>JAJOZX010004307.1:0-425000 GCA_023014485.1 Bathynomus jamesi
GTGTTTATAAAGTCCCTATCTATTTCAGTGAAAACGTAGCAAAAAGGGTAAAATTCAATAATTTTTTCATATTACAATAAATTTCAAGTTTGTCTGCAATGTTAATACATATACATTGTGTATATATATATATATATATATATATATATAGTCTTTCTGTCCTGTGTAGCGGTAACACGTGTTTCGATCGAAATATGTAAGTTGATAGTGAAAAAACTTGATTAGTTCCAACTACGGGGTTTTGTAGATAAAACCATTTTTCAATTTCTAATTCTCGCTCCGACCAGATCAATTCTTCATTTCCTTAAATCTGTAGTGTTAACTTTGTCCTATAATAATGTTAATTAAGTTAATGAGAGCTTGGCTCGAGGTCATCAGGTCTTTTCAGATCACGTCAATTGAATGTCAATAACGAAAGTGATGAAAGGCTTTGTTCGGTTTTCATTTATTTAACAAAACAAAAAAGAAAGTTTCATAGCGGTTATGATATTTAAGTGTGACAAAAAGTTACAATTGCTTGAATGCAAGTTGAATGCATATTCGCAGAATGAATGAAACTTGAAATGTTATAAATGTGCACTTGAATAATTACTTGAATATTATAATAACGCGCGAGGAAATTGATGTTGAAATAAAGTTAAATGAATGACATCAGGCCATTGCGGTTTTTTTGCGACGTCAGTACTGCGTGATGAGATCTAACGTGTCACTGAGGACGTTCTTCGAGAAAGGAGGCGAAGTATGACATTCACATCAGAGCGGGAAAACTTAGAGGTGTCTTCTGTATTTAGTAATAGTTCTGCAAGCTACTCATACCCCGAATGTGTGTGTGTGTGTGTGAAGAAAACTTGGTTTTGTGAAAAAATAGCGAAAATTTTCATTAATCTTTGCCTTAATCTCTTGAGATACGTGTCAAAAACATTGCTAATACAGTATATATATATATATATATATATATATATATATATATATATATATATAATATATATATTATATATATATACCGTATATTACGGCAGATTAGGCGACCTTTGTATAAGACGGACACAAGTTTCAGTCTAAATTTCATGATTTTAGCTCATATCTGTGGTATAAGGCGACTCCCCAAACCACCAAACCACCAGCAGACTATTGTCAGTAGTGGCAGTTTGTGGTAAGTTAAAGGTCGATGACCGTATTGTTTGTGACGTAGTCATCCTTGAGTCAGCTAGTGGGTATATTTCTTCAGTATATTTCTGGCTTCTCCCTCACCCAGACACAAAAGTTTTAATCATGGAGCCACCCGCAAAACGAAGAAAATACGAAGCAAGTTTTAAGTTAAAAGTGATTGCATTTGCAAAGGAATCGAACAACTGTGCTGCTGCAAGGAAATTTGACATAACTGAGAAGATGGTAAGAGATTGGATAAAGAATGAAGCGATTTTAGAAAAAATGCCAAAGTCAAAATGTTCGATGGGAAGAGGAATCACTCGCTGGCCAGACTTGGAGAATCACGTCGCAGAATGGGTAAACGAACAGAGGCAGGATGGCTACATCGTCACAAGAAATGGGATACGATTACATGCACTGAAGTGGGCAACAGTTGGATAGTGCAACCGGTTCATGAGAAGGAAAAGTCTGGTATTACGTCAGAAAACAAAAATCGCACAGAAACTTCCTGCTGACCTTCACCATAAATTTACCAGATGTCACCAGTTTATTATTCATCAGAGGCGGAAACACAACTTTTCACTGTCAAACAGTGGAAATATAGATGAAACCCCCATGAACTTCGACATATTGGGCAATAGAACAGTGGAATCAAAAGGTGTGAAAACTGTGCTAGTCAAGAGTACAGGCCATGAAAGACAAGGTTCACAGTTGTGTTATCGTGTATGGCCGACGGCTCTAAGCTAAAACCCATGGTCATCTTCAAGCTCAAAACGAAGCCTAAAATTGAATTTCCACCCGGTGTTTTTGTACATGTTCAGGAAAAAGGGTGGATGACCGAGGATGGTGTAAAATTATGGATCGCCAATGTGTGGAACAAGCGGCCAGGGGGTATGCGCAAGGAACGGAGTTTGTTGGTCTGGGATATGTTTCGAAGTCATGTAACTGCGGATATTAAAACTCAATTAGCACAAAATAAAACAGATTGCTGTAATACCTGTTGGTCTGACTTCTGTACTGCAACCTCTGGACGTTTGCCTGAATAAACCATTTAAAGATCATGTGCGAGAAGAGTGGAATAGATGGAAGATTGATAGTGTGAAATCCTTTACAAAAGGTGGGGGCTATGCGTGCTGCACCACTTGATGTTTTGTGTGATTTCATAATCAAAGCATGGAATAAAGTGAAAGTAGAGACTGTCATCAAATCCTTCAAAAAGTGCGGTATCTCTAACACTATGGATGGTGTGGCGGACGATATGTTGTGGGACACCGACGACGAAGCCGAAGCTAGCGCATCAGATTCGGACTGGGACCCTTACGACACTTCAGTAAACAATGTCACTCAAGATGTTTATGCCGAATTCTTTGCTTCAGACGATAAAGATGGTGGATTTGAAGAATTTTAAATGAATGTGATGTGTTTTTTAATTTTACAGTGCTTTTAATGTTTTAATATGTGGATTTCAGTGAGAAATAAACATTGTAAACACTGCATTTTTTAAGGTAACTTTTTGTATCCTGGCATATAAGACGACCCCTGTTTTTAGGGTAGTTTTTTAATGCTTCAAGTGTCGTCTTATACGCCGTAATATACGGTATATATATTAATCATCGATACACTCATAGTTTAAGTGGAAGTATGAAAATTAAACATCTTTTTATATACAGCACCATTTCGCCCATACACCTATTTCAGAGTACGAGCAGCTCGCACCAGCACTGCAAAACAAATAGGGGTCAAAGTACGAACGTGCGTGGTTCATCACCACTGAAAGCAGCACTGTTCTGTATTAGTTTAGTCAAAAAAGAACATCCAAATCCATATTCAATTGACTGCAATTTTCGTTAGTTTGTATTGCAGACATCCCAGTTGTTATCAGTCCAAGTTCATGATTCTTCGGGAGCAAGATGCACCGCAAGTTTGTGTTTCTTACCCAAGGCAATACAACTATTAGACGCCTGGCTCAGAACAACCCCCAATGAGCCGGGCTTACTGGCTATGTGAGGTGGAGAATACAAGAAACTAACTCATTACTTTACCAGGCCAACTCGAGAGGAGGGGCGACAAGCTTGACCTTCGTGAAATGAGGAATCATCGCACGGAACCTTTGAAAGGTATATATATATATATATATATATATATATATATATATATATATATATATATATATAAAGAACGACGCTTGTGTAGAAGAAACGTCCGCACAAGATGGGGAGAGAGAACGAGCAAATAAAAGATGAGGCACCTCCCAGGAATCGAACCCGGGATCATCCAATTGCCGGTCGGATATGCTAACCACTGCACCAAGGTCCTCGATCGGTCACAACTCGTAATTCTCCTACATACGAGCGGAATCAAATGCCCTGAGGGGGCACCTTCTCATGCCGTACATATATACATTTTAACTGCAAACAACACACAGTATAATTAATGTAAAGAACGACGCTTGTGTAGAAGAAACGTCCGCTCAAGATGGGGAGAGAGAGAACGAGCAACTGGATGATCCCGGGTTCGATTCCTGGGTGGTGCCTCATTTTTCATTTGCTCGTTCTCTCTCCCCATCTTGTGCGGACGTTTCTTCTACACAAGCGTCGTTCTTTACATTAATTATACTGTTGTTTGCAATTAAAATGTATATATATATATATATATATATTATTTTCCTATAGTATACGCAAAAAAAACACCATCGAACAAAACACCCGGTGTTTTTGCAACAGTGTGTGTGTGTGTGTGTGTGTGTGTGTGTGTGTGTGCTCGTGTGCCGCAAGTATTTATACCGAGTATTATTCCGAAACTTCATAAATGAAACAATAAATTAACTACAATTTTGGCATCCAACCTGCGTGCCCATTACCGGATATCCGAATCAGGCGCGTTGATTGTCCGGATATCGATTACTACACGCTTCTCTCTCTCTCTCTGCAGACCTACGTAGGATAGGAGAATGGTCCGAAAAATGACAAATGCCGTTTAACTTGGGTAAATGCAAGGTCATGCACATTGGCTACGCCAATCCCAAGTCGGACTACTCGATGTTGGGGAGTAATATCGAGGCCACTGGTTTGGAAAAGGACTTGGGTGTACTAATTAGCACCGACCTTAAGTTTACCAAATAGTGCGTAGAGGTGGAAAAGGAAGCCCAGAAGCTGTTGGGTTATATCAGGAGGAAATTTCGATTTCGGAAACGGAGATTGTGCTCTCTCTGTACAATTCCCTGGTTCGGCCGCACCTGGAGTATGCTGTGCAGTTCTGGTCGCCCACCCTCAGGAAAGGGATTAACAGGCTGGAGCGAGTCCAGGGGAGGCCACAAAGTTAATCCCTTCCGTTAGGCATATGGGATACAATCGCCCTGAATTTGTTTTCGCTGGAAATTCGGAGGCTGCGCGGTCAACTGAAGAGTATTTTCCTAATAGTAGAGACGTACATGTGACAGAAATCCTAACTATCTGAAAACTTTACTGAATGCATTCTTACATCGCGATAGTTTTGCATTTACTGTAATTACTATCGTGAGTTCTTTCTTACTAATTCGGTATTAAGTTAATTGAAGACCTTCTAGGAAGAAATGGCTAAGCGACAAATGTTTTCTCAGATTTGGTTTATAGTTTGAAAAACGCTTTCTGGAACACGTATTCCGTGGTGATATTTAATAATTTTGCTTCCTTTATAAGGAGCTTGAAAGTACAGTCATTTTAAAACGTTCTCCCGTAAAGATGTGTTTGTTTTATTATTATGTGTATTTTAATATATGCCATGCTTTAATTACACTGCGTTCGCACGTATTAAGCAGATTACATTTTCTCCAATGTTTTCAAAAGTTTTTCCAAGATTTCAATGAAATTTGTAGCAAATAATCACTATATATAGCAGCATTGATGGTATTCATTTCGATAAAATATTTTGATAATTAAAATAATTATCTCATTTTATTGAAAAATATGTAAAATATTGTGTTCCGAATTATTTAGCAAGTATTCTATTTACAGATCTAAATGGTGAAAATGGGTAAGAAGAAGGATTTAACATTAACTGAGAAAAGAAAAATAGTGAAGTTACTCGCTGAAAATATAAAATCTATTGAAATTGCGAAGCAGTTTGGCAGAGCTTATCGAACTGTAAACAAGTTTGTAGCGGAGGGTACCAAACTCAGGCAGCGAAGTGATAAAGGAGCTATAATAAAAGTGACAAGGCGGCAGATATCTGTAATCAAGCGCAAACTGCAAAGCATCCATTGTTCTCAAGTAAAGAGGTTTTTGAGCAGGCTGGCATACATAATGTACCAAGAACATCTCGATGTGGAATCCTCCAAACAATTGGCAAGACGTGTAAACCTACGATTCAGTCACCATTAACACCCAGGTACAAGAAGCAGCGTGTTAAATGGGCGCGTCAGTACGTGAAAACAGATTTTAATACAGTATTGTTCACCGATGAATGAAAAGCAACCCTTGAGGGACTTGATGTTTGGTCAAGATGATGGATTGCTGAGAGCCAATTTCTACCATCGAGATTAAGACGCCAACAAGGTGGAGGTAGTGTCATGTTTTGGGCAGGATTGATAGGCAATGAAGTAGCTGTCCCAAGGCTGAGTGTCCCATACAGAGTGCCTGATGGTGTAACAATGAATGCCCAGTCCTACACAAACTTTCTAAAAGAAAACCTCATTCCATGGTAGAGATTGACTCTTAGCAATCCATCTTCTTGACCAACCATCAGATCCCTCAAGGGTTGCTCTTCATTCATCGGTTAACAATACAGTATTAAAATCTGTTTTCACGTACTGACGCGCCCATTCAACACGCTGCTTCTTGTACCTGGGTGTTAATGGTGACTGAACCGTAGCTTTACACGTCTTGCCAATTGTTTGGAGGATTCCACATCGAGATGTTCTTGGTACATTATGTATGCCAACCTGCTCAAAAACCTCTTTACTTAAGGACAATGGATGCTTTGCAGTTTGCGCTTGATTACAGATATCTGCCGCTTTGTCACTTTTCTTATACCTCCTTTATCACTTCGCTGCCTCAGTTTGGTACCCTCCGCTACAAACTTGTTTACAGTTCGATAAGCTCTGCCAAACTGCTTCGCAATTTCAATAGATTTTATATTTTCAGCGAGTAACTTCACTATTTTTCTTTCTCAGTTAGTGTTAAATACTTCTTCTGACCCATTTTCACCATTTAGATCCGTAAATAGAATACTTGCTAAATTATTCGGAACACAATATTTTACATATTTTTCAATAAAATGAGATAATTATTTTAATTATCAAAATATTTTATCGAAATGAATACCATCAATGCTGCTATATATAGTGATTATTTGCTACAAATTTCACTGAAATCTGGGAAAAACTTTTGAAAACATTGGAGAAAATGTAATCTGCTTAATACGTGCGAACGCAGTGTACTTGTCGATGATTAATTATTAAATAATTCATGTTTCAAATAATGTTTCATTTTCTCCATTGTGTGTGTGTGTGTGTGTGTGTGTGTGTTCCAAGTCAACCTATAGTTTTATATGTATGGGGACAGTAGACACGTGCAAGTGATCTACATAACATTCCACCCGCTATCTCCTCGCTTATAATAATAGTACAAGAACTACACAAGTTGAACGAAGAATATATATACTGTATACAATAAAAAAAAATGATAATATAAGAAATACACAGCTTAAACGAGGAATATATATACAGTATATACACACACAATCATTACATTTTTTTACATCTGTTTGTTCAATTTCTCTTTTTGCGTATCAGTTACGCGCAAAATGTAGGTCAGCTCGAATATTCCCTTTTGACCATTCCAGATGTGTGTGTGTGTGTGTGTGTGTGTGTTGTGTGTGTGTGTGTGTGTGTGTGTGTGTGTGCCGTCCTCAGTTCGTAGTTTATCGAGAATTAATTTTATCTGAAAATATGAATTTTCCTATCGTAGAATGAAAAGAGAATTACAAAATTAATTAATACGTTCCCCCATAATAATCTATACTATAATAAGAGAGCTGTCTGTCCGTCCGTCACACTTTCAGAAATTGTGAGAAAAAATTGTGAGAAAAAAATTCAGAAATTGTATTACGGGCGGAAATGTGAAGCTCAAGATTTTCATGACTGTGTTCTTTTCTGTAGCTTAGCCTGTCTGTTTGTCTGTTTGTGAAATTTATCCCGGGCAGTAATGGGGAAGGGTGGGGATGGGGGTAATGGGGATGGGTGGGTAATGGGGAGGGGTGGGGGTAATGGGGGAGGGGGTTAGCCCCCAAGTTGCATGAATGGGGGTGAGGAGGTTTTGGGAGATACCAGATTCAGAAATGTTGACACAATGTGAAGCTCAAAATTTTCACGGCTGCGTTCTTTTCTGTAGTTTAGCCTGTCTAACCGTCAGCGAAGCGACGGGAACTGTACTAGTAATAATAATAATAATAACGGGATGTAAAGCATTAACACACACAGTTACAAATTGGGGTCAACCGCAGCCTCGGGCAATCAGGTGCCGAGTGTTATACTGTTAGATTATTCTGCCTTTCTTGAAATAAAAAAAAGTTGTTTTCAAAGAAAGGATTGACAAAAGTAAATAAACACTTTCGGGGAAGTTTGTTAAAATTTTGTTTAATATAAAATTTTTCCTGTAGTTATTTAAGAATATATATATATATATATATATATAACGTGTGATATATTATATTGCTTGTATTTTCAGCCAATTGTTTTTCATTCAAAGTCCCGCCTCGGTGGTTACCATCGCTGACTATAAATCCATCGGTTCCGGATTCGAGACCCGGCGATGGCTGCCGGCGCGCGGTAAAACCCAGCCGTTCATCCTTCCGCACAATTGGTTGGTAGATAAATGGGTACGGGTGACCTAGTGATTAAGACGCTGGGCTGGTGGTGGTTCGGATTCCACGTTAAGCTGTAGGTCTAAGGTGGAGTGAAAAGCTTAACCTTCGTCAGAATGAACATTTCGGGCATTTTTTTGTCTTTCTTGGAATAAGAAGAAATGCTGTTTTTGAAGACATTTTATATAAGAGATGATTGACAAAAGTAAATAGACACTGTCGGTTTGGCTTTAGAGTAAATGGAAGCGATTCAGGTCTCTCGAGTTATAGATAAATTAAATATTATTCTTGTAGATTATGTTATTGGAATAATGTACAATATAAAGAATCCTGTGTATTTCTTTTAGTATTAATTTTTGTGTTTTATTTATTTCTTTTGCTAAGCCATGGATTAATTGTATTTCTTTTAAATATTGGGATTCGTCTATTGTGTGCAGTGTAAAGCTTTCGCTTAGTTAATTGTATTGGGAAGACACAGAGGAATGACAAAAGTAAATAGACACTTTCGGAGAAATTAGTTAAAATAATTATTGTTTTTCTTTTATATATAAAAAGTGTGTACTGTTATTTTGCAGGCATTTTTATTTTATTGTTAATTAAATAAATAATGTGTTTTAATTAGTTCGAGCAATTTAAGGAGAAAGTTTCTCTTGCCTTTAATAAATAAGTAATTAAAATAAATGGTGCAGCCTGGTAACCCTGCATATAATTAAATTACATAGGAGTCTCTGGAAACTCAAGTATAAATAAATAATTAAAATGGTGGTATCTCCCAACTCTCCTTATAAAAATAAATAAATAAATAAGTGGTAACTGGCAACTCCAGACCCTCTATATAACAGATGCTGGGCCCCTGGACTCTCATTATGCGACGGACTCCGGTGGAATAAAGAACTCTCTCCTGTCTCCTTAGATTAGGGCTTAGGTTAGGATTTCCCTTTGGGGTGTGAGGACATCCCACCTTCTCCCACAAAGACCCTCCTCTTTCTCCTTTCTCTCCCTCTCTTACGTTAAGGTTACCCCTTTGGCGGGGAGGTCATCCCCCCTTCTCCCTCCCAAAGCTCCCTCCCCCCTTCATTGCAGCTTCGGGGATAACCCATCCCCCTTGTTGCATAACCCCTCCCCTCTTTGCAGCATTGATTTGTTGCATAACCCCTCTCCCTACATTGCAGCTTGGGGGATAACCCCCTTGTTGCATAACCCCTCCACCTGTTGCACAACCTCTTGCAACATCACCCCTTTGGTGCACAACCTCTCGCAACATTTCTTCCCCTTTGCAGCATTGCTCAACATTTGCAACATTGCATTGCACTCTACCATTTTGCGCCCATGCTACTTATGCCTTCTATTATATTGTTATTGAATTTTACCCTTTTTGCTACGTTTTCACTGAAATAGATAGGGGCTTTATAAACACCCTATATATATATATATAATATAATATATAGAAAATAAACTGTTCGGGTTTGAAGCAGGCATCTTGATTGACGCTAAAACACTTAAGGAAGTTGCTACAAAGATGCTTGAAGAATCTGACTTGAAGATACGTCTCGTATGTTTGTTTTCACTAAATCTCTCAGGATGGATGGTTCTAAACTTGAAAACAGTTAATTTAAGGACCAGATTTAAAATATTGTCTCAATTTGAAGAAAACGATGAAGTAATTTCAGCAACTCATTTTGCTGATGGATCTTTCAAAATACCTCGATCTTAAGTAAAAACTTAATTCCTGAACTTAGTTAAAAACTTCGCTGTCTTCAAACAGCTTAAAACTTCAATTTGAACTTTAATCTTGAAGAGTTTAGGTCTTCACTTAATTGAAGTAGTCGCAAAACTGTGACTTACACTCTTTCCTGAGATGAGATACTTTAAACTTCCAATAATTTTTATTTTAAAATTAAGTTAACTAAAAGTGATTCGTCTCAGCGGAAAAGCAGTGGAAACAGTGACTGTAAACGAGAAGCAGATTCGAACACTTCCTTTTAATATTCATAAAGTGAACTGGATAATTTTGAAAGTGGAGAAAAGAGTAGAGCGAATCGTATAATATGAAAATTAAATTACAAAACGCAGTCCATTTATAATTTAAACATTTTATTAAATTCTAATTTGCAGTTTTCTTTTTTGAAAGCAACTTTCTTCATCAAGAATAAAAATTATACATACAAAACTTCTGTCTGTCATTTGGCGTTCCCTCACTGTTGTAAAAACAAAAAAAATTGACAGTTGTGAGGGTTCTGCTTTGCTGGAATCATGACTTCAACATTTCGCCAAAATATTAAGAACACACACACACGCACACACACACACACACACACACACTGCAGAGTTATAGATGGGGTTTAGTCAGATACATGCGAGGGTCTCTTACAGGATATGTGCATAACACAGTACACACTGATCAAAAATCAGTGTTATATAATTTTTGTAATCCGTGGGGGGGTGTCTTCTGACACTACGTAATAATGCTTAGCTTCAGTCCCACACTTTCTCCTCTTCATAGTAAAAAAGTAATGTAAAGAACAATAAATCGGAATCATAAGTAGGAATTTACATTAATTGGGTGCAGTCTTCTCTAATTAACTCTGTTACAAAGGACTCGTCTCCTTTGTATCAAATTCGACATCTTATCGCTTCATCTTCTCTGCGATACCTCCATATCTCTGAAATGCACTTATTGTGTTGAAGTGAAGCACAGCAATTAAGAACAGAATGCCATTCACTTTCACTAGCATAGAAATATTTCAAACGTCGCATTAATTTACATTAATTGCGAGATTTCAGCTTGAAATCTAAACATACATGGACAGCTCTACAGATATATTATGGCTAAATTAATATATATATATTATTTGGATATATTATTTGGAGTGCCAGTGCCAGTGACGCTTGTCAGTTTTGTGCTCCGTCTTACTATTAGTCCGGTAGCACAGACCCTGATTTTACTGGAACCCTGCATTGTTTGTTATAAAGCAAATTTTGACATATTTTGAAAGCTTATACCACCCCATTCAAGAATCCATCGGGTTTACACCTGACCACCGCTTGGCTTTTTCAATATGGCCGCCATTTTCCAAGATGGCCGGCGAAACTGAAAAATCCCATATCCTGGTCAATACTTGATGAATTTTGATGATCTTGATGTCATTTCTAGGGGTTTTTAGGATGATGAGTCTATCTGGAGGGGTTGCAGATACTTTGGGAGTCGTTTTGACCCACATTCGTCAATACTCAAGGTCATTGGAGGTCAAACGCCCCCCGAAATAAGGAATATCCCATATCCCGGGCAGTCGTGGAGATATTTTGGTGATCTTACTGTCGTTTTTATGGTTTTGGGCGAGACTGAGTAGTTCTATAGGGTTTAAAATTAAATCAGGGATTATTTTCCCCATGGTAAGGTGAATTCCAATATGTCTAATTATTCCTCTTATTTTTTTCAGGTTGTTGAGATTATTGCTGATGGTGCTGCCCACCTGGTGGTTTGATGACGTTTTGGTTGTGCTGGTTCCAAAATTGTTTTTTGACTGCTGAATATGGAGAATATACCAGGTGAGCATTGTTTAGTTTTCATTTGCTGAGGATAAATTATTTCAATGCGATTTGTACTCTGAAGAATGGGTAAACAAAATTCTTATTTTTCAGGTTCTACAAAAGCTGCAGACGAATGTTTCTTCAAGGATTTCCTGCGTAGCTGTCCTCGAGGTCAGAAAGGTCTTTCAAATTGTGGGAGGATTCAGAAAATCATAGAGAGCAGCGACATCAGAGGGCAACCAGATGTTCGAGCGAGACTAGAACCTCTCTTGGAAGATGGAGCAAAAATCCTTTGTTGTCACAAGAACTGTGTTTCCACTTATGTGTCCAAGCGGAATGAATTTATCAGCATTCATGAAAAAGAGAGAATGTGATACCCCTACAGTGGAGCCAAAAAGACTACGTAGTGCTGTTCTCAGTGAAGGCCCAGTATATGACCCTAAAAAACACTCTTTTGTTTGAAAGTCAGTGAGTGTATATTACCCGAGAAATATGACATCAAAGTTCCGGTGAAATACCGGATTCCAGCATCTAGGTTTATGACCGATAAGCTTGGTGATAGAAAAACAAATTACAAAGATGTGTTGATAGAAAAGTGAAACTGAAAAATGATAAGCAGGGACAAGTTGTACTCAGTAGGTTGTTGGGCATGAAAGGAGATCTACCGGCTGAAGAAGCCCGATACCATAAAGATTGTATGTCTACCTTTCATGTTGAGGTTGAGAGAGCTTGCCAGAATAAGTCAAGGGTTGAACCTGAAGACCGCCCCTTCATTGCTTTGTGTGTAGAATTGTTGAAGGACAAAATGAAACCATGGAATTCAATTGAAGTAGAGAAGCTTTACGGAGTTAGGTGGTGAGTTGTCACGTAGGTCGCTCATTGTAAAAGTTAAAGATTACTTCAAAGACGAAATTGTAGACTTACATGGGGATGGTATCGCTACGTTGTTAGTTTTTAAAAACTATGCTGCCTCATACCTGAATATTGCAAAAGATTGTGAGGAATCTGTTGATATTGATGAGTGTGTGAAGAAGCTGGGCAAGCAAATCGCGAGTGAGTGCAAAAAGAACAAGGAAGAATTCACTTCTTATCGTAATCACATAGACAAATATATTGCTCCCAAATGTATGAGTGATGTTCTTATGCAATTGCTTACTCGTGTAAGTTCGAAATTCTCTGACTCCCTGCAATCCATAATGGTTGGAAACATTGTAGCAAGTGTTGTTACAAATCAGCCTACTCCACTCCAAATAACACTGGGTGTTCTCATAGGTGACCATAAGCAAATCATTAAAGAGTTGTACACGTACAATGTAACTTGTTCTTATGATGAAGTGCGGCGTTTTATGCACTCAGCTGCTGTTGTTGCAGCAAGAGATGCTGTGTGGTCGGGTTTGAATGATGCTGCACTTGCTGGTCTTGTGCAAGTTATAATTGACAACTTTGATGCAGTTATTCACTCCCAAAATTGTAGATTAAACTGTCACAACCTTGCGCTATTGTAACACAGCCCAGATCACTTGAAAACGACAATGCGAAGGTCATTCCTAGACTATCAAAACAAGAAATGTCAGTTCCCATAAATTGTGAGCTGGAAATTGTGAGGGAAGTCGGGAACTGCTGCACCCAAACTATGTTCTCTACCACCAACAACTGAAGCTTTCCATCAAAATGTGCTCAGAGCCCACTACACTGTGGCGAACTGGCTCGATGCACTAACTAAAGTGTGACCCACCACCACTTGATCCTATGCATTATGGGTGGGAGAGAGACGAAACAAACAGAGTTCTCATCCCAAAAACAGTTGATGAAGGAGTGTGCTTAGCACCAGATGAAGTTCTGAAGCTAATCAGATGTGGGTGTGAATCACAATCAGCATGTAGGGGGAGTCGCTGCGGCTGCATGGGACGCGGAATCCCTTGCACAATGTTCTGTGCATGTGGCAGCGGCTTGGATTGCAACAATCCACTGACCCAAAACGCAAACGAAGAGCAGACTGATGATCCTGACGATCCTGACACAACCATATCTTTTGATATTTGCCCCCAATAAATGGTTACCTAATGTGAATAAATGCATCAAAGTTGTCAATGCCAATCCCCCAGCTAGGTGTGAGCTTTGTTTTGCTTACGAGGTCATATCTTGTGGCTTTGCAACCTTCCATAGAATGCATGTGCCCTGCACTTCAGCATAAATTGTGGTTTATATCCGAATATCCATATCCATATAATGTGGGTTATGTCATTTAAGCATTATGATCTGGTTTTATCTGCAGAAAAGATGTTAAGTGCTCAGCAGTTAGCTAGATTGTAGAAATTGTCACTGAAATAAAGCAAATACAGTGATGTCAACTGTGGCATCATCATATTTCAAGGCCAAACTTTAACCTCAAATGACCTTGACTTGACCCATGGAGTTGCAAAATATCCTACTATTATCATGCCTATAGAACTACTCAGTCTCGCCAAAAACCATAAAAACGACAGTAAGATCACCAAAATATCTCCATGACTGCCCGGGATATGGATATTCCTTATTTCGTAGGGCGTTTGACCTCCAATGACCTTGAGTATTGACGAATGTGGGTCAAAACGACTCCCAAAGTATCTGCAACCCCTCCAGGTAGACTCATCATCCTAAAAAACCCTAGAAATGACACCAAGATCATCAAAATCCACCAAGTATTGACCAGGATATGGGATTTTTCAGTTTCGCCGGCCATCTTGGAAAATGGCGGCCATATTGAAAACGCCAAGCGGTGGTCAGGTGTACACCCGATGGATTCTTGAATGGGGTGTATAAGCTTTCAAAATATGTCAAAATTTGCTTTATAACAAACAATGCAGGGTTCCCACCCCGTGCAACCGGACTATATCAAATTAACAGGGTTTAAAGTCATTGAACCGTTATGTTACCGCTACAATAAAATTTGTAAATGTGCCAAGATTACCCAGTTGTAATCTTATTAAATGGTCCACAATACTTAATTAATAATAATACATATAATATATCCTCAAAATTTTCTAGCGACATCCGGCACTACCTTCTTGGACCTATGAGGTAGTAAACAGTGACCTTGAAATAGCGGGCATACGAACGAACGAGCGAGTGAGCCCTTTAAAATTACGAACGAATGAACGAACGAAACGAATGAACGAGTGAATTTTAACTACATAAACTGTATAAAATATTTTCAAAAGGCCAGGTAAAGGCTCTGAAATCTTAAATGAAAGACCAAGCAAATAGATAAATAGGTTTTATTACTTTAGATATATTTACAAACTTACCCGCTTACATGATTTAAAGGGACAAGGAGTGGGCACTCCTTTTTAGCATCCCCATCCCGTTCCCCTCCCCTGCCCTACCCCCACCATATACACTGCGAATCTTTCGTTTAATAGTAAAAGTTTTGACGGTGACCGCAGGAAATGTATGTTTCATTACGGTATAATCGTACAGTGACTCCGCGTGTATACTTTTTGTGTCATAGTTAGTAATAGTTACATAATTAATGTGAAAAGATGCCTGAGCCACCCACCACCAGCTACGCTCCCCGGCAATCCGTTACAGATACAATGGGGTCGTCTGCTGTAAATCTTGTAGAAAATCCATTGTTATGTTTTATATTTGACAAAGTAGATCATATTAGGTCAGACCTTCTTGTATCTGTCTGTCATGATTTTTATGATTCAGAAGAAATAGAACATGCGAGGGTAGAATTAAACACCCTGTTCAGTGCTACCCTCCCAACTCGTAGAGGTAATTCTAGAAACGAGAATACCCTGAAAGACATTATAAATAAAGTGTCGACCTTCCGGGATAATGAGAACAATATTACCTTTTACGTTACTAACTTCCAGAGAATACCAGTAATCTCTATGGGTGACGGAGACGTCTCGGTGCTCCTCAAACAGTATAATGAGGTACAAAAGTCGATAGTTGAACTGAAACACCAACACGTGGTGTCAAATCGGAAAAACGCGATTTCGCTAGAACAATTCCGGTCAGAGTTAGATGCGTTAAAAGAGACGCTCCTCCCAAAGCCCAGTTACTCGGAAGTAGTTCAGCAAGCCAGATCTCCAAGAAGCGCGTCGGGCAGCGAGGGAAACGAAATCCCCTGCTCCAACTCCCCCCCTGAAGGTGGGTTGGAAACGCGCAGCATGCAGGGGTAGCGGTCAACCCCCCTCCCGTTCAGGAAAGGACCCCTGCTCCCGATTTCACAATGAGGAACAGGGACGGTCCAATGCCGAGAGACGAGGCATCATTGCCCTCTTCCCTGCCTCCCACTGCAGAGGAGAGGTGTTTGGTTACGCCTCGCTCGGTGCGCAGTTCCCCCCTCTCACCGAAGAAGGAGGGGCACGCGCGGCCGTCAGGTTATAAACACCGCTAACAGACCCTCACCAAGCAACAGAGTAAGGGAGGGGGCCTCCTATCCCCCAAAGGTTGTGCCACCCATCCCCCAGGCAGGCGAACCCTGCCTCAGGGAGATCGAGGGAGGAGGACGGGTGGGTAACTGCTAGCAGGCGCCCTTCCCGAAGGTTTCCTCAACCGGTCTCCGCGGCGAGGCCACCGATGGGGAATCTCACCCTCTTTGTGTCGCGAATTCAGCTCTCGAACGAGGCAAGCGATACTCGACACATGATGGAAGAAGTCATTGGTGAACACAGTATATTGATAGTTACTAAACTAAAAACGAAATCTCCGTATTATAACTCATTTAAAGTAATAATTAAAGGTGTAAATGCGCATTTCAACCCGTATAATATGAGTCAATTGGCCAGACAGTATTATTGTTAAGGAGTTTATTCACTTTTCCAGGAGATTTGATAACAGGCAAAATAATAATAATAATAATAATAATAATAATAATAATAATAATAGTAATAATAATAATAGGCGCCCTAACGGTAATGCCTGAAAGGTGTACTGTGTATAATAATAATAATAATCTTACTAATAATAAATTCTCTATCAGTCATGGCGGATAACTTGTTGAACATATGCTCATATAATGTAAGGTCAGTGAGGAATTCAGCTGTAGATATTCATAAAATCTGCGACAGTGCAGATTTGATACTCCTGCAGGAGCACTGGCTACCGAAGCAAGAGCTAAAATTCCTCTCTACCATCCATGATGACTTTATGTACCATGCGTCATCAGCAGTAGACTTGGCAGATGAATTAATGTACGGTAGGCCTTTTGGTGGTGTTGCTTTCTTAATAAGGAAAAAATTTTCAAAACATATAAAATTTTTAACAAGCGATAATGTAAGGTTGTTAGGCATTGAATTACGAGTGAACAATGATTGCATATTAATTGTAAACTGCTATTTACCATACAACAACAGCAGTAATCCAGATGAATACATTGATTTGCTGTACAAAATTAAGTCATTATCAGATAACCCCAAATATTCTCACTGTATAATAATGGGGGACTTTAACGCACATGTGAACTCGGAATTCTTTGTAGAATTGGGTAACATGCGCAAGTCGGCCAATTTAAGTATAAGTGATGTAGAGGTATTAGGGGTAGCCAGTGGTAATTTTACATACGTTAGTGATATGAGTGGTACCACCAGGTGGATTGATCATTGTCTCACTAGTAATAATCTAAAGGATCGAATTGTTAGAGTTCATATTTGCATGATTTCCTTCTTTCTGATCATAGACCATTAGAAATATTAATTAACGTTACCAATTTATGCGCAACACGACTTAACAAGAACTCAATAGGTAAGAATAATCGCGTCGATTGGTCCAATGTTAATATGCAGCAGCAGAGAGAATAGAATACAAAGACAGAACATGTCACCTCTTTAATAATTTAGAAATTTTGCACCTTGCCTGTAATAATCCTTGCTCAAATGATTCTCACTGTAAACTCATAGATAGGTATTATAGTAAGATAATATCCCTGTTAAGAGAAGCAGGAAGCCCCTGATTAAATCTTACAACTATCATACTAAGATTATTCCTGGATGGAATGATTTTATTGCCCCCCTGAAGAGGGAATCGAAAGACGCCTATGATTTGTGGTGCTTTCATGGTAGACCCAGATTAGGACCAGTATACATGAATATGTGTAGAAGTCGGGGTCAGTATAAGGCGGCCATAAGGCGATGTAAACAGAAGAGTCTATTCGAGCATCAAAAGCCTGTGAAGCTCGCATAAATAACGATAATAACAAATTTTGGAAATTTGTTAAGAATCAAACGGGTGTCAAAAATGTCCTCCCTCCGACAATCGATGGGGTGTCGGGGGAGGATGAAATTGCAAAGCTGTGGAAAAACCACTATCTAACATTCTTAACAGTGTGAGTAGGGATAATCTTAAGATAGATTGCAGCGAAACGATTGTGGGAGGGACAAGGGAAAATATTTTGATATCATTTTCTGAAGTAAAGAGGTTAATTAAAGAGTTAAAGACTGGTTCTGCGTCAGGGGTAGATGACTTATCGAATGAGCACTTAAAATATGCAAATGACGTAGTATGTCTGCATATATCATTGCTCCTATCAGCCATGCTTGCTCATAGCTATATCCCTGCAGAGTTCATGAGGGTATATATCTTGCCCCTGGTCAAAAATAAGTACGGAGACATTCTGTCCAGCAATAATTACAGGCCTATTGCTGTCGCTTCCTGCTTCTCGAAACTACTAGAAAAACTCTTGTTACTCCGATTAAATGATTTCCTATGGACATCTAATCAGTTTGGCTTTAAAAGGTCCCACTCAACTGACCTGTGTATCTATGTACTTAAAGAAACAATATCTAAATACATTGACAGTAATTCAACTATTTATAGCTGTTTCCTAGATATAAGTAAGGCATATGATAGGGTGAACCACAATATTTTATTTGCAAAACTAGAAGACAGGAAGGTTCCCATGTACATATTAAATTTATTGAAATTTTGGTATTCCCACCAATCTTTCACTGTTAGGTGGGGCAATGTACTATCCGAGTGTTTTGGCTCCTCTTGCGGGGTGAGACAAGGCTCCTTGCTCTCCCCTATGCTGTTTAATGTGTATATTGACGGATTAATTGCTTCACTTAATGAGGCAACAGTGGGATGTTGTATAGATAACACAAGGATAAATAACTTAGTTTATGCCGATGATATGGTGTTAATAAGTCCCTCTGTTAAAGGTCTGGATCGGCTACTAAAAGTCTGCGAAGTGTATTCGCAGAAACATGATATTCTTTTTAATGTTACAAAAACTAAGGTTATGCAATTTCATCCTAAAAGCTGTAATCAGCCAGCTGATATAAGGTTTAAAATGAATGGTGAAGTAATTGAGGAAGTACAAGAGTTTAAGTATTTGGGTCAAACTATTACCAGCTCCTTGAGTGATGACTCGGATATAAGAAAACAATCTCAAAGCCTGTGTGCTAAAGCGAATATGACCATAAGGAACTTTCGATTCTGTACAAGTGAAGCTAAAGACACTCTCTTTCGTACTTTCTGCAGTAATATATACGGACAGCAACTGTGGGTGAATTATAAAAAAGGTTCTGGCAGAACCCTAAATTTGCTGTACAACAGGTCTTTTAAACTCTTCCATAAATTACCCCCGAGATGCTCAGCTTCGCAAATGTTTGCAACCCGCAATGTCCCGAGCTTCCCGGAGGTAACAAGACGTGCTCAATACAGTCTAATGCAAAGAATTAAAAAATCAACCAACCCGATCATCCAAGCTATCCATGAATCCTGCCATTTATCCTCTCACAATGCACAAGGGGCAATGCAAAACAAAGTACATAAACATTGTCCTGGCAAATATTCAAGGAATAAAACCGAACAATTCACTAAACAAAGTTTCGTACCTGAAAGGTGTTATGGACGAAACAAGGGCGGACATCGCATGCCTCACAGAAACACATCTTAAGGATTGCCAAAGAAACTGCGATAACTGCGAACACTATCGATAAGAAAGAATTGCATATCGATGGTTACAACTTACTAAGAGCGGATAGAACAGCGAGACGTAAAGGTGGTTGTGCTATTTATATACATGAAAGGCATATGACAGAGACGGTAACAAGTAACTCCAACAGTTTCGTGGAAACCCTTGCAGTGAAAATAGAGAAACTAAACGTGGTACTGATAGTCATCTATAGACCTCCAAACTCTCCATATGAAAATTTTTCGGATGCCATTGAGGATATCAGAACCCTAATAAAGTCCGTAAACTCTCCATCCCCCAATATAATACGCTGTGGCGATTTTAATTTCCCATTTATAAAATACAAAAAGGTGGGTATAATTATATTTATACAGCAAGATAAGAGGGGCACGAGAGAGGACCAGGAGCAAGCAAGAATGCTGATGGCTCTCACAAACAAGTTTATGCTGACACAGGAGATAACAGAAAATACCAGGAAAAATAACTGCCTAGATCTCGTATTCACAAATAACATGAACTTGATTGCGGATATAAAAATAACTCCAACTATTATCTCAGACCACAATATAATCGAGTTTCAACAAATATGGCGATAACTTTAAAAGACAATACACATACGGAAGGAAGAAGCAAATTTGGGGCTTTTAACTTGAACTCCAAGACCATGAATTGTGAAGAAATTAGATCACACATGGCCCAAATAGAGTGGAGAACAGTTTTCGAGAATAGAACAACTGAGGAAATGCTAACAACCTTGGGAGAAAAGACGTTGAGAATTTTGGAAAAATATGCTCCGAAAGCACAGCCGAAAGGAAAGAGGAACTGGTTAGAGAGGCAAAAGAGAAGAATATTCCGCAAAAGAAAGAGAGTAGCGACGAAGTTAGCTAATTGCGGAAACAACAATGCCAGGAAAGAAATACGAGAAAAACTGGAGAGAATCGATTGTGAAATACAAACTCTGATAAAGGGCCGCACAGAGAGGGAAGAGGAAAAGGCGGTAGAAGCAATAAAGGAAAATCCAAAATACTTCTACAGCTATGCGGAAAGGAAAACAAAAACGCGCGCTACTATCGGGCCCTTAAGGAAAGGAAATAATGAACTAACAGACGATCTAAAAGAAATATCTGAAACATTGAGAGCCCAGTATGAATCGGTATTCAGTACCCCAAAAAGTGACAAAGCGATACCTGACATAGATGCATTCTTCAAAGAGAAATTGCAGGGAGAATGTATAACAGACTTTAATTTTACCCCAGAAGATGTAGCGAGAGCTAAGGACAAATGAAATCACATTCAGCTGCAGGTCCAGACAAATGGAACGCAATATTAATTAAAAACTGTAAAAATGAAATAGCTACATCCTTATACTGGATATGGAGAAGATCCCTAGACACTGGAGAAATACATCTTGAAAAGAGCAAACATCGTCCCTAAAGGACGAGATAAAGAGATAAAGGAGATAGATCTCATGCAAAGAACAAGAGACCAGTGTTCTTGACGTCCCACCTCACCAAAATTTTTGAAAGAATAGTCAGAGAGAAAATCTAGGAAGATGATGCCTATCACAACTTATAGAGTATTATAACAATATCCTAGATGCACTTGAAGGCAATGAAAACTATGATGGCATATACACGGATTTTGCTAAAGCTTTCGACAAATGCGATCATGGTATAATAGCACATAAAATGAAACATATGGGAATAACAGGCAAAGTGGGAAAATGGATCTACAACTTCCTCAGAAATCGACTACAGGTGGTGAAAATTCAAGATGTATCATCATCAGAATCAGAAGTACGCAGCTCAGTACCACAAGGTACAGTGCTAGCCCCACTCCTGTTCATTATCATGCTAACAGACGTAGACAGTGGACTAAACAGCAACAGTATAGTAACATCATTTGCGGACGATACAAAAACATCAGCAGAAAAATCAGCGATGAGAACGAAGTAGAGGCCTTGCAGAGAGACACAAACAAAATATACAAATGGTCGGAAGACAACAATATGACATTTAACACGGATAAATTTAAGTTCTTGAGATATTGTAGAAATGAGGAACTTAAAAAGACTGCATATTATGCTCCAGATAGACAAGAAATTCGGGGAAGCACGAAAGCGGTCGACTTGGGGGTAATAATGACCGAAGATGCCAAATTCGAGACAAAATCAGATAGCAATAAACAAAGCAAAAAGAGTCGCGGGACAGGTACTAAGAACGTTCAAAAGGAGGGACAAGACAGTAATGATTCCCGTGCTGAGAACACTGATCATACCAAAACTTGAATACTGTTCAGTTTTGACGTCCCATATAAAAAGGAAGAAATTAATAAACTAGAAGAAACGCAGAGACATTTCACAGCCAAGATTGATGGCTGTAAAGAACTCAACTACTGGGAAAGACTGCGCAAACTAAATCTGTACTCCCTGGAAGGAAGAAGAGAGGGGTATACCATAATCCACATATGGAAAATTATCGAAAAACTGGCACCAAACCTCAAACTAAACCCAATTACCGCCCAGACAACACTGAAAAATAGGAAAGGCAGAATGTGTAGTGTTTCCAAATTAAAGGCCCGACAAGGGACTTCCTCAACTCTGAAGGAAAATAGCTTGGTTGTCAGGAGGCCAAGAATTTTCAACCAGCTTCCAAAGGATCTCAGAAACATTACAGGGGTCAAAGTTGAAGTCTTCAAAAGAAGACTAGATGCCTGGCTCAGGACTGTACCAGATGAACCGGCTGTACCTGGCTATGTGCGTGGAGAGCGCAATGGAGCAACTCGCTCCTCCACCAAACCAAGACTAGAGGCGGGGCCACCAACTTGACCTTCGTGCGAAGAAAGACCTATGCACGGAACCCAAACAAGGTTAACAAGGTATATATGAAATAGGATCCCTCCTAAGGAGACGTAGTTTTACAGTCAGGATAAAAACGAAGATGTACAGCAAAAAATTCATTATATTTGGTTGCAGCCGACGTTTTGGGCAACTCTACCCATCTTCAAGGCCTAATTAATAGAGAGCTAAAATTAATAAATGACACAAAGGATATAAATGACGAGCGTTAAAGCATAAACAAATGTATAAAATTAAAATTATTCAAAATAGAAAATACAATTTGGAAACAGGCTAGAACAAGATCAAATCAAAAGTAAAATATATAAATGACAAAAAGTATAGGAATGATAGATATAAAACCTAAAACTAAAGTCATTCAAAAATAAAAATAAAAAAACCTTCACAAGTAAAAAGTTAAACGGAAAACTACAAGAATAAATCGACACACTTGTATTCAAAGAACAGCCACAAGAAAATGAAGCAAAAAGAAGACAGGGTCGCAGAAAAAATTTAGAAGGTAGTTGATCTAGTTAATGTAAAGGGGGTAACAGCCAGAATCAGTGTTTAGACAAGGGTTCAAAAACTTAATACATAAAGATTCATAAATACGAAGCGAGGACGAGCATTTTAATGATTTAAGAATTTTAAAATTTTCAATAGAAACGTCAGTCTTACAATTGATGGAATGACTTCTAATAGCAAACTGTTCTTTTCTCAACAAAACCTTCGCCGCCCTATGACTAATGGAGCACCGACAATTCAGCGCAAGACAATTCAGCGCCGACAATTCAGCGCAAGTCAGTACAGTTAAAAGTTTAGTTAAAAATAATAAAAATAAATCGCAATAAATAAAAAAAGAGAAAAATTTGTATATTTATATATATGCTAAATTGGGTCTGTATCGAAGGAGTGACATTTCAAAGGAGTGACATAACAAAGGAGTGACATAAATACCGTAACGAAGGAGTGACATAACGAAGGAGTGACAAATCGGAGATAAAATTCAAAGGAGTATAATTATTAAAATTTTATTTAAAAAAACAAAATTTGTTAGAATTGTTAAAATTAAGATTTTATTTCAAAAACTAGAAACCTAACCTAACCTAACCTAACAGTTGCAAGCCTCTCTTCCCTCTGGATTTGTTCTTTCTTCTTCTTTGTTGGTATTTTCGCGCTGAATTGTCTTGCGCTGAATTGTCTTTGCGCTGAATTGTCTTGCGCTGAATTTCGGCGCTGAATTGTCGGCGCTGAATTGTCCTGCGCTGAATTGTCGGGTCACGCCATTCGCTCACAACATCATTTCCATAAACTCTTTAAATGTTTCTTGCGGATTCACTAGCGTTAGATCCTTGATGGAACTCATACAGCATCACATGTCGAATATGCTCTTTCGTGGGCTCCATGTTTTTTCAATTACTGTAATATCGTATGGGTGACGTTGTAATTGTATGAAAAACACCAGAGGAAATATTCATTAGCCTAATCCTACACTAGCCTAAGTCATCCTGTATTATTCTGTATCGTAATAAAACCTGTGCGAACCTGTCGCCGCGTGTATTTTGCAACATTTCTAAAACTATTTCACATTATCTTGAGGTTATTCTATTATCTATCGTCCGTTTTCTAATCGAGCAGAATTTATGTTATAACCTGATATTTGGCTGCATCTTGAGGAAAGGGTCTTCTGTGAGTGCCTCCCCTCATCTTAAGCCCAAACTGTACAGACGTTATGTTGATGATACGTTTGCTTTATTTCAAACGGAGAACCAATCAGTTCAGTTTTTGAGTTTTCTGAACACACTGCATAAGAACATTGTATTTACACAGGAAAAGGAAGTTGAAGGTTCTAGTCCTTTCTTTGATGTTTTAGTCTTCAAATCTGACTCGACAGTTTTAACTTCGTACCGGAAGCCTACGTTTACGGGTTTGGGTTTTAATTTCTATAGTTTTTGCGACCTTAAGTACAAACTAAGTTCTGTTCGCACACTTGTTCATAGAGCTTATAATATTTGCTCGAACTTTGCTCTGCTACATAATGAGTTTGAATTTCTTACTGATTATTTCTTAAAAAATGGTTTTCCACGGAATCTTGAAGGAGGTGTTATTGGTAAGTTTCTTAATAATGTATATTCCCCTAAAATTGTTCCAACAAGTGATGTTCCTAAGAATTGTAAATATCTTGTTTTACCTGATGTCTGCCATTTTAATTCTTTGGTGAAGGAACAATTGTTAAATATTGTGAGGAAATTTTATTTTCACACTGATTTTAAGATTGCCTTTGTAAATAGTAAATACCCTTGATTGTTTTTTCCGATGTAAGGACGAAATCCCCCCTGCAATGAGCTGTTCTGTCGTTTATTTGTTTACTTGGCCTGGGTTGGGTATTCCCAGGGGGAACAACGTTGGCAGTACAGTTCGTGCTTTGCGGGCGAGATTTTGCTCCCATATGGGTATCCGTCATCGTGACCCGACAATTCAGCGCAGGACAATTCAGCGCCGACAATTCAGCGCAAGACAATTCAGCGCAAGACAATTCAGCGCAAAGACAATTCATCTCAAGACAATTCAGCGCAAGACAATTCAGCGCGAAAATACCAACAAAGAAGAAGAAAGAACAAATCCAGAGGGAAGAGAGGCTTGCAACTGTTAGGTTAGGTTAGGTTAGGTTAGGTTTCTAGTTTTTGAAATAAAATCTTAATTTTAACAATTCTAACAAATTTTGTTTTTTTTAAATAAAATTTTAATAATTATACTCCTTTGAATTTTATCTCCGATTTGTCACTCCTTCGTTATGTCACTCCTTCGTTACGGTATTTATGTCACTCCTTTGTTATGTCACTCCTTTGAAATGTCACTCCTTCGATACAGACCCAATTTAGCATATATATAAATATACAAATTTTTCTCTTTTTTATTTATTGCGATTTATTTTTATTATTTTTAACTAAACTTTTAACTGTACTGACTTGCGCTGAATTGTCGGCGCTGAATTGTCTTGCGCTGAATTGTCGGCGCTGAATTGTCGGCGCTGAATTGTCCTGCGCTGAATTGTCGGTGCTCCACTGAGAAAGGTTGTAGAAGTTCGTGGTAAACATATCGAGCAGTTTTTTTAACATCAAGGTAGCATAATCTGTGAGTACTTTGTAACTTTTTATCTGCACATACAATGCAGTAGTAGTGTAAGTGGAGAATTTCCAGTGGCATAAAGAAATGTTCAATAAATCCGTAATTTTCATTAGTTTTCTTTGAAATCCGCTCACCGTATAGGAAATTTACTTAGTTGTGGGGTGTGAAAAAAATATTAACATCTGACCATAACTTTGGATTTTGATTTTATAGCCAAAGTTCGAGGTCTTTTTTTTTTTTGCCAACCCGATATATAATATATATATACATATACATACACTGTGTATATAGTATATATTATATGATATTTTGCATTATGGTATTCATAGGCTTTTATGAGACAGGAATCCTATTGCAAATTCTTTCCAAATATAAAAGCCTGCTTTAATATTTCAGATAATGTCAATTTTTGAGCAAAAGTACAAAAAAAAAAGACAATTTTATTAAAGTTGAGATGCGCACATGTTATAAACAAGATATGAGCACACAGATGTGTATATATGTATATAGACGTGTGCGAGCAATATATACCTACACAATTTGTTTTGAAAGTAAAATTTCGTTGACATTAATAAGAAGGAATCATTGAAACTCTCTTCCGGTCCTTGAATCTTGAAGTCATCGAATTACCATTAATACACTCCTTATAATTTAGTTATAATTTAATTATCCACTTTTGCAACAAACATTTCAATTTCAAATGAAGATGTCCATATATACTGTATAGTGTATATATTGGTGGTATAGTGGTTAACTTCGCTGACTATTACTTCACTTTTCCGAGTTCAATTTCCGGCAATAGCAGGCGGTGCTTAGCTCACCCAGCTGTTCATCCTTCTATGCAAAAAAGATTAGTTGGTAGATATGTACTTTAGGCAGCCTAGTGGTTAAGACGCTTTGCCGAGGCCGAAGCCTTTTTAGGGGAGCCCTCACGAGGCCTTAAGATTGTTAAACTGAAGGTATTTGCACCCAGAGGTGTGATATTCGGATGCAAATAACGAATGCGGTATTTGCACCTCTGGGTGTAGATACTCACTTCGAAATCTTTTACGAATAAGCTCCTCCATGGTTTGGGAAGGCTCAACAATCTAGCCTAGCCTAGGCCTAAAGCTCTTCCAAAGTTAACCTACCATAGCCTCACACTAGTCTGTATCTCTTCTTTTTTTGAAATCCATAAGGAAAAGCAAGATTCCACTCAAAATTAATAAACAAAGACATAGCTCACTTCACTTAACCTAATAAAAGGGAATTATAAGCATTAAGCACGTTCATCTATCACACGCGGCCACACCACAACACCGACACGCTGTGTGTTTACACTTGCCGGGTCACACAGTCAGACACGTGTGCACCGACTGGTGCTTTGTTGCTCGCCTCAAAACTTCTCTGTTTTTACTAATAAGATTATTGTTGTACTTTTTTATTTAATTTATCGTAGTTTTTCTTAAACTGATTGACTGAAAAACTACGATAAATTAAATAAAAATGACAACACTAATCTTATTAGTAAAAACAGAAACAAGTTTTGAGGTGAGCAACAAAGCACCAGAAGGTGCACATTAGTATGCACACACATTTGCCGGAACAAGATTTCCTGGGTACCATACATTAGTCCAATAACATTTTATTTCTCATTTCATGCAGTTCCTATTTCTCATTTTAATATACCCGCAATATTTCAAGTATTTATGATAATATGGAAAGTTATGATGTGAAGATGATCTAGCAAAATATTTCAAGATGGTACTAACTCATTGAGTGTTGATCGTATAATTTTTGAATGGCTACAATTATTAGCGACTCTAGTGAGCATTGCAAACAGAGCGACATTTGGAGAGGCCTTATTTTTTTTAAGTTTTGCATTTTTATGTATCTTGACAATAAAAAATTGTGGTCTTAAAGTCTACCAAAGATCATTAATGTACAGTAATTGTAGCTTGTACTGTATGTGATAGATGTTTCTGATGTACGGTAGGCCTATATGTTTGAAGTTTATATCATGCCATTACTATATAATTATATATAAGAGAATAATATAATAACGATAATATTAAGAATATATTTGCATCTGATATTTGAACATGTTATATATGTAATTTGATTCAAGAGTATATTTGCACCTGATATTATTCATTATCAGACATTTTTAAAGTTATATGTATAATACTTTATATTATTAAAGTAAATGAAAAGGACCGAAAAAATTATTTGCAAACAATATAACAACTTACATCTCAGTTATAATGCCAATATTAGCAAAATTATTGTTTGCATCCGATATTATATATTCATTTCAAATCATATTATTTAGAAGTTTATATGTTACAATTTACGAAGGGCGTAAAACAAAATTATCGACGCTAGTAGCTAGTTATCAGTATATCAGGTGGTATGCTTCTCTAGTTTGGCCTATTTTTTGTTACAGAAATAGATACAGTGCAATAGTTTATACACGTAAATAACACAAACACATTATATGAGCTCATTTCAACTGATGACCAACTGATAGATTGCTTTCCCACACTAGTTTTGCTACATTAAATCAATTGGTCTACTGTTGACTGACTGAATAATATTTATATACCGCGACATATATAATATTTATGTATCAAACGTCATAGTGACCCAGGCCCTCCGAGAGGGCGGGGAAGCCGGGATAAATCCCCGGGGCCCGTACCTCTAAGGAGCTCGGAAAGAGGGGGCATAAAATCTAAAAATATTAATAAAACAATTGATTAAATAACAGAGAGGAAATATAATTAATGAACATACATTTTATAGAGATTATCATAGTCAAACTGAAACAGATAAAATATTACCTGCGGTCCACCAATGCCCAAGACCGACTGACAGATCTGGGAACCATTGTAATTGAAAGCCAGTTAGCCCGTACTTTTAATTTCATCAGAATCATTTACCACTTTGCTAGAGAGAAGGCAAAGACAGTACATTTCTAATTATGAAAATCTTGCAGTGAACAATTGTCTTGCCTGCATGGACTGGTACTGCATTTGTAAATTGTATGGTAATAGAATTAATATAATTGATTCGAAAAATAAAATGGTCATTTTCCTCTGAGTTGTTTATTCATACTGTATGTTTTGAATAGTGACTTGGACATATAATCAGTTTGCTTGTTATGTACACAAAAAACATTCATAATAAAATACTGAGTAAACAGGGGAGCCCATATATCAAGCCTTCCCCGGGGCCCGTGGCAGCTCTCGGCGGCCCTGCAGTGACCTGTCACTAATCCGTTGGTCACCTGACTGAATAGTATTATCAAAGACTGCCGCCTAACTAGTCACCTGTCTGAATAATATTTATCAAAGTATGCCACCACATACGGTCACCTGTCAGGTCATGGTCCTCACCTGAAGAATATCCACCCCGAGCGCGCCCACCTGAAGAATCTCCACCCCGAGCGCGCCCACCTGAAGAATCTCCACCCCCAACGCTACCGGGGATTGAAAAGTACAGAACAAAACAAACCAGGATTCCCTAAGGCAGGGGTGGGGAACCCTTGGCACGCGTGCCAAACGTGGCACGCCAACGACTTTTTCCGGCACGCGATTCCCCGGGCTCACCTTAAAAAAAAGTAAATAAATAAATATCCAAATTCTTCGCTGAGTTTTATATTTTAACTTTATGTTTTCTGTTAAAAAATGGTAAAGATTAACTTCTGTTTAATATATTATGTAGGTAAAATAACATTTTATTTTCTCTGTAATTTTTATGTATTATTCATAAGGGATTAAGAATCAATAAAAGAATATCTTTAATTTTATTTTCTTTCATTGTGCTTTAGTCAAGTAAAACGATTATGAGATTGGGCACTGTAATGTATTGGGAAAACTTGAAAAAACTTATGGCTGATTGATCTGATATATAAAGAACAAAAAAAAAACAGAATTATTGTTTACTCTTTTGCTGATGTTAAAAATTGCGTTTTTAAATTGTGTGGCTGTATATGGCAGCTATAATTACACTTAAAGGCTAATAAAAAATATGCACGCTATCAACAGGGTAGAACGACCTTCAAGTAAAAATTCCGTCACTAAATTTTACATTTATTCAATCTTACATGACTTACAATAATCACTCTTACAATATTCTTTGATTTTACCGCTCCAGTGTAATTTTTGATTATTTGAAAAGGTTCTCCCAATACTTAAAAGGCACCAAATAATAATATGTTCTCCAAAATTTCGGTTGGCACGTGAGAAAATGTTGCATCAAAGATTTGACGATTTTGGCACGCTCACTTAAAAAGGTTGCCCACCCCTGCCCTAAGGCCTCACGAAAGTCACGAGGCAAAATATGCCGGAGGCCAGCGTCGAGGCCTCAGCCCCATGTCTGATATGGACTATCTCTTTTATATGAATTTTGTTTTCCTTTTCAGCGTTTTCGCAAATGGGGATAATTACTATAAGTTATAAAGAATTGTAAAGGCATAATAAGAAAGAAGTGATTCAGAAAGGCATAATATTCAAAGTTTATGCTTTACACTCTTTGCTCTTACTTTTAACATTTAAAATAACGAAAACCTTTCACCACATTTTTGTCGATGTTTACAATTTGTTTATTTTAGACGCACTTTTTTAACCTTGAAAGTGGAATATGTTTTAAATTAAAAGAGAATAATAAGAAAAATTAATTACTTAATTACTTAATTAATTAATTACTACTCGTAACTGCTCTTTCCAACTATACTTGAGGTCGTTAACAGATGAAATGCAGCAACGTACGATGTTATACAAATTACGATACCATTGCGCTAAAATTCAATTATTTTATTTCAAGAAATTTTAACCGAAGTTAAAGATTAGCACATAATTAACAAGAGTTAATGAGAGGCAAAAGGAATTTCAACAGGATATTGTCAATTTTATACATTCCTGCACTCTTATTGAAATTATTTTTAAAATGGATAAATGCAAATTCTAGACTATTCCTTTCAATTATATCTCTGTTTTTAACGAGCGCTTTAGAACTATCCCACTTAATACTATGATTACATTTACTGTGTATATATATAGTTAAACAATGCATTAGAAATATTTGCTGTTCTACACGCATATTTATGCTGTTTTACCCTAATATCTAACGTTTTACCCGTTTGGCCTATATATATACTGAGTTACATAGTGTACATCCGATCGAATACACACAACCAACCACATTATCCGGGCTATTCTTTATTAGGCGTGCTTTAACAGTATTATTATACTTAAAGACTACATTGATACCAATTGCTTTAAGTAAAGTCGAAAGATATTGAAAATTAACATGGTAAGGTAGGCTAAGGATATTTTTACGCTCAAATTCCTTTACAGTTACATTATTATAATACCTATTCTTGACTTTCCTAAGGCAGTTATCTAAAAATGAAATAGGATAACATAATTTAGTACCAATATTCATGATATTGCATAGCTCGAAACCTAAAAATTGAAGACTGACAACTCTCAATGCTTTAAGAAATATAGCAGAGAAAATAGATTTAATCGAGGGATGATGGTCGGAATAAAAATACATCTTCGAATTTTTAGATCCAGAAAAGATAAGCTTTCATCATTTTCTTTTTCAACCGTGAACTTAATAGATGGGACTAAATTGTTGAGCCAACCAAGAAATAAATCAACATCCAAATTATTAGGCCAAAGGCATAAAATATCATCTATATACCTGTACCAAACAAAGTTAAAATTAACAATTGTAGGCAAAATTCTGCTTTCAAAAAATTCCATTTATAAGTTAGCTAATACAGGTGAGAGGGGATTTCCCATCGCCAATCCAAATGACATAACATAAAACTTATTTTCAAACTGAAAATTACAATCTTTGACACAAAGCTTAATTAACTCAATAAGAGTGTTGTGTTGAACAAGGAAAGAATATTCAGAGATCTTATCTTTTAAAAAATCAAGTTTTTTGCCTACTATTATTAATATATATATATATGAAAATTATTTCATGAAAGTAACACTGAATAATATTTATGATGAAAATAACTAGTGTTTCTGAGGATGTCATTAAGTGAAAGCACTTGAGCACCATTCTGTGTTTCCTTTTTCCTTCGTGGTTATTTTCATCATCATATATATATATATATATATACTACTGTGCAAAAGTCTTAGGCAGGTCTGAAAAAATCTTGTACTGATAAATTTTCTCACTTTCAAAAGTTAAAATACACGTGTTAGCTTTAAGATTTATCATTTATTAGAGAACCATCACCATAAGTACTGAAAAGTTACATGCAATTGTATGACCGCCCTTTTCCTCCAAAACTGCTGCGATTCGATTTGGAATGCTATCTTGGAGTTTTTGTAAGAAATCTGCTGGAATGTTGTTCCATGCATTTAAAAAGACCTGCCATAGCTCTTCTCTCGATTTTGGCTGCTTTTCTTGCTTCTTTCTATCTAAATAATCCCAAACAACCTCAATAATATTTAAATCATGGCTCTGGGGAGGGCACTCCATCAGCTGCAAGTCTCCACGTTTTTTTTTTATTCTCCAAATAGGTTTTGACTACATTGGCAGTATGCTTAGGGTCATTGTCGTGCTGAAAAATAAAATTTTGCCCAATTAATCTCCGACCTGATGGCACAGCATGATGAATTAGGATCTGTCTGTATCTTTCTGCATTTAGTATTTTATCAATTTTGGCTGCAAACACATTTCCTTGAATTGTTCTCTGTTTCTTCTTCTCACATACTATCTTCTTTTTGTGCCAAAAATTTCAAATTTTGACTCATCACTCCAGAGGACCCTTTTCCACTGGTCAGCATTCCAATTCTTGTGCTTTTGAGCATATTTAAGCCTCTTTGACTTGTTTCCTTTCCTGAGAAATAGCTTTTTGATTGCCACTCGACCATTAAGACCATTTCTGATGAGTGATCTCCTCACGGTGGATGAGTGGACTTGTAATCCTGAGGTCTGGGCAAGTTCTGCCGAAAGTTCTGCACTGGATTTTCGTCTATTTCTGAGAGATGTTAGCTTAAGGTATCTCTCATCGTTTTTAGAAAGTTTCCCTGGCCTTCCATCGCGTTTACGATCTTCAATTTTGCCTGTTTCGCGCTGTTTCTTCAAAATTGCTTGAATACCACATCTTGATACCCCAGTTTGTCGCGGTATCTCTGATTGAGATTGACCCTGCTCGTGCAATAATACCACCCGGTGTCGAGTTGCAATGGACAGTTTAGCCATTGCTTAACCAATGTAAAATTTTATGCCTTTATCTGGAAAGAGAGAAAATTAAGAGTTAAGAAATTTTATTTAAAAAAAATAAATTTCATTTAGTTAGGAGCATTAAACAATTACAAAAACATACAATAGGAGTTCTGTTTACAAACTGTTACTGAATGAGCTTAGAATATCTTGTAAAATAGTACCTAGAAGCTTTGTGCTACATTCCGTTCTATCTCCAGCAGTAGCACGTTTTGATAAAATATCCGTTTTTCTTCGTTAAACTGTTTAATAACTGAGATTATTGACAGTGACTATACATTATAATTTATATTTATAATAAAACAACACTAACATGCTAAAATATTCAACATAATTATTAAAGAAAAAAGAAAAAACCGCAACTGTACAAGGGTGCCTAAGACTTTTGCACAGTAGTTATGAAGGGGCGGTTGAGACGTCTTAGCGATAGCCGAATATTTAACAGCAGTGGGCAATATATAGACGATATCTGTATGACAAATATACCTAACTTCGAAGAATTTGCGAGACAAATTTACCCACAATTAAAAGCAAAAAGAGGAAATGACAATAGAGACAAAGAAAATTTTCCAGACTTGAATATACGAATTACAAATGAAAAACTAGTTACGTGTATTGTTTATAACAAAACGGACAATTATATTTATCAATCCAATCTAATAGCATTCCCTTTACAAGAGAGCTTAATTACAATTAATTTAACGTACCAATTTTTTTACCCACAAATAGTCAAATATGCGAGGATATGCTGTAAATATGAAGATTTTAAACAAAAAATAAAATATCTACTGAATATTGTCTGCGATACAAGATTCGATAAAAATAAACTCATTCACAAATTAAAAAAGCTAAAATGAAAAATGTCAAATATATTAAACAAATACACCAACATAAAAACTACTGAATTCATTAATAATTTGGATATATACAGTAAGCCATGCATACATCGTACAAATGCATGTGTGTTACATATATGGGTGTATATATATGTGTATTTATGTACATATGAATTTTTTCTTTTTCTTTATGTAGAAAGAAGGGAGCCAGGGGCGGGTGCCCGTAAAATTGCCCGCTTTATAAGAAAGAGAGCCAAAATCAAGGTCTCCGCTGTTTAAAATGCTATTTTTATGTTTTTTTAAATTTTGGAAACATTGTGTAGTGTGTAAAATGAATGCTTGTTTAGTGAACTACTCACAGGGTAGATGAGACAGAAAAAGATCAGCTGAAGAGGACAGTGACAGGAGAAACGGGAGTTCCAGCATTCCGTCTCTTGCCAAACAGCCTGCCTAACACATATATATATATATATATATATATGTATGTGTGTGTGTGTGTGTACAGGGTGATTCATAAATGTATTTCATAAATTGCAGGGTGTATTCTTGAGACAAACGTAAAGAAAAAATATACATATAAACATAGATCGAGAAACCCGTAGGTTTTGAGCTATAGCACGTGCTGAAGTGTGGCAACGAGTTCGAGACAAATGCGAAACGATCCGCAATACTCCAGGAATTTTTAAGTGTGTCAGACGGAAAGAGACAATAGGCAAAATTAAAACAGTCGAAAAAAAATCAAATAGTTGAAAACAAACTGGAATGAGAACAAAGAGGGTATTCTGTCTAAAATTAATAATAAACAGAATAATAACTGTATAATATTAATAATAGTAATAATAATATTGGTGGTAATGATAGTAAGGATAATAATAATAATAATAATGATGTTTATGATAGTAACGGTAACAACAGGAATGGTAGTGGAAAAAAAATTTTACTTGCAGGAATGAGGACGGAAGGACTAAACTGGATTATAAAGAATTATACTGAACAAATATTGAAATCGTGACTGCAAAACAAGGAAAAGGTAAGATATTAAAAGTTTTTCCGAATATTATTCGGGGTTTGGTTTTTTGGAGGTTAGTCTACCGTAAGACGTAATCTTCTTTAACCCTTTATTGGGCAGTGTTACTTTACTGATTTTGTTCTAGCTAATGCCAGACGATTTTAATCAGTCTTGGAAAGACCTCTGTGCAGCAAAGGATTAAACAAACGTCTCTTAACTCTTTACTGCACAGAGGTCTTTCCGTGATACATTCGCTTCATTAAAGTAAATGTTCGAAATTCTTTCCGGGATCCTGGTTGCAGTCCGCGTCGTCTGGCAACGTCGTTGGGATGCTCTGCTTGGCCCCAACGATATGCGTCATCTTGAAGCTGTGGTCTATCTCTAGAGGTAGTCCTGTTTTTCCCGACGGTAGGAAACTGTCCATGCCCGCCATCGAACAGGCCACATACGTCTTAACCACGGGTTCTTAATGAAGAAAGGCCCTCGACCCTATTGTGATGACTGCATTGCTGCCTCGACTATGCGACACTTGTCCCAGAGAATGTCTCAGTCTTGGAAACTTGCAGCGGTCATCTCTCGGAGCACAGTGGATGTGAATGGCACCTACCCGATCTCTTCGGTGCTCGGGAAACGACTGTGCTACACCAGTAGCGGGATTTTCAGGTTTGTGTAGAAAGCTGACCTTTTCCGTTTTTTGTAGTTATTTTAAACCCTTATATTTTACTTTAAGTTCTACTTCATTCATTCATTCTTATCATTTATTCTTTGCTTCGCCATTTACCATCAATCTTCTACTTTCAGGTTAATTCACATTTAGTTTTACTTCCATAAGTATATTCGGCGTCAGTGATATTGATGCTGAGATAAACTTACTTTAGATAACTTATACATAATGTATAATTGATTTGACAAGTAACCACAAAGATGGAAAGTTTAAGTTAAATAGAAATTCAGAAGGAATTAAACATTGATACAGAGAATTGGTTAATAATTTTATAAAATAGATTAAATATAGAAGTTTACAAGGATTTCAGATCAGTTGTAAAATGTGAACCTTTTGGTCTGTTTTACATTTATAGATAGTAAGTATATGGACCTATCTTAATGTGGTACCGTACTAAATTTGTAGAAGTGAGTAGGAAATATTGGATGAATCCTCTAGGAGTCTAGGGCGGGATGGGACGATTCATCACCGCCAACTCATCGCCGCCAACTCAACTCCGCCGACTCAACTCTATTTTTTACCTTTCATTAATATTTTTGTTCCTGGTACCCAGTCATGGTGGGCACATGTTAATACATTATCATCTGTATAATTTAGGTCTCGGGGGTACGGGGGCGGAGTCCCCGTAAGGATCACCTACCACATACTGTTCGGTATTGGGTTTTTTGCGTCCATACTAATTTATCCCCCACCAGTGCGATTGGTTTCTCCTTATAGTATTACAGAAGAAACCAATCGCACCGACATTACATCCGGTCTGAGATTGTCAGTCACCCGTGCCTGACGTCACCCAGTGTCAGTCACCCGTGTCTGACGTCACCCATTATTGGGTGACAAGCGTCAATGACGTCATATCCTGAACTTAATAGCGTCAGCGGTTGTTTACAATATTTTAATCTTTTATGTCATTAATTGAACGTTTCAAAACGCGATAAACGCCCATCCGTTGGCTGGAGTTGAGTTGGCTGGAGTTGAGTTGGCTGGAGTTGAGTCGGCGGAGTTGAGTTGGCGGCGATGAGTTGGCGGTGATGAATCATACTCTACCAGTCTAAGGCATGGGTTCATAAAATAGCTGTATCATGCTCTGTTACTTCTGGGAGGTTTCAGATGGAAGCTAGTTAGTACCTGATTCCAGATAAGTTTAGATTATTTTACTGAAGAGGAAATTCTAAAATTCATGATGCTGTGAACTTATAATGTATTTTTAAAACCAATGACCTATCTATTATTTCCTACATTGTACATATTAATTTTACTGAAATTATTTTAGGGTTTTTTCATGCCTTATCACTTAGGTTTTTCCGTCCCAAAAAAACCTAGCAGTTTACTTATTGTCAAATCTTTTATCAGTTTTGAAAAACATAGTGATATATGCGAAAGTGATGTGGCTTTAGCTAAAGGCCTTGTGTATGTACTTTAAATATGAGTTTTGAATCAAATTATCCTCCGAGGTATGAAAAAGCCCTAAAAACACTTAAAAATAATGATTCATTACTTATTACTAAAGTTGGATCTTATTAAAAATTTGGACTGTGTTAAATTTTTATGGAAATTTTGTCACTAGTACAGTTTTTTATGCTGATTCTAAGTATGCAACTCAGTTTTGCATACTGGTGAGTGAAAATGAGTGATAACCTACAATCATTGTTTTCGTTAAGCGAAATTGATGCCTTGCACAAAATGCAAAGTGTGGGGATTGTGCCCAAAAAGAAGCAATGCCGAAAACGCCACGATATGCAAATAAAATGTATTGACGGAAGAATCAATTGGCGCTGTCAGAAAGGAGGGTGTAATGACAAGGTCACCATCAGAAAAAGCACATGGCTGGATGGAACGAATCTTGATCTGGCAAGAATTCTTCAATTTATCTACTGCTGGACAAAAGAATACACAGCGATGAAATTTTGCGCGGATGAATTGGGCATGAGCCACCCAACCGCAATCGACTTCTGCAGCTACATGCGAGAAGTAAGTAATTAAGTTAGTAAGTAAGTAAGTAAGTAAGTAAGTAAGTAAGTTAATAACCTAACCTAACCCAACCTAACCTAAACCTAACCTAACCTAACCTTAAGCTATACAAACCATATTTTAGACAAGAACTGACCTAATGGTAAATGGTTTTTACCCAGGTGTGCGCGATCGACATTCTGGCTAATCCTGTGATGATTGGCGGACCGAACAAGATCGTCGAAATCGATGAAACCCTTTTTTCAAGATGAAAGTACAGCGTTGGACACATGCTGCCTCAACAATGGGTGTTCGGCGGCATTTGTAGGGACACCGGCAAATACTTTTTATATGCCGTTCCACGTCGAGATCGTGCTACGCTGACGTCGTGCATAACGGCCAACATTCTACCGGGCACGAGAATTGTAAGCGACTGTTGGGCCGCGTACGAGGCCGTGAACAAGCTGCCCGGCTATAACTACAAGCACCTAACGGTCAACCACAGCCGAAACTTTGTTGACGCAAAAAATTGAATCGTTATGGAACGCTGCCAAGAGCAGAAACAAGAAACAAGCCGGTACGCATCGCCAAATGTTGGATGGGTACCTGTGCGAGTTTGTGTGGCGCCAGCGTCACAAAGGGCAAAATTTGTACGAGCTTATGTTCAGCATGATTGGCAAGCATTTCTGATTCATAAACTTATAATGTACAAATAAAAAAATTTCGAAAAAAATGAGCTTCATATTTGAAATCAGCGCGAAAAACTGTATCTGTAAAGCAAGTTTCAAAAAATTCGAACACGGTCCAAATTTTTAATAATACCCCTTTAAAGAAATTTACTTTGCCATTCTCAATACCTCTGTAACAGCCTTGAAGGAACGATTTGAATGCATTCAGTAGTTCTCATTTTTTGAGCTGTTGAATTCATTAATGTTTGCAGCATATAAAGAAAATTTCCCCAAAAACTTAATAGAAGCACTTCAATATAAGTACAGTAATCTATTTGACGTAAAAGCTTTAATTAAAATACATCTATCAGGACTCAGATTTTTGTCAGTGCAAACATGCAAAGGAAATGTTAAAGCTTTGTCTTGACCTTGGACTTAAACAGCCTTACCTGAAACGATCAAATTAATTCGGCTCCTTTTGACAATCCCTGTAACCAGTGTCAACGGAAAGAAGTTTTTCAACTCTTAACAGAATAAAGATGTACCTACGGAATACCATGTCAGAGGAAAGGCTGTCTAGTTTAGCAAGAATTGCCATAGAGAAAGAAATTGTAATATCGCTAGAGAAGAATAAAATGTTGCAGGACAAAGTAATTGAAGAATTTGCATTAAAACCAAGAAGATCAGGAGTTCATGTTACTTACTTTTGTACTTTTGTTGAGTTTGAACGACGGTTCAGGATCGACCTGCGGTCGACCCCTCTGCCGCATCCCGCCTCATTTTCGGAACTTGGTGAAGGAGGAAATTGCTCTCTGATCTCCTCCTTCCCTCGTAGCCAGCCACGCATGGCTGGTCAGGGACTTTGCAAAAGAATCTGTCCAGCTGGTTCTTGAAGTTATTCAGGTCGGTGTGCTGGAGATTCCTCACTTCTTTTGGAAGGACATTGAAAAGCTTTGGGCCCCTTATTCTGAGGGTATTTTCCATCCTCGTTTTCATGGCTCCTTGTCCCACCGCAGCTGGGACCGTACAAAATCTGCCTCTTCTCTCATTCCAGTTTGTTTCTATTTCATTTCTGAGGGTAGGGACAGAGCCCTCAAGTATTTTCCATATGTACGGGGCTCCAATAAACCTTAGCCACCCCCGCCCATGGCCTAAACCATTAGAGATACAGTAAAACTAAACATACCTTACAAAAGAGAATTTAATCCTGCATTTAATGAGAAACAATTAAAACTTGGTGTTCCCGCCATTGGCTTCCAAGACAGCCTGAATTCGCTTTGGGTGGCTTGCCAAAAGTGACGTGAATAGATCTTGATCGTTACGCAAATTTGCTAAAACAGTTTCAATGTATTGCGTCATTGTATCCTTCGAAAATCGAATTGCTGCAGGTTCTTGAAACAAGAGACATTAGAGACATTCAACCTTGTCCTTTATAACTGATCCAATATGTTCACAGACGTTCAGGTCAGGAGAATTTCCTGGCCATTCTTCATTTCCAAAGAAATCGATCTCATGGTTCCGCAACAACTGTTGAGTGGCTAATGCCTTAAAGCAGGGGGCCTTATCGTGCAGAAGTGTGACTTGATCGACATCCATAACATTGTTTGGGTTTCTTAGAAAAGGAATGACATGCTGAGATAGAATAATATCACGAAAATACTGTCCATCCCAACTCTGACCATTTGGCTTCAGCACCCACATGAACTTCTTTGCAGTGAACAAAACAAACACACCAACACAGTCTGGACTTTTTAATAATTCGCGATAATGTTCATTGCCATCGATTTCATCTGGTGTTGTGGCCCACACTCGATCATTTTGGTAGTTAGGCCGACGTGTTACGTAAACAAAAAATTCATCGGAGACAGCTAAATGCATGAAATCATCCACATCCCAATCTTCAAAATAATGGGCAAACCACATTCTGTCATCGATGTTAAGATGAGTTTTTCTTGGCTTTGGAAGTTCATGCCAAGGCTTTAAACCTTGCCTATGACGGTACAGTCGAATGATCTCACCATTAACGATCTTTCCTCTCAACACTTCGATCTCTCTAAAAAGTTTAGCACAGCTGTTTTTCCGCTTACGCGTACTGCTTTCAATGATGTCCTTTGTTTCCTGAGAGAGTGGCAAATTTGGGCGCCCAGATTTGGTTGTATCCATTTCACATTCATCCAAAGTTTTATTCCATTTTCTTTTGACGAAGTCCTCACTTCTTCGCAACTTTTTGGCGACCCATGAACGTGTTATAAAGGTGGCTCCAGCATCACGAGCTTCCCGAAATGTTATTGCTCGTATGCGATCTATCACATGTTGCCTCTGCGAATACAATTAATTGAGAAGCCATTATATTATCACTTTATCAGCTAGAGTAATTTTAATACCTGCAATAAATAAAGAATTTTATATATTTTTATAATCACTAAAAACTATTTCGATATAAGTAAACATGTAAGCTGCAAATGGGGGGGGCTAAGGTTTTTTGGAACCCCCTATATTATTGCGTACCGCTCGCGCCTTCTTCCAAGAGAGTAGAGTTCCAGGGATTGTAGTCGAGACCAGTAGTCTTCACCTTCCGTTTCCTCTGTCTAAGACGTAAAAGTCCTTTGTATAGCTTCAATGCTCGCAATGTCTCTTTTTCTGTGTGGGCTTGTGAGTACTGAACAATACTCAATTATTGGTAAGACTAGACTCTTCCATAATTTGAGCATGATGTTTGCTTTTCTGCTGCGGAAGCTCCTCCAGATGATTCCCATTATTTTTCTAGCCGTTGTGATTTCGATGTTACAGTGCTCTCTGAATTCTGTACCCGACGACATTATTACTCCAAGATCCCTGACTTGTGGATTTGGCGTTATCTGTTTGGCTTGCGGAGTTTTGTACCCTTTTTTCTGTAGCTCTTTGTTATTACCATATCTTAGAAGTTGGAATTTTTCTTCGTTGAACTTCATATTGTTGTCTTCTGCCCACTGGAATAATGTTTCAATGTCGTTTTGTAGTTTTCTTATGTCATCTTCGTTTAATATTTCCTTACATATCTTTGTGTCATCTGCGAAGCATGAAACAATACTGTCATCAATATCTGCATCAATATCTGCAATCATTATTATGAACAGCAAGGGAGCTAATACTGTCCCTTGTGGGACAGAGCTCACGACTTCCGAGACTTCCGATTTAACTCCGTTTACCACCACTCTTTGCGTTATTTGCGTCAAGAAATTAAATATCCACCCTCCTAGCTTTCCAGTAATTCCTGTATCCTTAATTTGTGTGCTATGATTCCATGGTCACATTTATCGAAGGCTTTTGTCCTCGACACAATGTTCCTAATATTTTCTCCTGGTGGTCTAGTAGCTGTGACAGGCATGATCTATCCGCCCTGAAGCCATGTTGATTTGGGTTGTATAAGTCTTTTTCTTGTAGGTAGTAGGTAGTTTTGCCTCTAATTATGCGTTCAAAACACTTTATAAGGTGTGAGGTGAGAGCCACTGGCCGATAATTTTTGGGCATTGCTCTGTTACCAGCTTTAAATAGGGGGGCAATGTTCGCGTTCTTTAAGGGAAGTGGAAATTGTCCTGTGTCGAGTGATTTACTCTATAGTAAGTATAGTGGTTTTGCAATACTCTCTTTGCATTTCTTCAGAAATGTGGCACTCCATGTGTCTGGCCCTGGCGTTGAATCGTCTCGCATCTGTGATAAGGCCGTAATTACATCTCCTTCCGTGAACTCGAAGTCCATTAATATGTTTGTGCCAGAATTTGTTCTTGGTTGATTTGTATCAATGTCGAAAAACTCGTCTGGGTTTTCCACTTCCATCTCGGACTTAGGGGTGCTAAACACGGATTTAAATTGTTCCCTCAGCAGTTCACTTATTTCTTTCGGGTCATTTGTGTATTCGGCCTCCCCGTCTATCAACGGTCCAATACTCTCCTTACACTGCATTTTCCTTTTCGCCAAAGTGTAGAAGTATTTTGGGTTATTTTTTATGTTTCCTGCTACCTTGTGTTCCTCATCGTTTGTCTTATGTATGAATGTTTGCTTTAGGTCCATTTCTAATTCGCCAAGTTTCCTCTCTAGTTTGAGTCTCTTTGCATCAGTTCTGCATCTGTGAAGATGTTTTACGGTTTGTCTTCGTTGCCTGAATAGAGTCCTGATTTTCCTCTCGAGCTTGCTACGTTTTCTTTCCTGTCTCTCTGGAATATGTTTCAGTATTATAGGTTTGGTTTCCGTCTCTTTTATACGTAGTATTTCTTGTGGAGTCTTCTCGTGTAGTAGCAATTCCCAATTTACCTCCTTTAAATCTTTATTTACGTTTTCCCAATTTGCTTTCTTTGAATTTATATTTAAGCCTTCAAATATTCCATCTGCCTCTCTAGGATGCGTTTTCGGACCTCTGGGTGCTAACTTCAATTGTATATCGATGAGGTTATGGTCGGAGAACTTTGTGTGCGTTACTTTTTTATTTATTATTATCTCGTGGCTTCACCGATTTCCTGGGTAAGGGCGTAATGTTCCATAATATCTAAAAGCATTGTTGCTTGGGTTCTGTCATCTTTAGTAATGTTGCCATGAAACTTCTCAACATATATAACTTCGTCATTTTTCTTCCATGATATGAATGGAAAATTAAAATCTCCGAAAATTAGAATATTTGTTGCTAGAGTTTCAAGTAATTTTAATGTTTTCTATTTCATTTGTAGCAAATTGGAATTCACTTTTTGTGGTGTTTGGTGGTTTGTAGATGTTCATAATGGTTAGGTTCAGTCCTTTTACTTCTAATATAATAACTTCAACTGTGTTGTTTGATTTCTTTACCCTCACTTCACATGTGTTAGTGTTTTTCACGTAGATACAACACCCTCCTCCTCGTCTAGTCACTCTATCTGCTCTGTATATGTTGTAGTCCAGCAATGCTATTTCAGTATTCTCGATGCAGTTTTCACAGCTTTTTTCGCACTTATGTAAGTGTGTTTCTCTTTGGCATATGATATCTATGCTGGTTTCCGTGCTAAATTTTGCAAATATTGTAATTTGCAGTCTGCATGGTCCGTATAGAGGCCTTGTATATTTGTGTATAATACATTTACCGGGTTTCTAATCTTTGTGTTCGATTCTCCTAAATGATGGTCGTTTCCTGGTCGATGTCGGTTCCTGTTTGGTGTTATTGGTTAGGCCGCTGCATTTGGGAGTACTGTATTGGGGTTGCGGCCCGTGATACCACTGTTGTTGTTGTATTATTGGTGGGTGGTGTTGAATAGGAGGGTGATGTGCGTAATGTTGTGGTGCATATGTTTGCGGCGTTCTCTCTCCTTGTTAGAATGGCAAGCTGAGCTTTTATTATCCTCATTTCTTCTAAAAAATATGTTTCATTAATCTTGCTATTTCTTCTATGTCGAATATGATCTGTTCTTTCCCATTCTCTTCTTTGCGTACCCTTTATGTGAAAATGCGGGCACTCTATGTTCAGGCATTTTTTCTCAGTAATTGACTGTCTGCACATACGAGGGTGAAAAAAGTTGCAGTTTGGTCCGTACTTGCACTTCCCATTCCTCATCATATAGAAGCATTTTGTAGGGTGATTGTATATGCAGTTTGAGCCATATTTGCACGCACCTATTTTACTATAATATTCGCATATGGCCCGTCGTTTATATTCCCTCTGAGTCTTATGTGATTCGATTTCCTTCTTCTGCTTCGCCACCACTTCTTCCCTACTCAGTGGGGTTATTTCCTAATTTATGTCAGTTAAAAATATTCTGTTTATCGTACATAATACATATCACAGTGAAACAAGTATCAAATTATACAGTATATATATGTGTGTGTATATATATATATATATATATACAGTATGCAATAAAATCACAGAACAACACGTGATCTTTATAATAAGCAAATAACCACAGGGAAAAGGAAAAGAACACGAAATCCGAGCGCTTTCGTGATATATTCATATCTTCAGGGACAAGAAAGAAGATGTGAATATATCACGAAAGCGCTCGGATTTCGTGTTTCCTTTTCTTTTTTTCCTGTGGTTATTTGCTTATATATACAGTGTGTATATATATCCACAAAAACCTGGCGTCGCTCCTGATATATATATATAATATATATAATATATATATATATATATTGATGAATAAACCACGAAGGAAAAAGAGACACAAAGGGGTGCTCAAGCGCTTTCGTCTAATGACATCCTCAGGAACACTGGAGTGAAAGACAGATCAAGGCAATATATAGGTTACAAAATAAACTACATACATACACATTCCATATATATACATATATATATATATACATATACATATATATATATAAATATATACATATATATAGTAAGCATAGAAAAAATTGTGGGAGGAGCCAACATTTATATGGTCACAGAAGAATAAGAAATAAAAATAAATATAAATATAAATTGAGAAAAAATTAATTACAAAAAGTGCCTTAGTGATATATATGTCACAGCCTAAATAATCATAAAGAAATAAACAGGCAAATAAAAAAAAAAACCATAATACATATACATACATTATTATATATATATACACTATATACACTAGATATATATATATATATATATATATAAGACACTTTTAGCACTTTGGCCGACCTTCCATATAAATTCAAATGGCTTTTTTATGGAACAGGTCACAAAGAATAAAGAAATAAAAATAAATATAAATATTGTAAGTGGAGTCTACCAATTCAAGCTCAAGAGGGAGGTTTTTACAATCGATTTAATAGATGCTGCCAATTGATATATATGTCACATTATTAAAAATAAAAATTGAAAGATAAATTTTAAGAGAGGCACACCAATTTTAAGGGAAAAATTACCACTATGCATTTATAGTCACAAACGAATACAAAAGTACAAGTAAATATAAATTGGAAACAAAATGATCCCTAGATGATATATAAAGAACAATAAATATATATACAACATATTTACGGTATATAACGAAATATAAACGCAATTATACAGAAATATATATATATATATATATATGCATAAGGGAAAAAAAATTACCAAATTTGTTTTTATAATTATTGTCTGAGAAAACGGTAGGTCGCAAAAGAATAAAGAAATAAAATAATATAACTTGAAAAAATTACAAATAATACACGTACACATATATACCCGCATACCCAATATATATATACATATACACACATATATACAAACGCACACACACACACACACACATATATATATATATATATATACAAGCTTGACCTTCACGAAATGAGAAATCATCCCGCAGAACCTTTGTGAGGTTGTAAGGTAAGGTAAGGTACATACACATATACATATATATATATATATATTTAACTGCATACATACATACATACATACATATACCACATACATACATACATATACACACATATACATACAAACACATTTAACTGCAATGACCACACACATACGCACATACACATACATACATACACATACACTCATACAGCAAAAAATTGAAAAATAAATTGCGTTTTATTTCGTATATATACCGTAAATATGTTGTATATATTTTTATTGTTCTTTATATATCATCTAGGGATCATTTTGTTTTCCAATTTATATTTACTTGTACTTTTGTATTCGTTTGTGACTATAAATGCATATGTGGTAATTTTCCCTTATAAATTGGTGTGCCTCTCTTAAAATTTATCTTTCAATTTTTATTTTTTAATAATGTACATATATATCAATTTGGCGCATCTATTAAATCGATTGTAAAACCTCCCTCTTGAGCTTGAATTGGTAGACTCCACTTACAATATTTATATTTATTTTTATTTCTTTATTCTTTTGACCTGTTCCATAAAAAGCCATTTGAATTTATATGGAAGGTCGGCCAAAGTGCTAAAAGTGTCTTTATATATATATATCTATATATATATATATGTGTATATATATGTATATATATATATATATATGTATGTATATGTATTTATGGTTTTTTTTTTTTTATTTGCCTGTTTATTTCTTTATGATTATTTAGGCTGTGACATATAATCACTAAGGCACTATTTTGTAATTAATTTTTTCTCAATTTATATTTATATTATTTTTATTTCTTTATTCTTCTGTGACCATATAAATGTTGGCTCCTCCCACAATTTTTTCTATGCTTACTATATATGTATATATTTATATATATATATGTATATGTATATATATATATATGTATATATATGTGAATGTGTATGTATGTATGTTTATTTTTGTAACCTATATATTGCCTTGATCTGTCCTTTCACTCCAGTGTTCCTGAGGATGTCATTAGACGAAAGCGCTTGAGCACCCCTTTGTGTTTCTTTTTCCTTCGTGGTTTTATTCATCATAAATACTTTTCACGTGTCACTTTCGTGAAATAATTTTTCATATATATATATATATATATATATATATATACACATTTTTTTTACGTAATTTGCATACACATATTTGTTGTTACAACACCATATCTGATGGCAACGTCGTGGCCATTGTCTCTACACCGCTTCTCGTCTCAGCGAAATTAAGGCGACATTGGTTTTGAGAAGTAGCTGGATGGGGGACCGTCCTCTGCGTTCAAATTATGTAGCAACCCGTGGTTGGTAATCCACGTGAAGCGAAGCTGTGGGTTCCTAACGTGCAAGGGTACTTCCGCATATTTATGGAATGGGAGAAGGGATCTCATTCAACGTCTTCCCTCTCTATTCAGACTGAAATTACGAGGAACATTTGAAAAAATTCCTCCGTTTGGAACATTCATAAATATCCAGAGTAGAAAATGGGTTTAAAAACAAAAAGTTTATCTTTCGTAGTGAGACATAATCAGAAAAAGGAGAGGTTTTTAGAATAACGTGGTTTAGGTTGTATTATAATCACTTGTTTTACCGTTACTTTTTGGTGGTAAAATTCATTGACAGAAATAATTATTTACAGCAACCTCAAAAGAAGGACGGAAGTCATTCCATCAAAAACAATCGTTTCAAAGTTCATTTTATTCGTTATTTCTTAATCTAGGCATTAAATAAACGTAATTGAGAATCCCTTCAAACACGGATCATTCTTCTTGGAGACATTCAAATCATCCGCCTTAAAAATGCTTCTTCATTCCCGACAGTCTTCGCTACGAGGTCTCGCTGCGTCTCCTACCTAATAATGAAGACCCGAATTACACCTTTCTCCTTCTATCGAGCGGCCTTTAAACGACGATAAATTATTGTCTCCGTCGTTTCCGTTAAAGATAAATGTTTAAGGTCTTCCTCGTCCTCCTTTAATTCTCTCTCTTCCGCTATTAACATATACAATTTTTATTACAAAAAAATATAATAAAACGCTAAATGTCCAAAACTAATATATATATATATATATATATATATATATATATATATATATATATATATATATATATTTATATGTGTGTGTGTGTGTGTGTGTGGATGGATGCTTCCACAATTAAAAACGTGAGATATTTAATATTAATATACGCTCTGTAAAAACTATGACATGAACCAGTGAGGATAATTTTTATTTAATTTCTTTTAACATAAAGAAAACTAATATTATTTTCAACTGATTCTTAAAAAATATTTATTTGTGAAATATTCACTTGTTTTAGTTTTGTTTAAGCAAACGAAAAATTAATTTTTACATAAAAATCTGTAAGTGTGTGGTGTATATATATATATATATATATATATATATATATATATATATATATATATAATTATATATATATATAGTATATATATGTATATATATATATATTATATATATATATATATATATATATATTATATATAATATATATATATATATATATATATATATAAAACTAATATATTATATATATATATATAAAACTAAATACATATATATATATATTATTAATACTATAAACACCCAGGAATGTCTGTCAGTCTGTCACGCTCGAAAAGAGAAGAAGATTCTTGATATATATGGGCGATATTTGTATTTTAATGCATTAGAAAAAGGCGTAATGAATTCTACTTTTAATTATAATTCTAAAAAGTGTAAAAAATATTTGCTTTTGCGTTCAGCTTTGAGCCGAAATTTAATCTGCGGCTAAGTTCAAAAATTTACCAAATGAGTTCTTTTTATGCACTTTCATACTGGTACTGCAAACATTACAGACTAAATATTTTTACGGCTTTCAAAAAGGGGGGGTTGGGGTAATGGGGAGGGGTGGGGGTAATGGGGGAGGGGTGGGGTAATGGGGAGGGGTGGGGGTAATGGGAGAGGGGTGGGGGTAATGGGAGAGGGGTGGGGTAATGGGGGAGGGGTGGGGGTAATTGGGAGGGGTTAGCCCCCAAGTTGCATAAGGGGGGTGAGGGGTTTTTGGGGGCATTCAGTTGACCTAACCGGGCATTCAATTAACGCGGGCAACATTCTTTTCTATACTTTTATTGACTGAATAATTGACTCCCCGGTAATTGGGGGGGGGGGGGGGCCTGCGGCTCCCCAATTACTGAGGCCAAAGGCCCCAGCACCACGGGCGTAGCTAAATGGGCCCGTAGGGCCCACTTTAGCTAGTATATATATATAATGTAAAGAACGACGCTTGTGTAGAAGAGCGTTCCGCACAAGATGAGGAGGGAGAAAGAAAAAATTAAAAATGAGGTACCACCCGGGATCATCCGATTCCCGGTCAGATATGCTATCCACTACACCAAAGACCTCGATCAATCAGAAGTCGTAATTCTCCTACATACGATCAGAAACCAATGCCCTGAGGGGGCACCTTCGCATGCCATACATATATACATTTTAACTGCAAACAACGCACAGTATAATTAATGTAAAGAACGACGCTTGTGTAGAAGAGCGTTCCGCACAAGATGAGGAAGGAGAATGAACAAATTAAAAGCGAGGTACCACCCGGGAATCGAACCCGGGATCATCCGATTGCCGGTCAGATATGCTACCCACTACACCATGGACCTCGATCAATCAGAAGTCGTAATTCTCCTACATACGATCAGAAACCAATGCCCTGAGGGGGCACCTTCGCATGCCATACATATATACATTTTAACTGCAAACAACGCACAGTATAATTAATGTAAAGAACGAGGTCCATGGTGTAGTGGATAGCATATCTGACCGGCAATCGGATAATCCCAGGTTCGATTCCCGGGTGGTACCTCATTTTTAATTTGTTCGTTCTCCTTCCTCATCTTGTGCGGAACGCCCTTCTACACAAGCGTCGTTCTTTACATTAATTATACCAGGCCTGGATTAACCATTAAGCAAAATAAGCACGTGCTTAGGGCACCAAGGGAAGGGGGCACCACAGAGAAAACTTTTTAAAGTATAAATAAAGTTATAAGTAGGCAACAATAAGCATTATTTTGCATCTTTTGATCCATGTATGTTGAAATGCTATGTATCTTCAAGGTTAGAAAGCAATGGAATAAAAGATGTTTTGTTTCGTACAAATAATGATATTTCTTCATTAGAATTTCTTTTTTCAAAAATTGACCACCAACATCGATTTCTGTAGAAAGAATCGTTTTCAATAAATTTTTGTATTTGCATTTTTCCCTTATAACAGTTTTTTAAAAAATGAATAAAAAAGTGTTGAAAATTTGCATTTTTCCTGTTGCCCTAGTTATAAGTAAATAATTTGCTTATATTGCTTACTGCTATTTAGTGTTAAATAAATAAAATTAAAAAACAGGTTATATTTAATATAGTTGTGGGGTCTGGCCTAGGGGATGGCCTGGAAGAAAACTGAATTTTTAATCTATTATTTCACATTCAGCACTTATTGAGTCTTAATGTCTTGTCAGTTAGACAATGGAAGGGTCGAGGGGGAACTATTGTTGGGCTGTGCTTAGGGCATCAGTTAGCCTTAATCCGGCCCTGAATTATACGCATAGAATAGTAAATAGCTGGAATAGTTTGCCGGTAGAAGTAATTAGTAGCACGTCTATAAACATGTTTAAAAATCGATTAGACGCATATGTTGATAGATTGGGTATAGTTTAAGGTAGTAAAATTAAGGGTTGGATAAGATAGATTTTGATTCTCTTTTCATTAAAGATCACTATAACCAGACTAGAGGTCATAGGATGAAATTATTTAAGCCAAGATGTAGAACAAATTTAAGAAAACATAGTTTTACAAACAGAGTAATTAAGTTTTGGAACAGTCTGACAAAAGTGGTGACTTCAGATACAATTGATTCTTTCAAAAGAAGGTTGGATAGTTTGATGTCTGCAAGGGACATCTGGTAATAGTGTTTGAGCCCATTTTTATTGCATGAATGGTACTAGTTTATTTCATATATATTATGTACATTTAGGTGATAGATCCCACAGCTCAACACAAATGTTGTGGGATATAGGGAGGCAGCATCTTGGGTTAGGAGATACTCTCTGTCCTTACACACCCCATTTAAAGAGATTCCTCTGCCGAGCGGTGCCCCCCATAGTACTGTGAGATATTGAAAAACTCATGATCTTCACACACATTTCTACATTACTGTACAGTCTTTACAGCCACACCTACACTTTTCCTCCTAAGTATATATATTGTAATGTATATGGTTGTAAATTATGACTTGGTCCGCTATTGATATGGACCATGACTTATTTTTGGTTTGCAAGGTACTGGTATTGATGGATACCGTAATGAAATTGACTGGATTCTTTGGATCTGATATATTTGCATGTCAGTTATAAATAGATATAGCGTGTAACATATTTGTGGATAGTCTATTATGACTTTGATCCTCTGGATTCAGAGATTCTATCTTTAGTTTTAAATTGATAATTATTTAGTTTTATAAAAATTGGTTGTTGCCAATGTACAGGCAGTTTTTACATAGTGGAGCCACCTCGATGGGCAGAAGTGGCCCCTAGTGTGCCCACTATAAAAATTTCTTATATTCTTATGTTCTTTGTGGTTCGGAACCCACGTAAAATTGTAGGTCCCCTCCGCCACCACGGAGGACATGCACAATACACAATTACGAACACACTTAGGTAGACCAGCCATGAGTGGATCCTAGGGTCTTTGTTGGTCTGAAACATTATAACATTATAACATATTATATATATATATATATATATATATATATATATATTATATATATATATATATATTTTTATATATATGTATTATGTATGTATATTATGTATGTATATTATATATATATATATATATATACCTTAACCTTACCTTATGAACCTTATGTTGTTTCGTGTGTTGGTCTCTCTTCACACGGAGGTCAAGCTGGTGGCCCCACCTCTAGGTCTGGCCTGGTGGCGGAGCGAGTTACTTTCTTGCGCTCTCGACCGTAAATAGCCAGGCACGCCCGGCTCATCTGGTACTGTCCTGAGCCAGGCATCCAGTCTTTTCTTGAAGACTTCAACTTTGACCCCCGTTACGTTTCTGAGGTCCTTAGGAAGCTGGTTGAAAAGTCTTGGCCCCCTGACAACCAAGCTATTTTCCTTCACGGTTGAGGAGGTCCCTTGTCGTGCTTTTAATTTGGGAACACTACACATTCTGCCTTTCCTATTTTCCAGTGTTGTTTGAATGGTAATTGGGTTTAGTTTTAGGTTTGGTACCAGTTTTTCGATCATTTTCCATATGTAGATTATGATGTACCTCTCTCTTCTTCTTTCCAGTGAGTACAGATTTAGTTTACGTAGTCTTTCCCAGTAGTTGAGTTCTTTGCAGCCATCAATCTTGGCTGTGAAATGCCTTTGCGTTTCTTCTAGTTTATTAGTTTCTTCCTTTTTATATGGGGACGTCAAAACTGAGCAGTATTCAAGTTTTGGTATAATCAGTGTTTTTAGCAGAGGAATCATTACTGTCCTGTCCCTTCTCTTGAACGCTCTTAGAACCTGTCCGGCGACTCTTTTTGCTTTATTTATTGCTATCTGATTTTGTGTTTCGAATTTCGCATCATCTGTCATTATTATCCCGAGATCAATCGCTTTCATGCTTCTCTGAATTTCCTGTCTATCTGGAGCATAATATGCAGTATGTTTAAGTTCTTCTTTTCTACCATATCTCAAGAGTTGAAATTTCTCGGCGTTGAATGACATGTTGTTGTCTTCTGACCATTTGTATATTTTGTTCGTGTCCCTCTGCAAGGCCTCCACGTCATGTACATCGCTGATTTTTCTGGTGATCTTTGTATCGTCTGCAAAGGATGTTACTATACTATTGCTGTTTACTCCGCTGTCTATGTCTGTTAGCATGATAATGAACAGGAGTGGGGCCAGTACTGTCCCTTGTGGTACTGAGCTGCGTACTTCCGATTCTGATGATGATATACCTTGAATTTTGACGACCTGCAGACGATCACTAAGGAAGTTGTAGATCCATTTTCCCACTTTGCCTGTTATTCCCATGTCTTTAATTTTATGTCCTATTATACCATGGTCACATTTATCGAAAGCTTTAGCAAAATCTGTGTATATAACATCGTAGTTGTCATATATATATATATATATATATATATATATATATATATATATATATATATATATTGTAGGTAGATTTGTATAATTGTATATGTATATGTATGTATATGGTGTATATATATGTGTGTTTATATATATATATATATAATATATATATATATATATAATGTGTGTATATATGTATATATACATAGGCCAATCAGTTTAACGTCTGTTGTAGGTAAGCTACTGGAATCAATAAGTCGAACACTTAAAATTGCATAACTTAGTTAGAAATACGCAGCATGGTTTTAGGCGAAACAAATCTTGCTTAACTAATCTTTTAGAATTTTTTTCAAAGCGTGGTTGACGTTTACTATAGTCATCGGGCGGTTCATGTTGTGTATTTAGATTTTCAAAAAGCGTTTGACACCGTACCGCACAAAAGACTCATTGAAAAAACTAAGGCTCATGGAATCAGGGGTGTAGTAATAAATTGGATAGAAGAGTGGTTGCGAGGTAGGAAACAAAGGGTGGTCGTTGATGGAGCGGAGTCGTGTTGGGCTAATGTAGCGAGTGGCGTCCCTCAGGATTCTGTATTGGGCCCCTTGCTTTTTCTTATATATATTAACGATTTAGATGTCGGCCTAGTCAGTACAGTTTCAAAGTTAGCGGATGACACGAAGTTGGGTGCTAGGGCCATTAATGACGAAGAGAGAGGTAAAATCCAGGAAGATCTGAATAAAATCGTTGATTGGTCAGTCACATGGCAAATGAGATTTAACGTCGATAAGTGCAAAATTTTACATATAGGTTCGCGTAACCGTAATTTTGCGTATAGTATGTCGTCAGGGAAGGAGTTAACAAGCGGAGAGCAGAAAAAAGATTTAGGAGTTATAGTCACTGGTGATTTAAAAGTAGCGAAACAAAGTACAGCAGCGGTCAATAAAGCGAACAAAGTGTTAGGTTTTATAGCTCATAATTTTGAGTACAAATCGCACAATATTATAGTTCCTCTTTATAAATCATTAGTTAGACCCCATTTGGAGTACGCGATCCAATTTTGGAATCCGCATATGTGCAAAGATATAAACAAACTCGAAAGAGTTCAAAGACGAGCAACTAAGATGATTCCGTCGCTTAAGTCAAAGTCGTACGAGGATAAGCTTAAGGAGTTAAAATTGACTACACTCGAGACTAGAAGGCTAAGGGGTGATCTAATCCAGGTTTTCAAAATTATGAATGGGTTCGATAACGTAGATAGAGATAGCTTTTTCGAAATATCTCAATATAATAGGACTAGAAATAACGGGTGTAAGTTGACAAGTAGAAGGTTCGAGACAGCAGTTGCCAAAAACTTTTTTACGCATAGAATAGTAAATAGCTGGAATAGTTTGCCGGTAGAAGTAATTAGTAGCTCATCTATAAACATGTTTAAAAATCGATTAGATGCATATGTTGATAGAATGGGTATAGTTTAAAGTAATAAAATTAAGGCTTTATGGTTCGGAACCCACGTAAAATTGTAGGTCCCCTCTGCCACCACGGAGGACATGCACAATACACAATTACGAACACAGTTAGGTAGACCAGCCATGAGGGGATCCTAGGGTCTTTGTTGGTCTGAAACATTATAACACACACACACACACACACACACACACACACACATATATATATATATATATATATATATATATATATACCTTTCGTTAACCTTTGGCTAGCTTTCGCCCGAATTGTTCATACTGACGAAGGTCAAGCTTTTCACTCCACCTTATACCTACAGTTTAAAGTGGAATCCGAACCACGCCCTATCAGCAGCCCAGCGTCTCAACCACTAGGCCACCTTGTGTACCCATTTATCTACCAACCACTTTCTTTATTGTGTGGAAGGATGAACAGCTGGGTGTAGTGGTTAGCGTCGCTGACTACGAATCCATCGGCCCCGGGTTCGAGACCCGGTGACGGCAGCCGGCGCACAGCAAAACCCAGCTGTTCATCTTTCCACGCAAAGAAAGTGGTTGGTAGATAAATGGGTACCCTAGGTGACCTAGTGGTTAAGACGCTAGGCTGCTGATGGGGCGTGGTTCGGATTCCACGTTAAACTGTAGGTCTAAGGTGGAGTGAAAAGCTTGACCTTCGTCAGAATGAACAATTCGTGTGTATGTATGTATATATATATATATATATATATATATATATATATATATGTTATAATGTTTCAGACAAACAAAGACGCTTGGATTCACTCATGGCTGGTCTACCTAACTCTGTTCGTAATTGTGTATTGTGCATGTCCTCCGTGGTGGCGGAGAGGACCTACAATTTTACGTCGGTTCTGAACCACAAAGCCTACTTCTATCGGCAAACTATTCCAGCTATTTACTATTCTATGCGTAAAAAAGTTTTTGGCAACTGCTGTCTCGAACCTTCTACTTGTCAACTTACACCCGTTATTTCTAATCATATTATATTGAGATATTTCGAAAAAGCTATCTCTATCTACGTTATCGAACCCATTCATAATTTTGAAAACCTGGATTAGATCACCCCTTAGTCTCCTAGACTCGAGTGTAGTCAATTTTAACTCCTTAACCCTATCCTCGTACGACTTCGACCTAAGCGACCGAATCATCTTAGTTGCTCGTCTTTGAACTCTTTCGATTTTGTTTATATCTTTGCGCATATGCGGATTCCAAAATTGGATCGCGTACTCCAAATTGGGTCTAACTAATGATTTATAAAGAGGAACTATAATATTGCGCGATTTGTACTCAAAATTATGAGCTATAAAACTTAACACTTTGTTCGCTTTATTGACCGCCGCTGTACTTTGTTTCGCTACTTTTAAATCACCAGTGACTATAACTCCTAAATCTTTTTCCTGCTCTACGCTTGCCAACTCCTTCCCCGATATACTATACGCAAAATTACCGTTACGCGAACCTATATTTAAAATTTTGCACTTATCGACGTTAAATCTCATTTGCCATGTGACTGACCAATCAACGATTTTATTCAGATCTTTCTGGATTTTACCTCTATCTTCGTCATTAATGACCCTACCACCAAACTTCATGTCATTCGCAAACTTTGAAACTGTACTCACTAGGCCGAAATCTGAATCGTTAATATATATATATATATATTATATATATATATATATATATATATATATGTCTGTATATATATATATATATATATATATATATATATATATAAGAAAAAGCAAGGGGCCCAATACAGAACTCTGAAGAACGCCGCTCGCTACATTAGCCTAACACGATTCCGCTCCATCAACGACCACTGTTTCCTACCTCACAACCACTCTTCTATCCAATTTACTACTACACCCCTGATTCCATGAGCCTTAGTTTTTTCAATGACGCTTTCGTGTGGTACGGTGTCAAACGCTTTTTGAAAATCTAAATACACTACATCAACCGCCCGATGATTATCGTAAACTTCAACCACGCTTTGAAAAAATTCTAAAAGATTAGTTAAGCAAGATTTGTTTCGTCTAAAACCGTGCTGCGTATTTCTAACCAAGTTATGCAATTCTAAGTGTTCGACAATACGATCCCTAATTATTGATTCCAGTAGCTTACCTACAACAGACGTTAAACTGATTGGCCTACAATTTACCGCCACACCTTTATCGCCTTTCTTAAAGATAGGTGTTACATTTGCTAACTTGAAATTATCTGGTACGCACCCTTCAGAAATAGACGCATTAAAAATCTTTGTTAGCGGCACAACAATGCTTTCTTTTAATTCTTTTAGTTGTATGGGATATATGGAATCCGGCCCGCCCCGGTGATTTACGCATTTTCATTTTATCAGTATAGTGCATTACCTCCCTTTCACTAACCACAATATTATCCAAAATATTACCATTATCAAAAGGTATTATGTCTATGACCGTAAGGATATTCGTTACATCTTCTATAGTAAAAACTGAAGTAAAAAATTCGTTTAGCAAGGTAGCCATTTCCTTGTTTACATAAACTAGCTCCTCGTTAACATTTTTCAACGGCCCCAAGACACTTTTTACTGGATTTCTATTGTTGACGTATTGAAAGAATCGCTTGGGGTTTTCTTTACCGTCACGAGCTATGGAGATTTCACGCTTGGACTTTTTTATTACACTTTTCGCTTCACGCCTCAGAGATATGTAGTTGTTTCGTAACCACAAATTGTCTTTATCGCACCTATGTAGCCTATAAGCCCTATCTCTACTCTTTATAATATCTCCTACTCTAGAAGTAAACCACAAGGGCTTGTTGTTTACTTTCGCACGTTTAATTTTGTACGGTTCACATTCCTCATTTATAGTCCTAAATACTGTTTCAAACGATTCCCACATTAGTTTTGCGTTGGAGATCCCCATTATGTTTTCCCAATTGACGTGTGACAATTCATTTCGAAATTTACAAAAGTCTGCGTGCTGAAAGTTAGAAATTTTAGTCGAGTTAGCTGGTTTCGAGTGACTTACTGAGAGGACAAACTCTACAATATTGTGATCGCTATTGCTTAACGGTTCTATTACTTGAAGATCCGTGATTAGCCTATCATCCGTAGTTATTACTAAATCTAAAATACTGTCCAACCTCGTAGGTTCCCCAACCTTTTGAATAAGAAAGCTATCCTCGAGAAAATTAACTAAACGATCACCTTCCGCGTCTCCCTGCATTGTATCGTAATTCACGTTGGCGCAATTAAAGTCACTCATAACTAAGGCCTGCTCACTACCTATTATTCTCTTTAGTTCACGATATAACACTTCGTCCGTATCAGCTGTTTGATTAGGGGGCCTATATATAACCGCAACAAGAAGTTTGAAATCGTTCAATTTAAGTTCTGCTATAGTCAAATCTATCGGTTCTGGAATTGTGTGCTTGACTTCTATAACGTTCGCAATATTATCTTTCATATACAACATAAAACCACCTTCCTCGCCTACCTATTCTGTTTTCAACAAAAAGTCTATAACCTCTAATTTGATACTCCTCTACAAAGTCATGTGTTTCAGTGCTAAGCCACGATTCATTTATCGCAATTAAATCATAGTCTTTACAAGCAATTAAAAAAAAATTCGTTTATTTTATTTCGTAGGCTACGAGCATTTGAGGATAGAACCTTCAAATTGTTTGTAATTGCGATACCTTCGCGAGCGGAAGGGAAATTTGAGAAAATTACGCCGGGACCGTTCGAGTTACGGCAGTCTGAAAAGAAGAGATAATATTAAGAAATAGTCTTCCTAAACGCGCAGTTCCAACGTCATTAAGATGAAGTCCATCTCCGAGGAACAAGTCCCTCCTGCCGTAGAAACTGTTCCAAAAATTTGCAAAATGCACTCCTTCCTGTTGGCAAAGAGACTTTAGGTTATTGTTGATATAGGTCGCCTTGCTGTAGAAATCGCTACGTTGGATAATTCGAGGAAGTATACCTGTTAAAACAATCTTATTAGTTTTTCGTTTTTTCGCTCTAGTAAGTCCCTGCACCTAGCCAGCAGCTCTTCCGATCTAGAATTTAAAACGTTATTAGTACCGACATGAATAACATACGTTGTGTCCTCGGCGGTACCGTCTGTAAAATGGTCAACACTATTAGTTATATCCTCCACCCTTGCACCAGGGTAGCAGTAACGGCGCCTGCGACGAGGGTTTCTCCCACAGAATTCTTCGGGCTGCCCTCGAACAATGGAATCACCAACGAGTCGTATTTCCGGTTCATCAGCATCTTCGAAACCTAAAATAGAAAACTTATTGTTTGTTATTACTGGTAGACAAGTCTTAGGTTTTCTCAATGGGGTTCCATTACGCACTTGAATGAAGGGTTGGGAACTAGGGAAAGAGAGAGGGCTATTAGTACTATTTATATTATTAGTAGAAACTGAGGCAGGAGAGGTCGTAACTGATGGCTCATGGGATTCTAATTTTGCTGTCAGGAGCATCACCCTTTCTTGAAGCCTCACTCTGGCCTCTTTCTCACGTTCTAACTCGTTCCTCAGCACTTCCATTTTGAGCACCACCTGCATACTAACTGATCATCATCATTAGCCAAAGTAAACGCGTAAGCGGCAAATTTCCCTTCACAGCGACTGCAAGTAGTTAACGTGGGTGCCATGCTATTAATTAATTTTTAAAAAAACCGAGCGTTTGAAAATTAATAAATTACAACGTAGGTCTACCGCGTGCTTATTGTGACGTCACCTGCGCAAGCCCGCAAAAATGTTTTTGGAACGCAACAACAGGTTCCTCTAACACAAATTTATACTAAATGCATATATACTTCATTAAGCTACCGACGAAGGTTCTGAAAAAGAAAAAGTATTAATAAAACTTATCTGTCTGCTATTCGACCGACCTTTTTTCTTTCCTTTTTTCCTTTCTCCCATGGAGGGTGACCACACCCTACTTGACGATCCTTTAGCAAAGCAAAATCATCCTTATTAAATCTAATTGATTGGAAAAACAAACAAGGCAAGCCACGTGCACTCGCCTTGGTTTAATCAAATAATATAGTAATGAATAAAGTCAATAAATAAAATATATTCGTTTATGAATGATTAATAACACGAGGTAATTTAGTTAAGAATGAACCAAACACTATTTTTTTTAAAGACACTTCAACTAAAACCACTTATTCAATTAGTAACACTGGACACTCGATAAAACACGTCTGTTCACAAGGAAAGACTGATCACTTATATATATATATACACATATATATATATATATATATATATATATATATATATATATATATATATATATATATATATATATATATATATAAGCAAAGAACCACTGGGAAAAGGAAACACGAAGTCCGAGGCTTTCGTGATATATTCACATCTTCAGGGACAAGAGAGAAATATATATATATATATATATATAAATATATATATATATATATATATATATATATATTACCAATATCGATTGCCTTCACCTGAACTGACCTAACATAGTTTAATTTGAAATACTTGCCAATCGGTTGGGAAGATATCTTTTGCAATTAATTTGGCGTTTTTAGTCTGTATGATAATAAGAAATACTGTTTTAGAACGGAACACATCGATGGAAGTAAAATAAATACATAAGAAATATATATGTTACAGTCAAAGTGTGAAACCAACCATTTCGCGTAATAGCTGAAACTTTTAGTAATTTCGCAATATGGCTGTTTCACTTGGTCATTTCGCGAAATGACTAAAATCTTCAGCCATTACGCGAAATGGCTGAAATTCCACCTTGGTCATTTCGCGAAATGGCTAAAATGACTTTTGTCATGAATTCTTAGAAATAACAAACATCACAATAAAATTGGAAACCTTTATTTAACTAACTTAATCTGCAAAAACATTCATACAGTACATCCACAGGTCTGTTCAAATAAGTGAGAAACACTCTTCAAATACACATTTGAACACATTTGAACATTTGAACACATTTGAATTTGAATTTTCAATATAGAGGTTTTCAAATACTAACGGGGCCTTCAATGTTATTCCGATGTCCGCCATTGAAGGCCCGGTTAGGTCATCTGTATGTTCTTGACAATTGGTTAGGTTAAGTCGTGTTATTTTCGTTAAAACTAACGAAAATAACACAACTTAACCTAACCAATTGTCAAGGGCATACAGTTGACCTAACCGGGCAAATGATCTTGTACGAAATAACCAAGGTGGAATTTCAGCCATTTCGCGTAATGGCTAAATGACTAAGTGAAACAGCCATTTCGCGAAATGACTAAAAGTTTCAGCCATTACGCGAAATGACTAAAAGTTTCAGCCATTACGCGAAATGGCTGGTTACACACTTTGACTGTAACATATACTGTACATAAGAAAGTCGAAACGAAAGTCCTCTGAAGGATTTTTTCCTAATTCGTCTTTGTATGGACATAAATGTGAGTATGCTGTGTATGAACCTCCTTACCCATCTCCAAAGTATACCAGTCTCCCACTCAAAAAAATCATTTGCTTGAAAAATATTTTTGAGAATTTTTTCCTTTATCGAGCAATAAATCAAGTGAGGTGCATTATATTCGTATGAAGACTAAGATAGCACACGTTTCATTTCTCTTTGCTGCAGTGAAACATTAATCTCCCGATTTTTATTTTTATTTTTTTTTGGTAGGTGCTTGTAGAGCGCTCGAGAGAGATAAAATATCGTTTGTAAGGAAAACAGAAGCCCGAAGAATGCAATATTTTCTTCACCGTTTTAAAATAATAAATTAGTTACAATCTATAAAGTATTTTTAAAAATAGGAGCTATTTTGAGGCATTTACGCATTTCTTGGAGTGAATCATTACACTGGGGAACACAACTTTTGGTGACTTAGATGTTATACCTGTTTCTGGGTATATTGAGGTCGCTGATTCTAAAAATGACATTAGTTTTTCTCCATCAGCTCTGCTTATCAAGATATGATATATATCTATATATATTTCTATATAATATATATATATATATATATATATATATATATATATATATATATATATATATATATAATTGCTGACTGGCAATCACTGTTGTTGTCAATTGAATACAAAAGTATGATGAATGTCAGCAAAAATAGTGTATTAACATCAAACAAGCATAAGGTACGAAAAATATTTATTAAATTCAAACAAGCTTGAGACACGAACGGCAAAAAAAGTTCTTTCGTTGAGACATCTCGCATAAACCGCGTTTCTGAGATTTCTTGCGATGAGATGTGCCAGGACATTCGCGTTGGATGCTCCAGCAGTAATCTGCCATCATGTGAGTATCCCATCGTCCGCGGTACCGTTCTTCCATGGTCCTTAGTTCTTGGTGAAATCGTTCACCCTGTTCCTCGCTTAGATCACCGAGGTTATCTGGGAAACGATCCAAATGACTATGGAGGTAATGCAGTTTGATGCTCATTTTACAGCCAAGTTTACAAAAAGAAGAGAGCATATTCTCCACTAGTTCACCGTAGTTATCGGCCTTATAGTTCCCAAGGAAATTCTTCACAACCATACTAAACGATGACCACGCACGACGCACGTGCCTCAATGTTGTCCATTGAATCTTGGAAACGCGGGTCTTTCATGAGTTCCCGGATTTGCGGTCCATCGAAAATACCTGCCTTCAGCTTTTCCATGCTCAGCGCAGGAAATTTTCTACATATGTAGCCAAAACACGTCCCATCTCTGTTCAAAGCCTTTATAAATTGTTTCATCAAACCTAGTTTGATGTGCAGTGGTGGCAATATGATCCTTTCTCTGTCAACCAAAGCTTCTTTGATGATATTTTTTTCTCCAACCACCATGTTTCCTCTCAGAGGCCACTGTCTTCTCACCCAGTGTTCATCTTTAGCTCTACTGTCCCAGAGACATATAAAGCACGGGTACTTGGTGTACCCGCTCTGCTGGCCCAGGAGAAAATTCACCATCTTCAGATCCACACAGATCACCCATTGGTGGTCTCGGTATGATATATTTTCTAGGACTAGGGCGACTATCCCGTGCTCTTCTCTCATACCGACTGAGTGACCAATTGGGATTGATCTGTATCTGTTGCCGTTGTGTAGAAGAACACATTTTAGGCTCCGTTTGGAGCTATCTATGAATAACCGCCATTCACTTGGTGTGTATTCCGATATGCCCATTTTCATCAGCAATCCGCGCACATTGTTGCAGAAAACTAAATCGTTCTCTTTTGAGAAGAAGGGCAGTAAATCCTTTTCTCTGTTGCGATATAACGTGATTTTGGTTCCCGGCAGCAGTAAATTTTTTTCTCCCAGCCTGGAAGCTAACAATTCAGACGATTTCTTCGAAAGACTTAAGTCCCTTATGAGGTCGTTTAATTCGTGTTGACTAAAACCTTCTGCAACTGATGACGGTCCTTCGAAATCACTGTCATTTTGCCCACATATGCTTTCTTTGTCAGTAGCAGATTCATCATCTTCTTGAGGGAGCTCTGGAAGATGGCTGAATGATGGGACAGGTATCTCATCTGAATGTGAAACAGGCCGTCTAGCTGAGTCTATGTCAGGATACGTCCATTTACTCCGGTTACGTCCATTGATGCCCTTTATATTCACCAAACAAAAGTAACAGTCATCACTGTGGTTTCTCTGTTCTCTCCATACCATTGGTATACCAAATTTCAGGCACCTCCTCTTTCCGTTGGTCCATTGCCGCAGATGCTCCGTACACGTTTTACACACAACATGAGGAGCCCATGGCTTATCTTGGTCCCCTAGTTGTACTTTGAAATAGGCAAAATAAGCTTTTTTCACAAAATCAGTAATAGTTTTTCTCTGTTCAATGAACGTGTACTCTCCGCAGATAAAACAAAACACATCTGGATGATTTAAACACTTTCTTCGTGATGAAGCCATGTCAACACCTGTAACAGGAAAGAATTCACGTTAGTACATGTACAATGCACATGCAAAACAGCAACATCAGCAAAATCATAGCTACAATTTAATTATACAGATGCATTTAGATTTACGAGCAACTCATAATACCGTTCCAGAAGTGTAATAAAGTAGGTAATGAGTATGCAATATCTCAAAAACTAGAGCTGCTAGAACAAAATGGATGATATTTTCTGAATCAGTGGCATGAAAATATCCAGAATAAGGTCTAAAATCTCAAGCACCAAGAAAAAATATTTTTTTTGTTCCCCAGTGTTATCGACGTGTGCCCCGTGTAAGCGTAAACAGATCAGGTTAGGTTCAGTTAGGTTAAGTTAGGTCAGATAAGAACAGGTTAGGTCATTTTATATAACTGTCTTGTCAGCAGTTTAGATGTAACTTCAAACAAAAAAATTTGTAATATATATATATATATATATGGTGGTGTAGTGGTAAGCATTGCTGACTACGAAATCACCGACCCCTGAGTTCGATACTCGGTGACGGCAGTCGGCGCGCACCAAACTCAGCTGTTCATCTTTCCATACAATAAAAATGATTGGTAGATAAATGGGTATCCTGGGTAGCCTAGTGGTTACGACACTGGGCAGCTGATCGGGAGGTCATGAGATCGAGTGCAGGCGAGGACTTTCTAATTTCTGAGCACCCGTGGTGGGTCATGGTTCAGATTCCACGTTAAGATGTAAGTCTAAAGTAAACCAATAAGCTTAACTTTCGTCAGAATAAACAATTCGGGCGGAAACAAAACTAAGGTTAATCAAGGTTTATTATATATATATATATATATATATGTTGTGTGTGTGTGTGTGTGTGTGTGTGAAAATGAACAATGAATAATTCCTATATTCATATAACACTTATATTCATATGTATGTACGTCTTAGATTCATTTTTACATATAGAGTCCAAATTCGCATAACGATGACAAAATTCGGGTAAAATTTTTGATTCGCTTTCTATTTTATTTCTGCTGAATAATTGGTGAATTATTTATTTTTAAATTACGTAATCATTTTTTTTAGATTTACCTTAATTATGTAATCTTGTTAAATTCTGCAATGTTCGTTTTCTGTATACATTCTCTCTTCGTTGTTAAAGATGAAGTCATGTCTTGCTTAACGTTTAATTTTAAATCTTAAGCATTTAATTTTTGCTCATATGCATGTTTAATTGTAATTAATAATAAAATGCATATTTCAATTTCCATTTTTAGTTAACTCGGCAGATCATGATAACATCAGATCTGTCAATATTCGGTTTAAAATAAAAATATGGCTTCATTCTGATTGTCTGATCTACTTAGAGGCTGAGCATTACCTGTAACATTTTAGCAGTAAACTACAGTAAGAGAATATCTTTGTCTTCTCCTTCGAGCCTTGCTCTCTTCAGAGAACTTAGTCTTAAATAGAGAAAAATAATTTCCCGATACGTTACAAGAAGAATCGGGGAACCTTCAGAGAATTTAGTAAGCTTCACAGAATCCTCCGATCCACTAGAAGAAGAAATCGGAGAGTAGTATAAAAGAAACTTCTGCGATTCCCTATATGGTACCAGATATTCCAGAGTAACAAATCCGTTGCTGCCACCTAACCATAACTCCCGTCAACTTCGAACCGACCAAGGCCATAGACGGAGGGGTTAATATATAATATATATATATATATATATATGTGTGTGTGTGTGTGTGTGTGTGTGTGTGTGTGTGTGTGTGTATACTTACTGCATATATACCCGGATACAAAAATCATGTCCACGACAGAAGTAAATACAGAATATGAAACATGACGATATAATATGTAAATTAGTTGCCATAGAAACATTACATATGTATATTGCGTTATAGCAATCGTGAAAATTTGTGCTAAGAGCTATCATTATTTTACACCCACTTAACATTTTTAGTCCGAGCTTGAAGTGTTGTTTCAGAACTGAAGATATCGTACATACGAAACTAATGTGTAAGTTATAAGTTATATTATGTAAGGGGCGCTGACAGCATTTTAAAACAATCTTCTTCCGTCGTTACGTAGACGATTGTTTTGTTATATTTAAATCTTCCGACCATATTGAACTTTTTCGTCAATATTTAAATTCAAAACGTAGTATCATCAAATTCACTTCTGAAACGGAAAACGATAATTCTTTGCCATTCTTGGGCATAAATATTACGCGTAACAATAATCACTTCATAACATCAGATTTTCTTAAACCAACGTTCACAGGCTTGGGAATGAAATTTGACAGTTTCGCTCCACTCAAGTACAAACATAACCTCATTCGTACCCTTCTATGCCGTTCATACGAGATTTTCTCTAACTACCATCTTCATACCGAGTTGGGATTCCTTACAAAGTTCTTACTAGGTAATGGTTTCCCTTCTAAACTTATTGACAGTGTAATAAAAAGATTCATGAACTTAAAATTCTCTAATAAAGTTAAAATCGTCGTTACTATAGTACAGAAGAAGTTTGTAAATTTTAAAATTCCTTACTGTGGACCCGAAAGTCTTGTGTTGAAGAGGAAAATTAGTAAACTGATCAATAGATTTTATCCGCAAATTTCTGTTAAATGTATTTACACATTAGAGCGTAAATTACATTCCTTTTTCAAATTTAAAGATATAATTCCAAACGCCTTGTGCTCATCGGTCATTTATAAATATACAGGTGACGATTGCACATCGTCGTACGTTGGCATGACTGCACGCCGACTCCAAATTCGAATCGATGAACACAAGGGTATTAGTGGCAGTGCTAATAATTCACTGGGGAACAAAAAAAAATATTTTCTTGGTGCCTGAGATTTTAGACCTTATTCTGGATATTTTCATGCCACTGATTCAGAAAATATCATCCATTTTGTTCTAGCAGCTCTAGTTTTTGAGATATTGCATACGTTATTACCTACTTTATTACCCTTCTGGAACGGTATTATGAGTTGCTCGTAAATCTAAATGCATCTGTATAATTAAATTGTAGCTATGATTTTGCTGATGTTGCTGTTTTGCATGTGTATTGTACATGTACTAACGTGAATTCTTTCCTGTTACAGGTGTTGACATGGCTTCATCACGAAGAAAGTGTTTAAATCATCCATGTGTTTTGTTTTATCTGCGGAGAGTACACGTTCATTGAACAGAGAAAAACTATTACTGATTTTGTGAAAAAAGCTTATTTTGCCTATTTCAAAGTACAACTAGGGGACCAAGATAAGCCATGGGCTCCTCATGTTGTGTGTAAAACGTGTACGGAGCATCTGCGGCAATGGACCAACGGAAAGAGGAGGTGCCTGAAATTTGGTATACCAATGGTATGGAGAGAACAGAGAAACCACAGTGATGACTGTTACTTTTGTTTGGTGAATATAAAGGGCATCAATGGACGTAACCGGAGTAAATGGACGTATCCTGACATAGACTCAGCTAGACGGCCTGTTTCACATTCAGATGAGATACCTGTCCCATCATTCAGCCATCTTCCAGAGCTCCCTCAAGAAGATGATGAATCTGCTACTGACAAAGAAAGCATATGTGGGCAAAATGACAGTGATTTCGAAGGACCGTCATCAGTTGCAGAAGGTTTTAGTCAACACGAATTAAACGACCTCATAAGGGACTTAAGTCTTTCGAAGAAATCGTCTGAATTGTTAGCTTCCAGGCTGGGAGAAAAAAATTTACTGCTGCCGGGAACCAAAATCACGTTATATCGCGACAGAGAAAAGGATTTACTCCCCTTCTTCTCAAAAGAGAACGATTTAGTTTTCTGCAACAATGTGCGCGGATTGCTGATGAAAATGGGCATATCGGAATACACACCAAGTGAATGGCGGTTATTCGTAGATAGCTCCAAACGGAGCCTAAAATGTGTTCTTCTACACAACGGCAACAGATACAGATCAATCCCAATTGGTCACTCAGTCGGTATGAGAGAAGAGCACGGGACAGTCGCCCTAGTCCTAGAAAAGATATCATACCGAGACCACCAATGGGTGATCTGTGTGGATCTGAAGATGGTGAATTTTCTCCTGGGCCAGCAGAGCGGGTACACCAAGTACCCGTGCTTTATATGTCTCTGGGACAGTAGAGCTAAAGATGAACACTGGGTGAGAAGACAGTGGCCTCTGAGAGAAAACATGGCGGTTTGAGAAAAAAATATCATCAAAGAAGCTTTGGTTGACAGAGAAAGGATCATATTGCCACCACTGCACATCAAACTAGGTTTGATGAAACAATTTATAAAGGCTTTGAACAGAGATGGGACGTGTTTTGGCTACATATGTAGAAAATTTCCTGCGCTGAGCATGGAAAAGCTGAAGGCAGGTATTTTCGATGGACCGCAAATCCGGGAACTCATGAAAGACCCGCGTTTCCAAGATTCAATGGACAACATTGAGGCACGTGCGTGGTCATCGTTTAGTATGGTTGTGAAGAATTTCCTTGGGAACTATAAGGCCGATAACTACGGTGAACTAGTGGAGAATATGCTCTCTTCTTTTTGTAAACTTGGCTGTAAAATGAGCATCAAACTGCATTACCTCCACAGTCATTTGGATCGTTTCCCAGATAACCTCGGTGATCTAAGCGAGGAACAGGGTGAACGATTTCACTAAGAACTAAGGACCATGGAAGAACGGTACCGCGGACGATGGGATACTCACATGATGGCAGATTACTGCTGGAGCATCCAACGCGAATGTCCTGGCACATCTCATCGCAAGAAATCTCAGAAACGCGGTTTATGTGAGATGTCTCAATGAAAGAACTTTTTTTGCCGTTCGTGTCTCAAGCTTGTTTGAATTTAATAAATATTTTTCGTACCTTATGCTTGTTTGATGTTAATACACTATTTTTGCCGTTCGTGTCTCAAGCTTGTTTGAATTTAATAAATATTTTTCGTACCTTATGCTTGTTTGATGTTAATACACTATTTTTGCTGACATTTATCATACTTTTGTATTCAATTGACAACAACAGTGATTGCCAGTCAGCAATTATATAATATTATATACATTATATAGAAATAATTTATATATAGATATATATCATATCTTGATAAGCAGAGCTGATGGAGAAAAACTAATGTCATTTTTAGAATCAGCGACCTCAATATACCCAGAAACAGGTCTAACATCTAAGTCACCAAAAGTTGTGTGTTCCCCAGTGATATAATAGACTTACAAATCCTTCCCAATCACATATACGTTCACACTCCCATCAGTTAGACCACCCAATTAAATCTACTAACTTTTCAATAATTGCTAAAACCAATAAGCACGACCTACCCCTCTTAGAAGCAACACTCATTTTTAAGCATAAACCGGATATAAATCATTATACCCCATTCCATAACTTCAATATCCTTTAATAAAACTTCCTTACCAACTTCCTTACTAAGTTAGTACCCGTTAACAAAAATTAAAATTTTCAATCTTTCCCATTCTTTGTTAGGCTATTATGCAGTTAAGGGGCGTCGCGGTTTTATAAACATACACTACCCTTTTCGACTTTAGAAATATATGTACATCACACTACAATTATTTATTATGGTTTTACTTACACTTATTCTTATCTTAAAGGTAAGCTCTCTTTTATGGTTCCTTTTATAATAGTTTATATTTTAAGTGTATTAACTGCATAATTTTTCGCTGTGATATTTGTCAACATTTAAATTGTTTTAAGTTCATAGTTGGTTTTAATTGTGTGTGTGTATATATATATATATATATATATATATATATATATATATATGTGTGGTGTGTGTGTGTGTGTGTGTGTATATATGGGATGAATTTCACAATAAAACACGTGAAATGAATGAATGCTGCAAACCCACAAGGAAAAAGAAAAACGATTCCAAGGCCTTTCGTGTATTCAGAGCTACACCTCGTCAGGGAATCATTCCCTGACGAGGTGTAGCTCTGAATACACGAAAGGCTTTGGAATCGTTTTTATTTTTCCTTGTGGGTTTGCAGCATATATATATATATATATATATATATATATATATATATATATATAATATTATTTTTTAGCACTGAAGATGACATTAGAAATGTCGAAAGCTCTACATATTAAATGTTTGGATATGGACTAGTCTTGTTGTTCTCTCTCTCTCTCTCTCTCTCTCTCTCTCTATATATATATATATATATATATATATATATATATATATATATATATCAGGTCATCATAAAGTAATGTCGTTTTTTAGATCGGAATTTGAAGGACAAAAAAAACTCAACTGAAACTTTTTAATCTAGTATATATTTTCCATCGGAATCAATGACACTCTGCCAACGTCCTACAAGCTTTTCAATGCCATGTTTATAAAATTCAGGCGGTTTTGAGGCAAAAAACGTACAAAGACTGGTGTGCAGGTCATCTATAGAAGTATACAGTCATACCCCGCCTAACGTCGGTAATTGGTTCCAAGGACCCCGACGTAAGTCGAAAAACGACGTAAAGCGAACAGAGGTGCCTAAGTCTACCGAAAACCGATTGTAAACACTGTAAAACACTCCGACGACGGTAGCGATTAGATACAACTATAAATAAACACTTTATGGTTATGTTTTCAATACTATAGATAATAAATATGAAAATAAACGCCTAACGTCGGTAATTGGTTCCAAGGACGTAAGTCGAAAAACGACGTAAAGCGACGTAAAGTCGACTAAAACGACGTAGTGTGAACAAAATCTTGCTCTTGAAAACCGACGTAAAGTCGAATTCGACGTAAAGTGAACCGACGTAAAGCGGGGTATGACTACTGTTTCTCGTCAAGATAGTTTTGCAGACTCCTGAAGAGATGATAATCTGAAGGCGCAAGGTCTGGAGAATATGGAGGATGTGGAAGTTTTTCCCACCCAAGCTCCTCAATTTTTGCGGAAGTGATCCGAGCGGTATGAGGACGTGCATTGTCGTGGTGGAACACGATTCCTTTCCGATTAACCAAAGAAGGTCTCTTTTCTTTTAGTGCAGTGTTCAATCGATCCAGTTGTTGACAGTAGACTCGAGCGGTGATTGTTTGGTTGTGTGGTAAGGTTTCAAAGTGTATTACACCACCTTTATCCCACCAAACACTAAGCAACACCTTCCGAGGGTGAAGATTTGGTTTTGGCTGTGGTGTCGCTGGTTCTCCGGCACAAACCCAGTGTCGACGGCGCTTAACATTCTGGTACAGTATCCACTTTTCATCACCAGTCACTAAACGGTGCAAAAACGGATCTTGGAGTTCACGGTAATTAAGAGCTGTGCTAATGTTTACCCGCACCCTCAGATTGTCGACCGACAATTCATGTGGCACCCATTTTCCTAACTTAGGCACTTTCCCGAGTTGTTGCAAATGTCGATGGATGGTGGACGGGGATGAATTGAGTTTCTGGGCCAATTCTTCGACAATTCTTGAACAGTCTTCTTCAAGTGCGACTAACAGCAGGTCATCATCAAACTCAGCAGGGCCTCCAGAGCGTGCTGCATCTGTCAAACAGCAGTCACCATTCCTAAACTTTTGAAACCATCTTTGACATTTCCTCACATACAGAATATCGTTGCCATAAACTTCCTGAATGTTTCGCGTTGCTTCAGTAGCACTATTCCCTTTTTTGAACTCGTAAAGCATTATATGCCTGATATGCTCTTCTGATACTGCCATGTTTATGAGGGGTTCACATAAAGCAAAACACACGTCTTCACTGGTCAAGGTCTGTAAAGTATGTAGCGAAACACGATAGATCTCCTCTTAGATATAACCTTCGGAAAATGTATGCTTAAACCGAGTAGGACTAGTTTAAACTTAATCTATCGTAAAAAACGACATTACTTATGGGATGACCTGATATATATATATATCAGGGGTGTGCGGGTCTATCACTTTCGGGTCGGGTCCGGGTTTGGGTCATTTTTCTAATTTACTTTCAGGTCCTGGTCCGGGTCGGACCCGAAAGTTCACTTTCATGTCCTGTCGGGTCTTTCAGTATATGACCGGGTCTGGGTCGGGTCCATTATTAAAAATGTAATAATTATAATTTGGTATAGGATAGGTAATAAGACTGCTACCGTAGCTACATTAACATGTTTTCTGAAACATAGTAAAACATTATATGGCTATATGGTAGTAGCCTAACCATATATATTAATTAGTCTGATTTTGGAAATGTTTGAAAGTAGGTATATTAATTGTATTAATATTTAATAGTAACTAGGTATAGTTATACAATATACATGCATTGCTAAGGGGCAAAGTACGATGTATGATTGCTCTCTTCAGCCCCCTTATTCTAAATTTTAATTAATTTTGTGAAAACAAATTCTATATTTTTTTGAGTGAACTCAAATGGAAATTATCATCTTCTTGCATTAAAATTAAATACTTTGTTTATCTTAAAAAACAAAAATAAAACTGATAATATGAAATAATTAAAGTAATTTGGTAGTAATATTGTCTTTATATTGTGAGGGCAACATATTCTGTGAACTCCTTTAAAACGATATTGATATAGCGGCATAGCCTATACTTATTTTAGTCGTCAGGGGGCTTAATCATATAATTGTTCAAATCATTCCAAAAGTGCCATTTTTGGACCACAGGTAGCTATGACCATACTAATTTGAATGTTTGCGGGAGCCAAGCTGGGCTCCCACTGTGGCGGCCATATTGGCCAAATCAAAATGGCCGCCGTCCAAAATGACATCCACTTGAGTACCAATACTAGTACAGGTTACATAGTTAACTTGATAAAAAATAAGAGTCAGCATCAACATATTTTGCTATTAAACTTTAGTATATACGCAAGTACAATCTTCTTTATTCCTTTTACTCACAGTACTGCATCTCATGATAATGTCTATCCAATAGATGGCTGTTCACTGATTAATAGTCGTCATTGTTCAGGCAGCCACCCTCACACTTGCAGAGTGTCGTACATCGAATTCCAGCACTACTGCATTTGCAATTCCCTCTGCAGGTTTTAGTGCATCCGCAATGAAGGAGAAGAGCACATGCCTTACTGACATCAGCGAGAGTTGTCCAGAAAGGAAGCCATTGGTTGCTGCGCTTGTCATATTCCCATCCCCATTTATCAAAAGCAGGGAGTGTCTGATGGCATGTGGTTGACTGCTTCCACACAAAACTTGCCTGCAACAATGACCTCTTGATATGCTGGAAGAGGGCAGCTTGGGTAGGTGGTATGCTGTCCAATGATCGACTGCCACTAGAAAACAGATGGTGCCTGGCTACGTTTACAGATGCTTGTCCACATGTTTTACTGTACATGAGCACAACAAACCTCTCAATGTGTGTCATTTCAGGAGATACTAGACTGAAGGACTCGGGGTCTTCAGTCAATTTGATCATGGTTTCAGTTAAGTTTGGTGTATTATTCCATGCAGTCCATGCTGTCTTCTTCCCACATCCAAGAAACTGAGACGTAGTGTCGCAGCCTGTTAGTGCATGGAACAGAGGTAGAGCCAGCGACTTTGATGGACCAAGCTGTGATTGAATGCTGTGCACTGGGATGTCTCGGTAATATTTGCCACTACCAAAACCAATCCAGAGTTCTGTTAGGTCAAGCTGTTGAAAGAAAGCAATGGCAAGAACGACTATGTCACTGTCAACAGTGCGGATGAATGCTTTCTTGTGACCCTGAGATGATGCGTGAGCAAGATGCAGAATGATCCGCGTATCTGCCTCTGTGTGGTTGCATGGTTGGAGCCCTGATATATCAAATGCTTTATTGGAGAGCACAGTTTCTAATTCAGTGCTGAGGAGGAGTTTTCCACCCATGTCAATCTTGATCAGCTGTTTACTGATAAAGACGAACAGTTCCTTCTTGTTTTCCACATTTTTCAAATATGACTGCCAGTCTCGTTTGGGAATGGGTGTGGTACCATCACTATCTGGATCAAGTCGAGTACGTGCTCCTGAACCACGCCGCTGCTGTGCAAGTGATTTCAGACTGTCTTCAGGATAGGTATCCCACACGGCATCGACGCGCTCAACTGTGTCAGTCATCTGTGCTTTAATGAAAGGTATGATGTGTAGAGATACATATTCAGCAAATGTTGATGCTCTACTTGGACGCACAATGTGGACGATGGCGGCCATGTCATACAACTGAACTGTCACTTGTTTAGCAGGATTGGCAGATCCAGTTGGTGCATTGACACATGCAAGAATGTCTGATTTATTTCCAGCTCTGAGTGAACCTCGGTCTGAGAGTGAAGGGGGCTCTCGCTGATTCTCGTATGTGAAAAATTCTGTCATATCCGCATCTGGACGTGATTGTAGAGACAGGAATAGCTGAGTAATGAGCACTGTGTTTTGCTTCTGTACCCCCACTTTGCTACTCTTCTTGCGTGGGTCTGGCCGATTGCTGAATGTGTACACATTGTTTTTCTTTATAGTGTTTGATATAGGAACTGTCCCTTTGTCCAGCCTAGTCTTTACATACTCCTCATGAAGGGCTTGGCCAACTTCCTGTATCTGTGACAGTGATGCTGCTACTTCATTCTCCATAACATCGTGTGTGTCAAGGGCTACAAGCTCCTGATTTGTGGCCAGGAAGGGGTTGCCCAGTTCAGACACCACCTTTGTGAATGACTTGACATCCTTCAAAAACCTAGACTGTAGCCCAGGTGCTGTTTCGTGGTGGCCAGTTGGTCCTTCTGTAAGTTTCTGAGCATTCTCAAACTCTTCTATCATTCTGACACATTCAGGACCTGCCAACATGTACAATGCTAATGCTTCTGTTTTGTCATAGAGGTCAGATGCTCCACCACAGCCCTGCAGTACTTTGTTCATCTGCTCATGAGATTGATCTTTCGCGATGAGGCTGAATGTACGAGCAGACTTTTGGACTGTAAAGTTCCCTTTGAGGTACTCTGCGTACACCTGTGGATGGCTTTCAGCAAGACCAACCATATCTCTGACATGAATCGGCAACCAGCGGGCATAGTTAGTGTGGTCCAGCACAAAGAACCATGGACATAGTTCATCACACACCTGGACATAGAGAGGGAAGTCACCCTCTCTTAATGAGCGCACAAATCGACACATCAATAGCTCAAGCTCAATCACTAGTGACCAATATTTGAACATGTGAACATTTGCAGATTTCCTTGCACACCACATCTCATATGACTCACAAGGCCCCAGCACATTGGATGTGTATTGCAAGTATGCATTTTGCTTCAAATGAGAGAGGGAAACAAGTGACACTTGATGAGCATATCGTGTACGCTTTATGTGGTGATCATCGAGAGCTGACTGGGCACGTCCAGAGGAGAGGACATCTGCTTGAGCTAGAGCTGTGTCCCATCCGGAACCTCGTAGCACCTTGCCCATCATCAGCTGACACTTATCCTCGATATGTAAAGCTCCCAACTGCATCACAAACTTATCCTCACCCAGTGTGTCAGGAAACTCCCACTGTAACTGTTTGCATATGGCAAAGAGAGGCTGATCAGCCCCAAGGACAGGGGTTTGACCAGGGTTTATGAACTCAGTCGTAGTTTTCACAATCTCCATCGTGTGCTTCATCATTGATGCAGAAGCTGCCTTATCAGGAAATAAGGGGAGTATACCAGTCTCTGCCTTTGGCTTTATTGATGCATCATCCATGAGCTGAGAGTTGAAGCCTGACCACGTAACCACATCACGTTTTTCAAGCTCACCCTTTTCCAGCACTCTTCCAACATGTGCTATCCATGCATCATCTTTTACTTTGGCACCGTTGACCAGGCTGTGGTTCGGCCGAACTTGACCTTCGTTGATTCTGGGCACAAGAATGTCACGGGTGTTGAGTTCGATGGGAGGAACAATTACATAACTATCCGGCAACTTGGGTTTTGATGTATCAGATGGATCAAGTGTGATTGCTGGTCGACGAATTCCCAAGTTCTCTTTGGATAGGTGATTGGTCACAGTAATGCATGTTCCATGAAAATCACCACGTGACAAATTTCCCGTTTTGTTGCTGTCCAGATTGTCTACATCATGTGTAGTGAAAACTGAAAGTCTTGTATTTGTGGGTAGAACAATACCGTCTTCAGTGTGTCTCTTGCAAACAGCAAGAGCTACCTGTGTTTTGACTTCCATCACACGGTCATATGAGACAGAGAGCCCAAGGTGATGGGCATTCTCTATCTGGTGCTTGAATCTGGCATCTCCATGCAGTTTAATACCATGGTAAAGTGGGAATTGCGTTTCACGATCCCTATTGTGACGGATTTGGGTGCTGTCTGATGAAGATGCATATTTTACTGTGTTGAATATCAGCAGTTGGCACAGTGTGCACGCAATCTTCGCCCTTGTGCCCAGTTCAGCATCACTGTTGGATTGCTCTCTACTATGTTTATCGATATTACCTTTAGGACCCTGGAGGACAACATTGATGAAACCTAACAGTGTTTCTTCTATGGGGGACGTCAGGCATTGTGGAGAGAATGAACCATTAAATGGCTCTTGTTTCTGAAGGATTCGCTTTCGTAGTGCCATAGCAGCACGTATCAATAACACAGCTTCATCTTGATTGATTTGTGAGGAATGATAGCTTTGTTCTAGCACAGCACCCACTTTTGCCTTGTGGCTAATGAATACATCTCTCCCCTGTGCATAGGAAGCCCACTCAGGAAGATGCTCAAGCAGATGGTCTTTCAATCTTGTTGCATGAGGTTCTCTACCAGAACAGGGATGTCCTAGATCTGACATCATTATCTTGTACATTTCCCGTAAGTCAGACAACTTGTGGACCTCAGACTGAGAGTCATCCACAAATGCCACTAACTGTGCTATGACCATGGGATCAAATGGGGGAGGCTTGGGTTCACTTGAAGATCGACGTTCAACTGCACGAGCTCCATCACGAAGCCGCCAATAGCATTGTACATGATAACATGCATCCATTGCATGTGCATCAGAACCTGCAGTCAAGCGCCCATATAAATGCCAGTTGTTAGTTGTTTTTGCCCAATTCTTCAGATTTTGATCAATGTTGTCACTTAAGGCTCTATGAAGATCATGCTGATCCTCACCCAGACATATGATGCAGAATAATGTTTCTGGAGGTGATCCGTAACTTGATCTGAGTTTCTTCGGACTTATCCCAGCTGCACATTCATCTTGCGTGGCCACTTTTCCTCGTGCCCGCTTTACCCTGTAACTGTTGCATGCACTCCTACAACTTTTATGATACACTGCAGCATGTGATTGGAGGGTTGCTGCAATTCCTGAGCCATCATCGAGCTCACTAACCTTGATACCAGATGGAACAGCATTGAGCTGCACAAAATCATTCAGATCTCTTTCAAGAGATGAATATCCCTGTTCTTTTGGCTGTTGTAATGCCTCGTCTTTGCTGGACTGACATAGGCAACACAGTGTCCAATTAATTCCAGTTATGTTAGTAGACATGTTGAGGTATTAATGTTCTACTACACACTACTAACTACACACTAACGAGATCTTCATATCTGCAGGCCTGAAGAGACTAGAATGTGAAGAAGACCACCACCGCATAGACTTGCTTCAGAGGAATACAGGTATGCCAACACCTGCAAAAATAATAAAAAATAGATTAATAGTGGACAAAATGTCAGTAGAAATCCAATGTAAAAGTTAATATAGCTGTTACAACCACAAATCTAAGTGCAATAATTATGTATCATGATTCAATTGACATAAAATGTACATTTCTTATAAAATAATATCAAATGTGGATATATACGACCTGACGTATATCTTGAATTAAAAAACAAATATCAGAACTGGATTCTCTATACTCAAAAACATACAAAAAGTGTCATTATTTGCTGTTCTACTATGATTGGTTGTTATTTTATCGCCCAATGTCAGACCAGATGGCGGCCATCTTGGATTCGTCCATAATGGCCGCCACAGGGAGAGCCCATGTTGGCTCCCGCAAAAACATGAATGCTTATGGTCATATCTACCCCTGGTAAAAAAATGGTACTTTTGGAACAAAGGGAACAATCGGGGTGATTTTTTGGATTAAGCCCCCTGACTATTTCTCTTAGAATCTAGATTGAAAGTTGTGGTAAGACAGGAAAGAGATTTCTGAATTTTTAACTGATTTTTTTATTTTCAATATACACAGTATATATATATATATATATATATATATATATATATATATATATATATATATATATATGCGCTTCTTAACTGAAATTTTTTTATTAGGACTATTCTACACTATTTTATTTGAGAAGACTTTATTCCCCAACACCGTTTGATCGCAAACACAATACTGCGTCTAATAATGATTGCGAAAGAGAATTTCTTTGCGGGTTCAGAATGAAGCTTAGAGCCGAGAACAATCTTTCAACGCTAACTTGTGTTCACGGAGTAGACAATGCTACCAAGGCTGCCTGTTTTAATTCTCCTCCCATTTCCATCCACCATTTCATGGGATCTTGATGGATCAGTTTCCCAGCTGAATCTCTCTTTTTCGCGAGGCGAGGACATTTTTCAAACTGTATCACACCTGCATCAAACGTCGCACTCAGTGACAGTTTGAATTCGTCCTTCCTTCTGGAGAAGTCTTTCCTTTTGTCGCAATTCTTTTTCAACTCACAACTCACAAACAAACAAACAATAAAATATATTAGGATTAGGCTATTCTTCCGTCACCGTTAACTCTCCACTTCCAGTGAGTCATTTGGAGGGTGGAGTGATAATTCAATACATTGTTGCCAAATCTAAAGGCACACACATGCCTGGGTCTGGGTCAATTTTAAAATTCACTTTCAGGTCCGGGTCCGGGTCTTTTTTCTAATTCACTGTCGGGTCCGGGTCCGGGTCTTATCTCACTTTCGGGTTAAACCCGGGTCTGGGTCCGTGTCCGACCTGCCAGCCCTGATATATATATACAATTTTGGCATAGTGACAAGGAGCACCATCATGTTGATAGACGACGGGGATAGGATTGTTAGTACCGTCGTCTATCAACATGATGGTGCTCCTTGTCACTATGCCAAAATTGTTCAGAATTATCTAAATGGACGTTTTCCAAATCGCTGCATCGGACGCGGAAGCAACAGACCTTGGCCAGCGAGATCACCAGATTTAACCCCTTTAGATTTCTTTGCATGGGGCTTTATCAAATCGCACGTCTATCAGACGAAGATTACGAGTCTTGAAAACTTACGTACATGTATACGAACTGCTGCAGATAACATAACCCCGCAAATGCTCCAGAATGTGTTTAGAAATGCTGCGGAACGATTTGAGCTGTGCAGGGATACTGATGGGCGTCACGTCGAATCCTACTCTTAATTATTTAATAAATGTTACCACTTTATCATTTTATGATTGAATTCCATATAATTTCCAAGTGCTTCACAAAAATAGATCCTGACTTTATGTACACCCTGTATATACTATTTTGATAAAACTTTAACAAAAAAATATCGTTATCTGACAACATTTCTTTAAAGTTTTAGCACAGCAGCTGAATCGATCTCATTTTAGCACGTAAACAAAAATAGAATGTAAAGCTACCGTAAATACTCAAAATTTCTTTATTATACTACCAAAAATTCCTTTCATATAAAATTATTAAAATGTCAAACTAAAAATACTGTTCAATATGTTTTCCTCCAACTTCTATTACTTTTTGAAGTCTTGGACTAAATTGATCTACTGCCGAATCAATCTGGTCTTGTGGGAATTCGGCCCATTATTCAATCAGAACATCTCTCAGGTGGTTAACATTTCTAGTTTTCTTACTGCGATAAACTCGTTCTGACAAGTTTTCCCAGATCCCATAATCAACAGGATTCAAATCAGGACTGTTCGGAATTCGGGAAGAAACTTCTTCAATGTTTTCTTCCGTTCTAACACTCCTTGGACGACCACTACCTTTTTTACTAACAGTACTGCCTGTAGCATCAATTTTTTTCCAGCAACGTATCCAGTCCGCCCAGTGTCCATCCTTTATTGGGGAATCCCGCCAATATTTTGTGTCTTCCGTATTCCCTATTAAGCCTATAATGCTTAATAATTATTTTATCTTCATCAGAGAATGGCATCTGAGGGATATCTACCGTATTTTTTTTATCTGAAAAAAAAGAGAAAAATTATTTTAATTTGCACTTAGATTTGTGGAACTCAAAAATCAAGTTAATATTAAACAACCAAATTTAATCATTCAGGTATGAAAATTGGCTGCCTTATATAAAATTCAATGGTAATTATTGTCTCTAAATTTTGTATAAATCATCCAAACACACTTTGACTTATTAAGTTACAATCAAGCGCATGTTTTTTTTCGCGGACCCGTTATATATATATAATATATATGAACCATTCTGAGTTCATTCCCATATATATATATATATATCAGTGATGTAGGTCTCGAGATCGGTCTCGGTCTCGAGACCGATCTCGAGACCCAATTTGCAGATCTCGATCTCGAGCTCGGTCTCCGCTATTTAGATCTCGGTCTCGATCTCGGTCTCGACAGACGCGGTCTTGGTTTTTCTCCCCGAGACCTTTCGAGACCTCTCCAGACCGTAATGAAAAATACATGTTATTGGCATACTCATGATGGTGGCTTGGTTGAACAGACACAATTCAGAATGTTTATGAAATTTGTAAAAGTAAGGGACTCTAGGTATTCACTAATCAGTCACCCTGTTTTGAGTTGCCACGTTCGTTTGTCTTGCGGGGGGGGGTCTAAATTTTTGTGTCCAAGCAGAAGAACGTTGAAACTAGGAAGATTTTGAACCGCAGGGGACGGTTGCGGCGGTACCTCTTAGAGATCTATGAATCTCATATTTTAGACAACTGCTCTCCAATAAAGTTTTGACACCAGAAAAGGGATAAATTCCCATCACTGGCCAATATTGCCATGACTGTTTTAACAGTGCCTGCCTCTAGTGCTCCAATTGAGCTTATATTTAGCCATGGAGGCATAATAATGAGGCCCCACAGAAGTCAAACTTCAGCAGATCTTCTGAGCATGCTGATGTTTCTTAAGTGTAATGAGCACCTATCATGCTTTAAATAAATGCACAAGTCAAACTGGGTAGTGGGTACGTTCATTAAAACTTCTGTAACAGATATAAAAGAAGTAAATAAATAAAAAGTACGTATATATATATATATATAATATATATATATATATATATATTTCATTTGTTAATTTATAGGCTACACTTTTTGCATTCAACACACTACATCTTAGAAAGTAGTTATTAGTTTATTAATATACTTATCATAGTCTAATTTCCATAGTAGTGTAAAACAAATTGAAAGGGCATGAGCTTGGTCTCGATCTCGATCTCGGTCTCGAATTTTAAGGGTCTCGATCTCGGAAGGTAGATCTCGATCTCGAACCTTTGATCTCGGTCTCGATCTTGGTCTCACAGGATGTCTCGGTCTCGGTCTCAGTCTCGGACTTGGTGGTCTCGGCTACATCACTGATATATATATATATTATATATATATATATATGTTAGTGGTGGACCGGATGTCAGTTTTTCAACATATGCGGATGCGGATCTTTAATTTCAATATCCGCGGATGCGGATATTCAGTTAATCTACCAATATAATATAGAATTATGAATATATGCCATAATTTTTCAAATTTCGTGATATTACTATTATGGGAGGCAATGCATAAGAATTAAAATTAATAGTAATGTTTTCATTATGCTAAAAATAATAACTTTCTCAAGAGTTTCAGCCAGAGAAAATTCAATGAAACAAGTTTCATTCAATTTTCTGTGTTACCAGCTATATATATTTTGAGGTTTATATATTTGTTTGTTCATTAATAATTATTAATACTTTACATGAAATGTGCATGACTGGGCCTTATAAGCTACTTTATAAGCTAATTTAATTGTAAGTTGCATAATTTATTAGAAGTAATATCCGCATAATATCCGCAGTCAGAAGTGCGGATGCGGGTGTTAAAAATGATGCGGATGCGGATATCCGGTCCACCACTAATATATATATATATAATGTGCCTCGGTGGTGTAGTGGTTAGCGTCGTTGACTACGAATCCATCGGCCCCGGGATTGAGACCCGGTGACGGTAGCCGGTGCACAGCAAAACCCAGCTGTTCATCCTTCTACGCAATAAAGAAAGTGGTTGGTAGATGAATGGGTACCCTGAGTGGCCTAGTGGTTAAGACGCTATGCTGCTGGTGGGTCGTGGTTCGGATTCCACGTTAAATTGTTGGTCTAAGGTCGAATGAAAAGCTTGACCTTCGTCAGAATGAATTATTCGGACGGAAGCAAACCAAAGGTTACCAAAGGTATATAAATCGACCAGGGAAGTACTTCGGGGGGGTACGTTGGGCAGGAAACAGGGACTGCTGGAACCCCGTTTCTCCTGTAACTGTCCCCCTTAGTTGATCTTTTTCCATGTCTTATCTACCCTGTGAGCAGTCCAGTATGCTCTCAAACACACATTTCTCCCTTTATTCTTCGCTACACATAGGGCCTACATACATTTTACATATTACATAATCTTTTCAAACGTATTAAAAAAATAAATAAAATGGCATCGTAGGCCTCAGAGACCTTGATTTTGGCTCTCTCCTTCTTATATAGGGGCATTTTTGCGGATATGTTTTGTGTGTGTGTGTGTGTGTGTGTGTGTGTGTGCTATACAAACCCATGAACCAGAATCTCTCTTCTCGTCACTACAGTTCACCGAAGAGAGTTACGAAGCAAAGGAATTGATGAAGTATTTAATTTGTGTATTTTGACATTTAGACATAAATTCAAATTTAAATTAAAATACATGAACAGACAGTCTTTGTGTCGGAAGATATTAAGGGGAATTTATGGGGATATATCCTGCAAATAATTGCATTGTATCTCTATATCTCCAAGCTATTTCAGTTTCATCTACCAATTAGATTCGATATATATATATATATATATATATATATATATATATATATATATATATATATATATATATATATATATATATATATATATCGCCGTCTCAGCGGTGATACTGGCCCAGTCGCTTTCTCGAAGCGTCAGTTCTCAGCAGAATTCTTCGCGATTATGGAGGCCCTCGACATTGTGCGCACCCACTCTGCCTGCTCCTTTGTCATTTATTCAGATTCTCAAACCACACTTCTCTCCCTCAAGAAATTTACCCTCCCCCAACGTCCGCTCGTCCGCACCATCCAGCAAACCTTCCACTTTTTAACAACTTTCTGACACAAGACAATCGCCTTCTGCTGGGTCCCGGCACATATCGGCATCCAGGGTAACGAGGCGGCGGACAGCACGGCAAAGAGGCCTGCTTACTACCGACCTCCTCCCGGCCCCTCCCTTTCTCCGACTTCTTCCCGACTATCCGCTCCCACTTCCGTTCCATCTGGCAACGGGAATGGGACCAGGCCACACACATGAAACTCCACAAGATCAAACCGCAACTACAGTAGGACACTGGGCCTCCTCATTCCACCGGTCCCGCCATAAAGAAGTGATTTTAGCCCGTCTCCGCCTAGGACACACACGCATTACACATGGTCACCTTATGGCTAAATCGCCAGCCCTACTCTGCCCTACCTGCCACAGCCCCATCATTGTCGTACATCTCGTCGAATGCCCGAACCTGTTCGCTCTTCGTCGCGGGTGTTTCCCTTTCTTGTTCAGTATTTCCATACCCGAGCGTCTACAATCCATACTCGCCGAAGGCCCCCACTTTTCAGCGGAAGCGATTTTCCTTTTCCTCACCCATTCCCATTCCCATCTGCTTCATCGCATCTAAGTCCATACCCCGTCTACCATCCCCAACCCAGTGACACCACCAGTAGTATAGCTGCAAAAGGGGAGAGTGCAAGAATGTTGCAAGTTATGACGTAATGTTGCAATGGTGCAAAGGGGGTGGGTTGTTGCAAACGGGGGTGGGGGTTGTTGCAAAGGGGGAGGGGTTGCAAAAAAAAAGGAAAAAAAGAAAAAAAAGAAAAAAAAGGAAAAAAAAAAGAAAAAAATACCCCAAAGGGGGGATGCTGCAGGTGCAACAAGGAAAACTTGGAGGCGGCGTTATCCCCCAAGAGAAAGGAGAGAAAGGAGGAGGAGAGGTGTTCACCTGGCAGGAGCCAAGTGCATATTAAGACTTCAGCCGAGTAGGCGTTGTTTTATAGGCTCCTAATCAGCCAGTTGGCTGTAAATGGCTTGAGTTGCCAGATACCTCTTTTTAGCGATACCATTGTATACATTATTATAGACTCCTAATCAGCCAGTTGGCTGTAAATGGCTTGAGTTGCCAGATACCTCTTTTTAGCGATACCATTGTATACATTATTATAGACTCCTAATCAGCCAGTTGGCTGTAAATGGCTTGAGTTGCCAGATACCTCTTTTTAGCAGTATTATTGTATACATTATTATATACGCCTAATCAGCCAGTTGGCTGTAAATGGCTTGAGTTGCCAGATACCACTTTTACCCATTATTATGGTGAGTTGTCTCCAATTAAAAGATTTCGTTCCATCAGATACCATTGTATACATTATTATATTTCTTGAAAGAATACCGGTAGTTGGTTTAGAAGGCGTAACAATTAAGTAAAACAACATTGCATCATTCTGTTTATTATAAATATATAGAAAATAAATATACATTTCAATTGAGGAATATGCATATAACAGTACAGGAAATATATACACACAATTATGGATATATATAAAATAAAATATACATTTCAAATAGAGATAAATATACATTTCAATAGAAATATGTACATAACAGTACAGGAGAAATATCACGCAAAATAATATATAAATACAATTCAATAGAAATATGCGTATAATCAGTACAGGAGAAATGTCAAGCAAAATATATATATAAATACAATTCACTTTTTTTTCAAAATACTAAACTCGGTCTTAATCGAGTTTACAATTACATCATTATTGCTCTGCATTACGCAGTATATGCGGCTTAATAATATTTCACCGCTTAAAGTATAGGGAAACCTGTACTCGATATGAAGGGCTTTCATATCGTTCAGTACTATTTTTGTTCCCACTTTACAACCGGTTGGTAAGTCATCTTTAAATACGTCTAGAATACAATCAAAAGCACGCACAAAGAGTTCATCGTTAGCTACATTATTAAACACAAGTTTATAAACACGCTTTTCCAATCGAGGGTTTATTTCTACCGACTCGAGCTTTTCAATCGTGAACTCACTCAACATAGCGGCAATTGAAATAATCTTCTAAATCGTTACGACAACTGCGCGTTATATAAAGAAATAGTTCTTCAGGGTGAACGGTGTAGGTGAGCTCAGCCTTGTACCGATCAATTGCTTTGTACCAAATTTCATGGTATTTCAAAGAGTCTAAACTTTTTAAATAAACGTCCAGCTCTAGACCATTCTCACCAGCCCTACACTCGGTAAACCCATCGAGCAGAGCGGTGTAGGCGTATTCAAGTACTGTATCAAAATAAAGCATGTCCGTAACACGCGCGTCTAATATAGGTTTCAGTTTACGGAATCCGACGATTTCAAACATTCTGTCGAGGATGAAACGGTTTCGCGTAGGAACAAGAGCGTTATTATCAGAAGCATTCTTCCACATCAGCCGTATATCAATGCACGGCCGATCGTTATTTATACACAACGTACATACAACGGCGTATGAGGGTGCGTCACTAATCTGCTCTCTTCTTGTACCTACGTTAGCAGGTATTTTATAACGATCTTCACTCCACTTCTCAACTATCACGAAGATTCTATTCATCTCCTCGATACTTAAATAAACCCGTTTGTTTGTCGGTCTACATTCCGTTTCCAGTACATAGCTAATGGTACCGGAATTACGCCTGAACACGCGCAACGATTTCGTCACGGACACATCGTACGAGGCGTTGAAAATGCTGCTCAAAGGAAGTTCCATCGTATTCGAGGAGCGCACGTCCACTCGGCTCAAGGTCTGAGATAACTATGCGCCGTGTGAGGCACGCAGGTAGGCAGGAATGGTTCGACGGGCGGCTGACTCGATGATACGTGAATAGGCTTGTTCGTATGACCGCGAGTCGAATTGTTGTACATATTTCGGTACAAGAATTAATTTCATCACTACCAGCCTACGCACCAGACAGTTTGGATAAGAACTAGGAACATTTTATGTTTTACTAAACATCTCCACACTCCGGCGCACTATTTGAGAGGAACATATGTTCATATTTTTCCTTTCTGCCCATCAAACGATACTCGTCTCTAAACTCTGTTAAAAATTCACGCAGGGCACTAGCCACAACCTCACTACGAACCTCATCATGATATACGTTAATATAGTGATAAAAATACTTAAGATTGTCCATGATCACGAGATTCACATTTTCAGTCGTAGGGTATGAGTAATCGACATGGTGTAGCATGACGTAATACCGCTTGTCACACCACCCATCAGCAAGACATTAATCCATACCTGCTGCTTCTCTTCTGCACGCGTTGTTTCTTTTACTTCACGGTGTATGTGAGACTTTATAAAGTTTAGCTCTGCAGTATACTTCAGCACATCGTCTGTGCAACGAAAGCCTTCAACGGTCTCACCAGAACATCCGTAGAGTATTTGCACATCTTGGAACTTCGCACAATCCAATGTGTTTTTAAAAGAGGCATAGGAGGGAGGAATAGGAAGTTTTTCGGTATCCACCACATCCAGGCACTTTACTGAATACCATTTCGTAAACGTTGTACAAGCAATATTAAAGGTAGCCATTTGAATACACGTCTGATCTGAATACACGTCTGATCTCTCGGGCATACTGCGGTCGACTGACCACGCAGGGACTTCCAGATAGCAGCATGACTCACGGTCTTACAGTGGGCGGAGCTTAGAACTTTCACACACACACACACACACACACACACACACACACACACACACACACAAAGGAGAAAGTGAAACGCTATTTGAAACATGATTTATTTAACAAACGAGATATTCAAGTTATATATATTTACAAATACGATTTAATAAACGAGATAGTCAAGTTATATATATATATGTATATTTACAAATACGTGTAATAAATCAATTTTACAAATACGATTTAATGAACGAGATATTCAAGTTATATATATATATATATTTACAAATACGTGTAATAAATCAATAGATACGATTATATATAAGACGTGTGAGTTAGAAGCATCATTGGTATCCAAAGGGTACGGTATCATAGGTACCAGGTAACTGGTAACGTTTCCTATAGGTGTTACGGCACACCTTCGTACCCCTAAGTTCCTTCACGCCCCCCAGCTTCTGCGCCCGAAAATTGTGGGTGCCTACAATTAGTTGGGGAGGTTGTTCATCATCGTCCAAACATACTAGATCCTTCAACGACTCAAAGTTAACAACCTCCCGATTCGCATGGTTGAGCGTAATACCCTTTGCCTTCACGATATATTTCATTTCCTCCCCCACCCTGACCCGTACCCCATAAGTCTTAGGTCCTGTTGAGGCAAAAGAGTCGGCGTATGCGTTGTCCCCATACTCATCCTTGATCTCATCAGTGAGCTCGCCGAGGAACTCCCCAATAGTGGGCATGTATTCACCCTCCCTCTCTGTGAATATCACGCTATCTGTATCGGCATACAATACTCTCCGCCCAAGAGAATGCAATAGACCCCAAAGTTTTATACGGGCATAGGCTGTTGTGAAGCTGGCCACAGGTATGTTTGTAACCCTTGAGGTATCTGTGGCAAATTCAGTGTTGTTGTACTTTATTACGTAAGTATTACCTACATTTACGATCTCCATGACCTCTTTATCGGGGGCATTGGCATAATCCCAGACATCGCTATAACTTTGTGCCAAATGAATGCTCCCTCTGCCGGTATTCTGCGCAAATTTTCCCCATAGACTGTTTAGACACAACTTTGCACTAAAGCGCTTGCCAGGATTCTTTACAATTTGGACACGATCAAGTTGTATACCTTCGCGCGGTCGCGGTAACGTTGAATATAGGCAGACTTTTCATCTTCGGTATCAACTCCTCGCGGATACCCTGATGCCTCAACCTTATCCTTCAAAAAGGTGTTTATATATGGTGTGAAAAGGTTGGGTAGCTTCTGAAACCTCCACACCTCATGTATCTTCAGTATTCTATAACCATGGCGTACGGCTAGGGCCAACTCAGGACTTGTATATACGCCTCTGATCTTACGCTGGTGGGGTATATGGTTACATTCGCCGTTATCCTCTTCCGCGCACTTCACGCACAGGGGAAACATGAGCTTGTCGTCGATAACGACAGGTAAGATCGGCATCCATAAATTGCGTGGGGGGAGTACGTCTACGAAGAGAGCCCAAAGTAACGATCATTCAAATTTTTTGAAAATTCATTGATGGAGGGTAGGCTAGGTCCCACCAGTTTCTCAGGAGCGCCCACGGGGTACGGATTGCTCTTCATCACGTAGGGTATAAAGAACAGAAATCGTAGTAATGGAGCTTCACGCCCTCCGTAGGTGGAAAGTATAGTCTGAAAGGATTTGTACGTCCTCCAAACAAGCTATCACCACATTTGAGAGGATCCAGCACCATTGAACGCTTGATCGTTTTTATTTCCTCACGGTACACCTCGTCTGTCTCCATCCGTGCATCATATTCATGCTCCACAAGACTTTGTGAGTGAACTGTGATCCTATAAGTTGATCGCGGGTGGGGGTCGATGCAAGACAGTCGGCAGGAGACCTACCGTGGATATCTCCGGTGATTCCGCACTCAGGACGGGGGCATCCATGCCACCAGCAACCGTTAAAGGAGTACACAGTCTTCACACCAGTGACACGGTTTCACTTAACCCATCAACCCAAAAAACACGTCCATTAATCTTAATGGGTACTTCACCCGTGTTGCGGGCGTGCTTTATGTATACACCTGTCTGTTGCTGTAGGTGTATGAGCCAGTAAATAGCCTTGTGCCCGTAACTGCGGGGATTGTTTCGGTGAATAATGGCTAAGGTGTCTTCGGCATGAAGTTATTCTTGAACACCGTAAAACATAATGATGCGATGGTGGTTGCGACTTGCAGTGGATCGCATTTGAAACGGGCTATGTACATCCTTCTAAAGGCCTGGAAACATACTCTAAGCACGCGCACATCATCACGCAAATAACGCTCACATTCATCAGCTATATTATAAGGGTTACTTTCATTAAACTGTCGTAGTATCGATCAAAGTCTTCACGTTCATCCATACAGTCAAAATAATGTTTGGGGGGTGGTGGGGGCCTACGTAGTTAAGTCTCGCTGGTGAGGAAAGTGTAAGGGAAGTATCCTTTGGAAACTTCAGCTGCTACTCCCATCACCTTGGGTAGCTTTGCTAATTTACAAGGTGTGAATAAAGTATCTTTAAATTGTACATTGCCTCTTATCTGCATCTGTATTAATTTGTTGCCTCTTTTCAATGGATCACCTGTAAATATCTCAGAGGATTCGTGTTCAAGCAACTCCTTATAAAGGAACTGCGTGTCAAACTTTGCCCCGTTATGGGCGAGAATATACACAGTCATTTTTTTGAACTTGTCGGCTAACTTGACAATATAGGACACAAATAGTTTCACAGGACTATCGCTGACATTCGTTTTAAAAACGTTTGTCCGTTTACCACATTTGGGGCACTCGTCACATTCGATATCCATACACTCATCACAGATAGTCTGGCTCACAAGTAAATGTGGAATTACCTCTTTGGTTTCAGCGTTCGTATATGTTTCTATATCGTAGTATACAGTTATACAAGGGTTATTTTTAGGCTTAGCATCTTTCATATAACACACATGCTTTACTCCATCCGCCTTATATTCCTCCTGGGTGCATAAAGTTATATGGTGCTATTCAACGTATCAATCAGTGTTCAACGAGTACCAAGATGATATTTTGTCCCACAAAGGCGTATATGACGTTAATTCGTTAAAGGGAAATGAACATACAATCATTGTAATTGACGATCTCATGTTGGAGATGGATAAAACGTTTGCCGAGACATTTACAGTATTCTCCCACCATCTTAACATAAGCGTGTTCTTCATCAATCAGAATCTATTTTTCAAAAATAGATACATGCGCGATGTGTCGTTAAATACGCAATATCTAGTCTTATTCGCGCAACGTAGAGATGTATCACAAATTGGGGTATTAGCCAATCAAATGTTCCCGAATCAGCGTAAGGAGTTTTTGGAAGTTTATAAAGAAGCTACAAGTACGCGTTACGGATATTTGCTTTGCGACCTTCATCCGCGAAACACGTTTAGAGTGCTTCTGCGAACGAATATATTTCCAAACGAGCCTGAAACGGTGTATATTCCAGAATGACAAAGTGACTAAAGAAATACCGTGAATTAATAAAAATCTATCATCGACTGCCCCGGGCATTGCAGCAGATGTTTATTAAAAATATCGATGCCGACTTTTTAAAATGCATCTGTGAAATCTGTCTTAACGTTATAAATTGCAATGTATCAATGAAAACCCATCAGAAGGTTCGCCTACGCCGCTACAAGAACATAATACGTGCACTCGCTCGTAAAAGCCAAACTGTAGCGAAGAAAAAACGAATTATTGTACAAACAGGAGGGTCATTTCTCCCCATCTTATTTTCAGTTTTGGGTCCTTTACTGACTAGATTAAATATGAAGAAAGTGGTAGTGATTCCCCACGAGGTGTACGCTTCATTGCAAAGGAATCCAGACACGTATCTAGATCCCCGTAAAAGCAGACTTAAAAGAATGGAAAGCGAATTGTTAGCCCTATTAAACAGTGAAAAAACACCTGATGAGAAAAGAATCTTGTACCAAGAAGCTCTGCAGAAATTTCTTCACGAGTACGAAAATTATAAGAGCCCTACAGAGATTCCTGTGGTTATTAGGCACAGCACGGGGGACGATGGCGACATAGGATCTGTGCCCGACGATACAGCTGACCAGCCAAAAAGATTAGCCACACAACATATCGAACATGTATTAAAAAATACCCTCCCACTTACATTGAGGAGTAAAGGCTTAAGTCTTTATAATCTATTGAATGAGGATCCCGACATACAATGGACCGATACAGGGGAGATCATTGTGGAAGGATCAAAGGTACAGGGATCGAATATCGTAGACATTGTCCATGATCTGGTGAGAAAGTGGGATAGGCCATCACCATCAGGATGGAAGCATATTAAAGCAAGACTACAACAAATAAATGTCCCTAAAACGTTGATAGGAAATCTGAACAGGTTAAAAGACTTGGAGCATGCAACGCCTGTGACACAATTGAAGGCGCCGTCACCCCCGGCGGTAACACCTTTGAAGAGGAGCAAGAAGAGGTTAAACCAACCCTACCCACGTGCCTCTAAAATACGCAAATGGCTAACGTATTAACTAAACGCTATTATGACATTTCTACCCCATCCTCTTACGGCGGCGTAGATAGACTGTACAGAAGTGTTTACGGAGTAGGAAAAAAAGATGTTGAAAGATTTTTGAGGGAGCAGGACGCTTATACGCTTCATAAGCCTGTGAGAAAAAGGTTTAAAACGGCCAAGACAACGGCTTCCTCGATTGATTCTATTTGGCAAGCAGATTTAACAGACATGCAAAGATATTCTGTGTATAACGATGGTTACCGCTACATTCTATTCATAATAGACGTATTCTCTAGATATCTGTGGCTAGTTCCTCTGAAAAATAAATCACCTGAAACAGTTGCTAAAGCCACCAAAACGCTAATGTTAAAAGAAAACAGGGTTCCTGGCTATTTTTGTACGGATATGGGGAAGGAATTTATAGGCCGTGCTTTTCAGAACATGTTGACAGAGTTTAATATCAGCTATTACACAACCAATTCTATACATAAGGCTTCTTTAGCTGAAAGAGTTCAGCGCACCATAAAGGAACGCATGCACCGTTATTTTACACATAAAAACACATACAGATTTCTAGACATTCTGGAAACATTGGCGTCATCCTACAACCGCTCACACCATCGCACGATTGGGACAACACCTAACGAAGTTTTAGAAAGAGGTACGCTCCCGAGAAGAGATGGATCACCACCACCACCACACTCTGCGCGCTTCAAAATCAAATGATTATTTAAGGCTGTCGCGTTCGGGGAATAAATTCGCAAAGGGTTTTGAGCAAGGATGGACACGCGAGATTTTTAAAGTTAGGGCTGAGACCTAAAGGTGAGATAATGATGTATTACATTGAAGATTTGAATGGGGAAGAAATCTCAGGAGGCTTTTACCGCGAGGAATTGCAGAAAGTTGCGTTTAATTTAGAAAAAAATGTGTTTAAAATTGAGAAAATTTTAGGAAGCAAAGGTTCAGGAAAGAGAAAAATGTACCTGGTGAAATGGCTAGGGTACCCAGAAAGCTTCAACACATATAAAAGCTGATGCAATAATGAAGCTTAAATAGTATGCAACATGGCTCCTAACCATTGCTACGTCACGCTCCCGTCCTCCTCGTCCCTGTCTGTACACCCTAACAACACACTAGCCAACTTTGTAACAGAACTCCATGGGCACATTGAATTGGGTCGTGATTCGTATGAGGTGGGGATATGCGAAATTCAGCTGGACACCGTCTTTTTAAATAGTGAACATAAAGAAACCGTTTTTACGATTCTTAGAGACATTGACGAGTGTGAAAAAGCTGGGGTAGCTATGGATGAAACTATGCGTATCGCTCGGACTAAGATTGCACGGTATTACAGTACGAAGTAAGACTAGGGCCGGGTCAATATGGTTCGGCCGAGGATGTTGTGAGAGGCTTAAACGTAAGTTTAAGAAACTCAAACCTTACGAATGATTTAGTATACGAAATCGTAAACAACCCTGCACATACACTAATCCTAAAATCAAAGACTAACAGACGTATTAAAGACCATAGAAAGTTCCAAATTCTAGCCAATGGCCGCTATAGCGCAGTCTTCCAAAGAGACACATTTCACGAGACACAGCATGACTTGTCCAGATTAATGTATCAATTGAAGATGGAGAAATTGGCTGAAAGGTCCCAGACATGTGCTATATTTACAGTAATATAGTGGAGCACCAGTTTGTTGGGGATACCCAGGCACGCCTGCTGCGCATTGCTCACATCCCCAACCATAGAGGAAGGGAGTTTGAGTATTACATATGACAGACCCCATTATGTGAATGTCGCAACTAATTTAATAACCAATATCACAATATATATAAGAACGATTGAGGGTGAAAACTTCCCATTCGGTAACGGGAGCTTAACAGTGAAGCTACACTTTCGACGCACTGAGTTATAATGGATAGAAAGCCTTTCACCGTCTATCGAGGGATGCGATACCAGCGCGGTAGTGGACTTGGGTCCATTTTTTCATCCATACTACGTACGGCTGTTCCTTTGCTGAAGAGGGGTGCCAGATACCTTGGAAGGAAAGCGCTACAATCAGGCCTTAACACTGCAGAAGACATATTGGCCGGGGCTAAACCTAAAGAAGCTCTAAAAAAACATTTAAAGCGTACACGGGACGAAATCATCAAAGATGCAAAGAGAAAAATGCGTGGTGGCGGGAAGAAGCGGGCTGCCCGGAAGAAGGGGTCACGTGGTATTAAACGTAAAAGGCTATCAAAAAAGAAGTGCTGTAAGCGAATGAAACCATGGTTGACCACTTTTTTGACTGATATAAGCTAAGGACATTGATCTCATGAATCATAGTTTGTTTACCACTTGTCGAGAGAGGAGTCACTATTTCGCCATGGCACGCTTCATCTACCCACGTAGTTCACAATGCTGTAAATCGGAGCTGTCCCTTTTTGAGCTACCGCCAACCCAAGTTTCTATTGAGCACAGTGACTTTATTACAATTAACCCTTTAAACACAATTAGTTCCCCGAGTGCACCTATAGAATTCGTGATACCCAGCTCAGGCCCTTACTTTTTTGATCCAAGCTGTGTGCACATGTACGCTAAGCTACGTATAGCCCATTCTGATGGAACGGTCTGCGATGACAAATATGCTGTATACCCTGAAACAAACTTTCTGCACTCCATATTCAACCAGTGTGACGTATATTTAAATCAGACCAACATATCGGCAGGCACGGGGTACTATCATCTACAAGCCTATCTGGAAAATGTCCTCAACTTTTCCAAAGAAGCGAAGGCTACCTTTTTAAGTGCGGAGGGATATTATCAAACTAAAGATGAAAATAGTATAAAGGACAAATTTAAAAATTCTAAAAGAAAATATACGAGTGTTTTGGACGGTTGCACACAGATTTCACTTTCCAGGAGAAGTTGCTTGTGAACGGGGTGGATATGAAAATAAAGCTCACCCGCACGAGTCCTGAGATCTGCTTAAATCTGGCTGCGGATCAAGAGGAGGGTGCAAAGCCCGTTTTGGTTCACATTATGGACACATACCTCCGCGTACGGCGAGTGAAATTAAGTTCACCAAAACAACTAGAAATTGAGAAAAATTTACTAAACGCTACAGTGAAATATCCTATTAACAGAGTGCAGATCAAACTATATACGGTTCCTGCAGGGTTGGCATCGAAGCACATAGAAAACATTGCCCTGGGAAATCTTCCTAAAAGGATATTAATCGGCATGCAGGACCACGCTTCGGTGAATGGAAAATATAAAAAGAGTGCCTTTAAATTCGAGAATTTCGGACTTAAAAATATAACTCTATACGTTAATGGCACTGCTTTGGGTGGTACAATGGGTACGGACTATTCATCAGACGCTGTGTTACCTCTTTGTGCCAGAGCCTATAGTAATCTGACCCATATTGCAGGTGATTGTGATGAGCTTGGTAATGGGGTAACGCAGGAAGAATTCATTGATCAATTTAACCTTTACCCGTTTGACATTACACCTGACTTATCTGCTAGTGTAAATACCCATTTAACCCCACAGCAGAGCGGAAACATCTCAGTGCGGCTGGAATTCGCCAAGCCTATAGACGCTCCTATTAGTGTACTAGTATATCTCGAATCGCAAGCCCTAATAGAAGTAGATAGATTTAGGAGCGTTATCACTGACTTTTAAAATGGATGCTAATACACTTCAGAAAGTAATGGAGCGAGTCACACGTTCCAAATTTATCGGCGTGTTTGCGAAGAATGAAACATTGAGTTTGCCAAGTACGCGAGAATGCGGTAGTCTTATTGTGAACACAGACATCATCGGTAATGAAGGGATTCACTGGATCGCTGTCTATTTTAAAAATAGACAGCGCCTGTACTATTTTGATTCACTCGGTACTCAACCCTGGAGTGACCCTATTATTGTAAAATTTCTCGCTCAGTTACATATTCCCGAAGTTGTATGGACCCCATTTCGCATGCAAGGATATTTTACTAATGTTTGCGGAATGTACTGCGTCTCATTTCTCATGCATATGTCAAATGATAAAGAATTTATACATTTTTTAAATTTATTTGACCCGTGTCACACTCGCCGAAACGATGAAATGGTATGCAGACAGATAAAAAACCGTTTTCCAATTGTACGTACTCGTTGTATATTATAATGTTTTTGTTCGTATATTTGTAACGATATATTCTGTAGCTGTTTATTGTACTGATTTCTTTCATTTAATAAATTTATGAAAATATATTGTGTCTTCTTATCCCAAAAAGATCGAAAAACACTTACATTATTTCGGTGTGACATTGTTGACTGTTCAGTATATCCCCCGTATTCCGAGATTCTTCAAAAGATTGTATAACACGTGTCAAATCCTCATCGGACCTTAAAGGAATAATGTTCATTCTTTTAAAACATATACAGAGTATACAGACAGATCCCCATTATGTGAAGATATCTTTGGTTCGAGGAATAACATTGAACGCCATAAAAATTTCGATTTTAGCATAATGGGGATAACCAAATAACATTGATTGACATAAAAAAATTTTGGCGAGTATCTATTTGACGAGATACTACACCCCATCCATATATATATATATATATATATATATATAATAATATATATATTATATATATATATATATATATATATATAAACGAATTATAGACACTTACATTTCTATGGTAGTCCCTTGCGTCGGATTGTAAGGAGCGTCACTGCAAATATCTTCTACGGTTTGCGTTGGAAATAATTCGCCACGGTCAATCGCATTGAAACGACTAATTGCGGTTAATGCTGCAGTATCACGTTCTTCATACAATTCCGGGGAGACGTACAGGTCCATGGTGAAGGATGTGTGACATTGTTGACTGTTCAGTATATCCCCCGTATTCCGAGATTCTTCAAAAGATTGTATAACACGTGTCAAATCCTCATCGGACCTTAAACGAATAATGTTCATTCTTTTAAAACATATACAGAGTATACAGACAGATCCCCAATATGTGAAGATATCTTTGGTTCGAGGAATAACATTGAACGCCATAAAAATTTCGATTTTAGCATAATGGGGTAACAAAATAACATTGATTGACATAAAAAAAATTTGGCGAGTATCTATTTGACGAGATACTACACCCCATCCATATATATATATAAATTCTAATTATAGACACTTACATTTCTATGGCAGTCCCTTGCGTCGGATTGTAAGGAGCGTCACTGCACATATCTTCTACGGTTTGCGTTGTAAATAATTCATCACGGTCAATCGCGTTAAAAAGGCTAATTGCTGTTAATGCTGCAGTATCACTCTCTTCATACAAGTCTGGGGAGACGTACAGGTCCATGGTGGAGAGAATGATTAATCACTGACGCGAAAATAGCTACTGTTACTCCAAACTGAAAAATATCCCCTTTTATATGCACAATCGCCAAGCTCCGCCCAAAAGACCAGATGTTCGTAGTGATTGGCTGCCGATGTAGCTGGGTGGAGCTATGACGTGTACCAATCCGCTATAACGGGACCGGATGAGTAACATATATATATATTCACCAATAGATTTAATGCTCGTATTCTCCTTTGAAAATTATTTGGTGATTCGTATAGAACTTTGATACTGATTCCAAATATGGCTTCAGAAGTTTTCTATCACCCATAGTTTTCGAGAAAATATTTACTCAGAGTTTCCCGCATCATTAGTCACTAATGTAATCGAGAGGATATAAAGAAATATATCATAATTATATTTTTAAAAGAACATTCGGTTTCAACGTTAAACTGTGGGTCTAAGGTGGGGTGAAAACCTTTCCAATTCAAATTGCGCTAGGGGACAACGAAAATTATTTGGTGTTTCTTATAGAACTTTTGATACTGAGTCAGGTTTCAGAATTTTCTAATGTTAAACTGTGGGTCTAAGGTGGGGTGAAAACCTTTCCAATTCAAATTGCGCTAGGGGACAACGAAAATTATTTGGTGTTTCTTATAAAACTTTTGGCACTGAGTCAGGTTTCAGAATTTTCTAATGTTAAACTGTGGGTCTAAGGTGTGGTGAAAACCTTTCCAATTCAAATTGCGCTAGGGGCAACGAAAATTATTTGGTGTTTCTTATAGAACTTTTGGCACTGAGTCAGGTTTCAGAATTTTCTAATGTTAAACTGTGGGTCTAAGGTGGGGTGAAAACCTTTCCAATTCAATATAACGTCGAATAATTGCTGCTTCGAACAACTGTTTTTCGAACTATGGTTTTCGAACAATTGTGCTCGAACAATTGTGTTCGAACACAATGGCAAAAGATACAAGCATATCCCGTTATTTGAACAAAACTCTCTTTCTCTCTCTCTCTCTCTCTCTCTATATATATATATATATATATATATATATATAATTGTGGGCATATCTAAGAAATGGAGTCGACAGAGGTTTTGTTCAAGCTGTCTAGGAGAAAGGTCATTATGGTCAATCGAGTTAGGCAGATTCTCGGAATTCCTTTCCTCTAGCGGATTGTTTTGGTTATTTTCAACTTTTAAATGAATTGTTTCGTAAATTTTCATATTGTTTCAATTTTTTTCGTATGGGATGAGACTCGTGTGTTTCATAAATTTTCATCTCGATACAACTTAGATATTATATATATATATATATATATATATATATATATATATATATATATATATATATATATATATATATAATGGTTTGGGAATGACATTCGTCTGTTTTGAATTGTTTCATAAATTTTCATTTCCGTTCGTTTTTCCCCACCGATATTCGAATGTTTATAATGAAAATTGAGTGTGTAAAATTATTTATTTGATAAACAGAATTTAATTGGATTCACCCCAACGTCAGACCATTACTTCGGTCTTATATAATTATTTTAGGAGAATTTAATAAACATAATATTAAAGTACATTTCTTTCTCATTAAAATGTTCAGGGTCACGCGGCCTGTTTTGCCTTTTTTTTTTGTTTCACTACAGATTTGTTTGTGGGTACTTCTTTTATTTATTTCTTGTAGTACTTGTGTTACCTTATTTCTATACAATAATGTCTTGAAGTGCTATTTTTGTACGGATATGGGGAAGGAAATTATAAGCCGTGCTTTTCAGAACATTCGAAAAGTTTAACTAAGTTTAATGAAGTTCAAGTTAATGTTATATTTGATTCTAATCGTTAAACACTATATACATCTATTGTAAAACCCTATATACATCTATACATCTATAGTGAAACACTATATATATATATATATATATATATAGCTATTTTTGTACGGATATGGGGAAGGAATTTATACGCCGTGCATTTCAGAACATGTTGAAAGAGTTTAATATCAGCTATTACACAACCAATTCTATACATAAGGCTTCTTTAGCTGAAAGAGTTCAGATATATATATATATATATATATATATATATATATATATATATATATATGTATCATAAGCTGTTTAAGAGACTGTATATATATAATTATAGTAAACTTATGTTGAAATAAACTAGTTAACCATAAAATTAATTATTTTCTCTTATGAAGTTTTCTTTGTTGAATTATGTGTGGTTAACTATGTTATTTGTTTCGAAAAGTTTAACTTCAAGTTCAATGAAGTTCAAGTTAATGTTAAATTTGCTTCTAAACACTAAACTAAAATTAAATGTTATAATATGAAAAATAAATTATATATATATATATATATATATATATATATATATTTACCTAGCATAAGATGTTTAAAAGAATGTGTATATATATATAAACATAATGAAATATATCTAGCAAGAGCAATCCGATCATTGCAAAAAAACTGGAAAGGTATGCAATTAATAAAGATTGAGTGTGTAAAATTATTTATTTAATAAACAGAATTTAATTGGATTCAATTGTGGTACACAATGGATGATTAATATATGGATTTCTGGGACACATGGCGCTATCTGGAATACATTGCGCTATCTGGCAACTCAGCCAGAATAGAGACTTATAAAAGACCGAGAAGTTGATGAAAGAATCATTCAAGCTAGGCTCCCAGCCGAGCAAGGACCTCTGGTCCTTCTCTTTCAGGCCCTTTGGTAAAACCCCTTAGAGGCCTCTTAGGTTAGGAAAACGAAAATAACTTGGGGGAGAACTCCTCTCTCTCCTTCAGGTGTCTCTCTCTCTCTCTCCTACAGGTGTCTCTCTCTCCTTCAGGCGTCTCTCTCTCCTTCAGGCGTCTCTCTCTCCTTCAGGTGTACCCCTCCCCCCTTGGCTCAGTCAACTGGCTGATTCTGGCTGATTAGGAGCCTATAAAACAACGCCTACTCGGCTGAAGTCTTAATATGCACTTGGCTCCTGCCAGGTGAACACCTCTCCTCCTTTCTTTCTGGCCCTTTGGGGGGAATAGCTTGGGGGAGGCCCCCAAGTTGCATGCCCCTTGCAACCTAGGTTGGCAACAAAGGGCCCTTTGGGGTATTTTTTTCTCTTTTTTTTTTTTTTTGTACCCCCCCTTTGCAACAACCCACCGCCCCCTTTGCAACAACCCCACCCCCTTTGCAACATTACATAAACTTGCAACATTCTTGCACTCTCCCCTTTTTCGGCTATACTACTACCACCCACCCACTGTCTCGCCGAGTTATGTACCACTTTCCCTAGGTACGAATCAGCGGTAAAGCAAAGAAGGGAATATATATATATATATATATATATATATATACTGTACAGGGTGTCCCAGAAGTCTGGACTCAGGGGAAATAGACATTATATTTTTAAAGTGAAACAAACGCATTTCTAATGTCAGTTTTACATATTTCAGGAAAGAAAATACCCTGATGACTCAGTATACCAATCAAGAGAAGATGGAACTGGTATTGCCACTTGTTTCCGGAAAAAGCCAGAGGGAGACATGTCAGTTATTTGACGAACATGCCTCCCTCTGTCCCCCTGAGCCATCAGTGTATTTTCTTTCCTGAAATATGTAAAACTTTCATTAGAAATGTTTGTTTCACTATTTTCCCTATGAGTCCAGACTTCTGGGACACCCTGTATATATATATATATATATGTATATATATATATATATATATATATAGTGGCGTGCGATGGTATGTCCACAGGGTAAGATGTAGCTGCAAATATATTAGTTTTCGATTACTGTAGTAATATAGTGACTTTTTTAATTTGACTTTTAACTGGGTCGGCGGTGCATGCACGCCACTATATACATATATACAGTGGCCCAAAAGTAAGTATAGTTTCATACACACACACACACACACACATTATATATATTATATATATATATATATATATATATTATATATATATATATATATATATATAAGTGGGTATAGGCCTACAGTTGATTTATTTAATGAAACTTCAACACGAAAGTCAACACGATGCTAGTTTATAGTGCAATGTAGATCATTACAAACTATCAACGTAGGCTAACCTATTTTAATTCCAATACACAACAAAAACTAACGACAAACAAATATTAAATAATCAAATCCTTAACCTAAATAAATAATTAACAATACAAAATATAAACCGTCAAATTCAAAGACCAATGCTTACAAAAAGCCGGTTAGCTTAAAGGTCTAGTATAGATTTCAAAAGAAGCCTTTCAAACAATTCAAAATAATGTAAATTAAACTGAAATGGCTATCAAACTTAAATTTTGGAAACACGAACGTTTTAACGAACAAGGTCACTTTAAGAGCAAAGAAGAGATAGCAGGAAGGCAAGGAAAGGTACGAGGGCTACTCAATATATTTTGCCCCACCTTTTTTTTTCTTCCCAAGTTTCCTCGTAAGTTCCAGAAATTTTCTACACAAGTAGTTACATACCTTTTTTAAAAGTTTTTATTTTTTCACATAGTGGTGGTGTAGTGGTTAGCGTCGCTGACTACGAATCCATCGGCCCCGGGTTCGAGACCCGACGGCAGCCGGCGCGCAGCAAAACCCAGCTGTTCATCCTTCCACACAATAAAGAAAGTGGTTGGTAATGAGTACGCTAGGGGGCCTAGTGGTTACGACGCTGGGCTGCTGCTGATGGGGCGTGGTTCGGATTCCACGTTAAACTGTAGGTCTAAGGTGGAGTGAAAAGCTTGACCTTCGTCAGAATGAATAATTCGGGCGGAAGCTAACCAAAGGTTAACCAAAGGTTAAAGATAGTCTCCATCCTTTTATACGGCTTTCCTCCACCTCGAAACAAGGGTATTTATTCCTTGTTGATAACAGTCCGCTGGGTTCCACTGGAGCCACCTCTTAACCTCCTTAACAACCTCATCGTCACTCTGAAACTTCCTTCCACAAATAGCATCCTTCATTGGCCCAAACAAATGGAAGTCTGAAGGTGCCAGATTCGGGCTGTATAGAGGGTCGGGTGACACAGTCAAGCGCATTTTTGTGATAGCCTCTCTTGTTTGCAAACTGCTGTGTGGTCTTGCGTTATCGTGCAAAAGAAAGATGTCTTCCAGTTTTCTCTCCGGTCGAACTCGCTTTATACGTCTCTGGAGTCTCTGTTGGGTAGCAATATATGCCTCTGAGTTCATTGTTTGTGTGTCCTTTCTTCATAATGTCCACCAGAATCACCCCTTTCATGTCCCAGAAGATGGTGGCCATAACCTTTTCTGCAGAGGAAACCATTTTCAACTTTCTCTTGCGTGGGGAGTCTGCGTGATGCCACTCCATGGATTGGCGTTTTGTTTCAGGTTCAAAGTGATGTACCCAAGTCTCATCCCCAGTCACAGTTCGTGAAAGGAAGTCATCCCCTTCTGTCTCGTATCGAACCAACGACTCAGAAGCAATTTCTTTTCTTTGGACTTTGTGATCTTCAGTCAGTTCGCGAGGAACAAACCGTGAACACACTTTTGAGTATCCCAGTTGCTGAATTATCGTATTCACACTTCCTTCACTAATTCTTAGCTCCAGTAATACCTCCTTGTATGTGACACGCCGATTTGATCAAATGATGCTGTTAGCACGTTGCACAGTGTGAGATGTTACAGCCGATGTCGGGCGACCGCTGCGTAGCTTATCATCGAGGCTGGCTCTCCTTCTCTCCGATGATCTCACACGTTTAGACCAGCGTCTAACTGTGCTTCGATCAATAGCAGCATCTCCGTAAACGTTTTGTAGACGTTTGTGAATATTTCCAACTGTCAGACGCCACTGTCAGACGCCATTTTCGAAACTGCGTTAACCATCGGTTTTATAGAAGGGCGTTTAAAAGCGATTTTATACAAGGAGGGGAGGTTCAAACTGGAAAAATCCGGTTACGTGAAGCGCAGAAAGTTCAAACTTAGGGCCCAAAATACATTTCAGCCCCACGGCCTATTATTTACCTAAGAAAAAAGGGTGGGGCAAAATATATTGAGTGCCCTTAGTATATTTTAAATTTTAACCTTCTTGCTCGCCAACCACTGACTGCGCTTATCGCATGGTTTTAAACGCCTGGCAGCGTGGTTTACGTTGCCGGTTTCTGTGGTGATGTTGTTGGGTGAGCCCGTAAATATACATATACAGTATACAGGGTGAGTCAGAAGTAGCGCCCGATTTCTGTCAGTTGATTGTTTGTTTGCCATTTGTATTACAGTGTACAAGAAGGTAGAAATAAATGAATGACATGTTTATCTAACCATTTATTCGGGGGAAAATTATTACGAAACTGTACCAAGCTGTTTTACTTGCAATTTTCAAAGTGCCCTCCCTCGTGATCGATGCACAATCTGACAGCCGAAAAAAACAGAAATCGGGCGCTACTTTTGACTCACCCTGTATACAAATACACACACACACACATATATATATACATAGTTGAATCTGTCCGAGTAATTTTGGACAGTTATGTTACAATGATATATGATTATATGTATTCTCCAATGGGTTACGTTTCTTTTTTAACACCCTATATAATATATAATATATATATATATATATACCCTTTGGTTAACCTTCGCTTTGCTTCCCCCCAAATTGTTCATTCTGACGAAGGTCAAGTTTTTCACTCCACCTTATACCTACAGTTTAACCTGGAATTCGAACCACAACCCATTAGCAGCCTAGCCCGCCGCCTCAGCGTCTTAACCACTTGGCCACCCAGAGAACCCATTTATCTACCAACCACTTTCTTTTTATTGTGTGGAAGGATGAACAGCTGGATTTTGCTGCGCGCCTGCTGCTGTCACCGGGTTTCGATCCCTGGACCGATGGATTCGTAGTCAGCGACGCTAACCACTACACCACCGAGGCGCATGGGTGTGTGTGTGTATATATATATATAAAGCGTAAAAACCAAAGCGACGACAAGCATGGATTTAATGGATAAGGCGTTTCAAAAATATCCTTTGTATCATCATTGCTGGAACTAAAATAAAAGCAATTTAACCTATATTAAAATTTAAAAATTATAATTAATGACAAAAATCTGAAGAAACGAGAATTTGAGGTATGGAGACAGGCACAATATATGAACAGTTTAAGGTAATATTCACATAAAATGTTAAAACAATAAGTTAAAAATCGTGATGACAAGAAAATCTGGAAAGATAAAAATAGAGGTACAATATATAAAAAAATTATACAGTATAACTTACTATTTACAATTCATCAGATGACCAAAGAGGGTCAAGAGCAATTAGATATGGTAAAAGAGTAAAAGTGGGGAAAGGGGAAAGGGAGGGTAGCACAGCTGTATAAAAAATAGAATTGTAAGGGAATAAAAATATAGTTTTATATACTGTATATACACTATATATATATATGTGTGTGTGTGTGTGAAACGCAGGGAAAAGGAAAAGGAAACACGAAATCCGAGCGCTTTCGTGATATATTCACATCTTCAGGGACAAGAAAGATGTGAATATATCACGAAAGCGCTCGGATTTCGCGTTTCCTTTTCCTTTTCCCTGTGGTTCTTTGCTTATTAAACCGATCACGTATTGTTCTGTGATTTTATTGCATATATATATATATATATATATATATATATATCAGGTGGACCAAAAAAAACGCATTTAGATTTGAACATCAATAACTTCAAAAATATGCAGTTTACACTTCAAAATTTATAAACCTTTTACCTCAATCTATTGCTAAGCCATCATAAAAATTTCAGACCTCTACATAAAATACTTTTTCTACAGCTGAGAGAACAATGAGGTATGGTGAAAAATCTAGTATCCTAAATGTGTATAGCTGTACCTAGCAACTATTCTAAGACTTGTATTACTTTCTTTAGCCTATGGATAATCTGTTAGTTTCTGAAAATGTCAGATGATATAGGCTACGCCCATCTTAAATGGTTTTTTAAAATTACCCTTCAAATTATGGTTCTAACTAACGGTAAAAAAGCGGTAATTGAAAAGTGTTTCTTGGAAAAAAGATGGACTGGGACATGAATTTTGAGGGAATTTCCAGGAATAACTTGTAATGTTACGTCTGTGAATAGAATAATTAAAAAACTTAAAGCAACCGGTTCGACGGCACGGAAGCGTGGAAGTGGTCGGCCTAAAACAGTTTACATCCAAGACAAATATAGCAATGATCGAAATGACGAGCCTATCTCAAGAGGATCGACCTGGGTCACACTGCTCTCAGAGGAAAATTGCAAGAAATTTAGGTATCAGTCGAAGTTCCATACAAAGAATGCAGAGAACGGTAGGACTGAAAGCATTTAAAAGGATCCGTGTTTCAAGACGTGACAGCAATGTAAAAGCTAAAAGAAAAATTCGTTGTAGAAAATTGCTTGATATATGATATTTTCGTCCAATGATGTTAAAAAAATAGTTTTTACAGATGAAAAAGATTTCACCATCGAGATTGCTCGAAACTCCCGGAACGATGTTGTTTATGGTCGGAGTAAGAAAGATATTCCTCCATCGAGACTTTACCACCAGACAAGTCGGTTTTCCAAACAAATCATTGTATTAGCAGGTGTATCGTGGAATGGAAAGACGAAAATTCATTTCATTTCAGAAAATAAAAAAATTAATTCAGAAACTTATGTAAATCTCTTAGAGGAGAATCTTTTGCCTGATTATCGGCGTCTGTATTATGGAAACGATTTCATACTCCAACAAGATGGTGCTGCAGCTCATACTAGCAAGTTCACACAGGATTATCTACAACAGAATGTAGTCAACTTCATTGGAAAAAAACGACTGGCCCCCCCACAATCACCTGATTGCAATCCCATGGATTATTACGTATGGAACACTCTAGCAGAGAAGATTTATGAAGGCCAAACAAAAAAGTTTAAAGAAATGCAATTAAAGAAAAAAATACTCGAATGTTGGGACAAAATAATATGAGCAGAAATCAGAAAATGTATCATGTCGTGGAAGAAAAGGTTAAGATTAGTTTGTAAGTAGGACGGCGGAGATATTGATCATATTTGGTGATAAGATGAGAATAATAAAAAGTTTTCAGTTTATGATATTCGTTTTTTTCACCATACCTCATTGTTCCGTCAGCTGTGGAAAAAATATTTTATGTAGAGGTCTGAAATTTTTATGATGGCTTATCAATAGATTGAGATAAAAGTTATGTACATTTTGCAAGTGTGAACTGCATATTTTTGAAGTTATCGATGCTCAAATCTCAAAGCGTTTTTCTTTGGGCCACCCGATATATATATATATATATTATATATATATATATATATATATATGCGTTCATAAAAGATCTGAACGATTTGATTCATTAATATTTTTCATACTAAATAAGATATAAAGCATGAGACATATGTAAGCGATAGAGCAACTATTAAAGTTTTTTTTTGTACAAGACCAAGATTGTCAACCTCCATGAACTACGAATCAGGATCATGGATGCAATAGTGATGGTCGATGCTGGCATGCTTGAATACACATGGCAAGAAATTGAATATCGATTGGATGTTGTACGGGCGACCAATGGCGCACATGTTGAAGTTCATTAAACATGTATGTAAAACTTTTTGATGTGCGCAGTCACATGGACAAACTTGTTTTTTTGTATGTTTGTGAAAAAAATATATAGGGCTATGGGTTGATTGCCTGATACCCTCATCCGTTGGAAATTTCCAGCAGATTTCAGTGGAGAGTTAACGACAAAAGCCCTATGTTTTTTCGTTAGAGAGTTATGTATATGTAGGTCTTCAAAGGACCTCTGTTTATTTGCCTTCGGTATTTGCGCTGCCTAATGGTAAAGAAAGGAATTGCCTTACCTTATTATTTCGTTGGGCCTCGCTTCTGTTTCGATGTAGGGCGCGACGATCTTTTTCGATGTAGGGTCGTGGTACGATGGGGCTACACAATGAATTGACTCGATGTAACTAATATAGGCAGTCACTATTTAAACAATTGAAGGAACAGGCCTATCCTTCTTATAGTTATTAAGTTTTATATCAAGAGGACCTCACTCAGAATTTATAGGAAGACAAAGCACAATTTCCTTGCTTAAAGCATCGCTGTAACATAAGCAGCTCCGAGCGAGCCGATATAATATAATCTTCGTATTTTTATTATTTGCTGGAAACTTTTGAACACGAAATAATAAATTTGGTTTTCTTGTTCTTATGCAGGCCCGATGCCTACATATGGGTTCTATGTATGTATGGCAATTATTTCATTCCCAATAGGCTATGTCGCCAATCCCGAGGCAATTTTGTAGATATTTAATTCAATTAATTAATAAGTTATATTTAATTAAGAAGTAAAGGTACCACATACGATACCATGTTGTTAGTTTGTGTAGTTTTTCCATAATGTTATTGGGTTATCACATTAATAAAGATTGAAATCGTTCAAAACCTTTTAAGAACACCCTATATATATATATATATATATATATATATATATATATATTATATATATATATATATATACAGGGTGGGCCAAAAACTACTACCCTGATTTTGAACAATATAATTTTACCTTTATCAAATGTTATTTGTACAATCAATATATGTGCCCTGTATAGAATTTCATGGTCTATCTCCTGGTGAAGTTGGATTTTTGCTAACTGTAAGCTTGCAACTTTGACTTCTCCCTTATCGACGGCAGTACCGCATCAAGGATTTTTTCTTGGTAATAAGCAGCAGTGATTTTGGAATTTTGATCTACAAAAACAATCTCTGACTTCCATAACTTTGAAATAAAAATATAAAGTATGACTTTTTGGGAAAAATGCAGACGTTCCCTGCAAAGTCGATCTAGACTGATAGATTTTTTGTCCTGTCTTCCATAAACTCGGTCATTTTGTGTGTTTATTGTTGAAGCAACCGTAAAGATCTCGTCGCTGGACTATATTTTCGACACTTCTCTGTCTGGGAATCGATCTAACAGAGCACGACATTTTTCAACTCTTGCTTGCTTATTTGATGCAGAGAGCTTATGAACTTCGACTCTTTTAAAACATTTAAGACCCAGATCATCTTTTACTATACGACGAACACTAGAGCGAGAAATACCAGTAGCTTTTGAAATTTCTCTAACGGACTTGTGGGTGTTGGGCCGTTCTTCTTGACTGTATATCATGGATGAAACCGAGTCAATATTTTCCACGCGTCTAGGAGAATTTGTCTAAAACAATTCGTCTAAAATACAATTTGTCTAAATCAATTTGTCTAAAACAATTTGTCTAAAATAGTTTGTCTAAAATCAATTTGTCTAATAACAATTTGTCTAAAATACAATTTGTCTAAAAATAATTTGTCTAAAATGCAATTTGTCTAAACAAACAATTTAATATAATATGGCATACAAATTGTTGCCTGATGTACAATGCTATTTATTACTTGCCACGCCCCATCTTAAAAGGTTACCTCTTGTGCGGAATAGTACATCGAAATAGTTTGTCTAAAATAGTTTGTCTAAAAATAATTTGTCTAAAATACAATTTGACTAATAACTGAAGATAACTAGAAATGCATTTGTCTGCTTGATAAATTTGGAGTGAGGATGAAAAGATTGAAAATGGGTTGATTTTATTTCATAATATACCTAACCTAACCTAACCTAACCTAACCGGGTTATGGGTTCCGGGATAACTGATTTCGATGTACTATTCCGCACAAGAGGTAACCTTTTAAGATGGGGCGTGGCAAGTAATAAATAGCATTGTACATCAGGCAACAATTTGTATGCCATATTATATTAAATTGTTTGTTTAGACAAATTGTATTTTAGACAAATTAATTATTTTTAGACAAATTGTATTTTAGACAAATTGTTATTAGACAAATTGATTTTAGACAAACTATTTTAGACAAATTGTTTTAGACAAATTGATTTAGACAAATTGTATTTTAGACGAATTGTTTTAGACAAACTCGCCTGATTCGATTTTCCACAGTACCTGATGTTTTTGGCCTGCCACTACCTTCTTTTCGTTTGGTCAACCCTGTGATATCGATTTTCTTTGAGATATTGAAGTCCAGGTATCGTCCATCGTTTATTTGGAAACTCTTTCTTCATTCGTTTTGCACCCCAGTGTTTCTCCGCACGCAGGTTCAATATCAATGCTTCATCTTCCAAAGAGTATTTCATTACGTTATAACTTGTTCACCAACTATAGTAGAATGATGGTCTGAAATGAAAAAGGAAATAAATTAATTGTGTAAAAATTAGGAAAATTAATTATTTATGGAGAAACTGACTGTCATCTGAAAGTATCAGTTGCTGACTTTGACCGCCTTTCAATTGAGCACCATATTCTGAAACCTCCCTCCAGTTGTGAGCCTGTACTTCTACTCCTGGGGCGTTGAATCTAGTTTCAAAGCCAGCGTTTGAAAGAGGAAAAGTATGGGTACAACATACGGCCTTGGCATTAAGATCAATATTCAGGGTGAGCCACAATATTTTTTCAAAAGTTGGGTAATAGTTTTTTGTTGGCCGACCCGGTATATTCACTGGAAAGGAGAAGAGAGAGATACACAATTATTTACACTTGGAAAATAATGGAGAAACTAGTCCCTAATCTTACTCTGAACCCTGTAACTCCCCAAACAACAGTGGAAAGTAGAAAAGGAAGACTGTGTCGTGTTTCCAAATTAAAGGCTAGATAGGGAACATCCTTAACCCTGAAAGAAAATAGTTTTGTTGTGAGAGGATCAAAACTGTTTAATCAGTTGCCCAAAGACCTAAGGCACACGAGTGGTGTTGCGGTGGACATCTTCAAAAGACGCCTGGCTCAGAACAATCCCCGATGAGCCGCAAAAGTCGCGCATCATAGGAATTTTCAGTGTTGACTATAATATACAGTATTATTTTTTTTATTTTAGGAGGGGATGGCTTCGAAATTAACAATAGACAAGAGGGTGAGCTTTGTTTTAATGCATGGAATACCAGATACTACAAATCGATGAATCGGTACAGAATTTAATAATAAAAGGAAGAAATAAATATAAATAAATATATATATATATATATATATACTGTATATGATATATATACATTCGTGTGACGTTATACTACAGACTTTAGAGACCATTATAAAAATTAGAAATATATATATATATATATATATATATATATATATATATATATATGCGTGTATGACATCGTATAATATGAACTTTAGCGCCAACCATATTGAAAGTAACAAATTTTAAAAGTTAATAAATATAAATATGAACAGTAGGGACTGCCGGCAGCACGATGATAAATCAATAATATAAATATATACTTTTCCGGGCACCATAACTAAAACCAAAAACTTTCAAAGTTAACAAATATGAATATGAAATATCGGGACCACCACCAGCACGATGATACATCAATAATATAAAGCTGGATTTTAACAACCACCAAAAGTAAAAACAAAAATTTTCAGCTATCAATAAATATAATATATATATATATATATATATATATATATATTAGTGGTGGACCGGATATCCGCATCATTTTTAACATCCGCATCCGCACTTCTGACTGCGGATGTTATGCCGATATTTCCTCTAATAAATTATGCAATTTACAATTAAATTAGCTTATAAAGTAGCTTATAAGGCCCAGTCATGCACATTTCATGTAAAGTATTAATTATTAATGAACAAACAAATATATAAACCTTAAAATATAAATACCTGGTAACACAGAAAATTGAATGAAATTTGTTTCATTCGATTTTCTGTGGTTGAAACTCTTGAGAAAGTTATTATTTTTATCATAATGAAAACATTAATATTAATTTTAATTCTTATGCATTGCCTGCCATAATAGTAATATCACGAAATTTCAAAAATTATGTCATACATTCATAATTCTATATTATATTGATAGATTAACTAAATATCCGCATCCGCGGATATTGAAATTAAAAATCTGCATCCGCATCCGCAGATGTTGAAAAACTGACATCCATCCGGTCCACCACTAATATATATATATATATTATAAGGGGTTCCAAAAACCTTAGCCCCCCCCATTTCCAGCTTACATGTTTACTTATATCGAAATAGTTTTTAGTGATTATAAAAATATATAAAATTCTTTATTTATTGCAGGTATTAAAATTACTCTAGCTGATAAAGTGATAATATAATGGCTTCTCAATTAATTGGTGATTCGGAGAGGCAACGTGTGATAGATCGCATACGAGCAATAACATTTCGGGAAGCTCGTGATGCTGGAGCCACCTTTATAACACGTTCATGGGTTGCCAAAAAGTTGCGAAGAAATGAGGACTTTGTCAAAAGAAATTGGGATAAAACTTTGGATGAATGTGAAATGGATACAACCAAATCTTGGCGCCCAAATTTGTCACTCTCTCAGCAAACAAAGGACATTATTGAAAGCGGTACGCGTAAGCAGAAAAACAGCTGTGCTAAACTTTCTAGAGAGATCGAAGCGTTGAGAGGAAGGATCGTTAGTGGTGAGATCATTCGACTGTACCGTCATAGGCAAGGTTTAAAACTTCCAAAGCCAAGAAAAACTCAACTTAACATCGATGATAGAATGTGGTTTGCCCATTATCTTGAAGATTGGGATGTGGATGATTTCATGCATTTAGCTGTCTCCGATGAATTTTTTGTTTACGTAACACGTCGGCCTAACTATCAAAATGATCGAGTGTGGGCCACAACACCAGATGAAATCGATGACAATGAACATTATCGCGAATTATTAAAAGTCCAGACTGTGTTGGTGTGTTTGTTTTGTTCACTGCAAAGAAGCTCATGTGGGTGCTGAAGCCAAATGGTCAGAGTTGGGATGGACAGTATTTTCGTGATATTATTCTATCCTAGCATGTCATTCCTTTTCTAAGAAACTCAAACAATGTTATGGATGTCGATCAGGTCACACTTCTGCACGATAAGGCCCCCTGCTTTAAGGCATTAGCCACTAAACAGTTGTTGCGGAACCATGAGATCGATTTCTTTGGAAATGAAGAATGGCCAGGAAATTCTCCTGACCTGAACGTCTGTGAACACATTGGATCAGTTATAAAGGACAAGGTTGAATGTCTCTTGTTTAAAGAACCTGCAGCAAATCGATTTTCGAAGGATACAATGACGCAACACATTGAAACTGTTTTAGCAAATTTGCGTAACGATCAAGATCTATTCACGTCACTTTTGGCAAGCTACCCAAAGCGAATTCAGGCTGTCTTGGAAGCCAATGGCGGGAACACCAAGTTTCAATTGTTTCTCATTAAATGCAGGATTAAATTCTCTTTTGTAAGGTATGTTTAGTTTTACTGTACCTCTAATGGTTTAGGCCATGGGCGAGGGGGGGGGCTAAGGTTTATTGGAGCCCCGTATATAAAGTGGAATGAGGGAATGATAAGGGTGAAGGGGTGGGTGGGATTCTGATAAGGAAAAATAAAAATGTGAGCGTTGCCTAATTATACACACACATGTGTGTATTATATATATATATATATATATATATATATATATATATATATGTGTGTGTATATATATATATTATATATATGTGTGTGCGCGTGTATAATATATATATATATATACACACGTATATATATATATATATATATATATATATGATACACACAGACAGTGCATGGAACAAGGATCTCTTCTGGGAAAATTAAATCCACTATAGTCCGAATAAGTAATGGTAAATGACAAATACCATAGTTTTTCTTTTTCATGATGCTAGCCCGACGTGGGCTTGTTCCATGCACTGTCTGTGTGTATCATAAAAAACTCAGGGGACCATTCTGAGTTCATTCCCATATATATATATATATAATATATATATATATATATATATATATATATATATACCTACATGTGTATAATTAGGCATATATATATATATATATATATATAATATATATATGAATAAAACCACGAAGGAAAGGAAACACAAAAAGGTGCTCAAGCGCTTTCGTCTAATGACATCCTCAGGAACACTGAAGTACATAAAAGGTTACGGCCTATATATAGGTTACAGAAAGAAAAAAAATTAAATAAATAACATACATACACACAAACATATATATATATATATACACATACATATCTACACACACACACACATATATATATATATATATGCAATAAACGGAGAAGTAAAAATAAAAATTAAAAATTAAAAATTAGAGGATTAACAAAGAGGCATACAGATTTGTAAGGAAAAATATCGATTTTTAGCACAAGATCAAATGAATTATAAAAATACAAATTTATACTGGAAATCTGCCCTGGTTTTTAACACTTTGCCTTTTAGAGTCAAGTTTCGATATATATAAGAATAAAATTAAGATTAAAAGTTAATAAAGTAGCATACAAGTTTACCAAAGATTTAGCGTCCTACCCTTTTTATCTAAATTTGTTTTGAAGGAATTCAAAACAACAGGATCGAGTTGAAAAAGACCTTTGCTTATGTTGAAGTTATTTGAAAGTTGGATAATGGCAGACTCAAGAATATTTCTATTAACAATGTTGCTAGAATGAAATAAAACTAAAATTTTTCCTTACAAATCTGTATGCCTCTTTGTTAATCCTCTAACTTTTAATTTTTAATTTTTATTTTTACTTCTCCGTTTATTGCATATGTATATATATATATGTATGTGTGTAGATATGTATGTGTATATGTATATATATATATATATATATATATATATATATATATGTTTGTGTGTATGTATGTTATTTATTTATTTATTTTCTTTCTGTAACCTATATATAGGCCGTAATCTTTTATGTACTTCAGTGTTCCTGAGGATGTCATTAGACGAAAGCGCTTGAGCACCTTTTTGTGTTTCCTTTCCTTCGTGGTTTTATTCATCATAAATATTTTTCACGTGTTACTTTCGTGAAATAATTTTCATATATATATATATATATATATATATATATATGATGACTAATGATGAGTCATCCTAGCATGAATCATGCCAAAGTCCCTCTGAATGGGGGAAGGGAATGGGATTATAAGAAAAATTAATATATATGTTTCGGCCAATTTGCAAAATGGCCGGCCCACTTGGAAAAACGCCAATATGATGGCCTTTTTGCAAATGGGCATTACAATGCCGGCCACGTTGGAAAAAGGCCAGCATATTGCCCATTTTGCATAATAGCAAATATGCTTCCTGGCCACTTTGCAAAAAGGCCAACGCCTTTGACAAAGCCTTTAGGGTACATTCACACTAAAATAGGATACAAAAATGCATTTATTGCAATAACATATGTTAACAAAATAAACATAACAAAAAATATGTGTGAACAAAATAAACAACAAATAATCAATCCTTCATATTTGTGAATATGCAGAACTCAGACTTGTTGGAGCAAGTGATGCTGCACGTGCAACTGCTGTTGCATATGGCCTTGTTTTTGAAGCACTTGCAGCGCTTGCTTAGACAAGATTTCCTGCAGCCGCACGTTAAGAATCCCTGTTCATGCCCCATGGAGTCTGATATTGCAACTTCACGTAGACTGACTTCCTTTTCGGTTGGACGGCCCATTTGCTAAAAGGCCAATATGATGGCCTTTTTGCAAATGAGCATTACAGTGCCGGCCATTTTGCAAAATGGCCAATATGCTGGCCTTTTTTCAAAGTGGTCGGCATTGTAATGCCCATTTGCAAAAAGGCCATCATATTGGCCTTTTTGCAAGTGGGCTGGCCATTTTGCAAAAAGGCCGATTTCGCAAAAAGGCCGTACTGATACATGAGTATGTTACGTCATGGTATGACTAACGAACACTGCTTATTTGCACAGGTGTTCAGAAGAGATAAAGGGAATTGCAAAAGGTTGAAGCGATGAAGGTAATGAGGGATGGGTCACACACCCACACACACACACACACAGTGTTCCTGATTCATGAAAGGACGGAATATTTTTCCTTTTTTGATAACTATTTCTGTATGCAAGTCACAATAACCACTTTTTACACAAATATACTGTAAAATGTACATTTTGGAATTTTTTTTCAAATAAAAAAATAGCTTATTTGGTTAGTACGTTCAAACAGAGATTTCCAGTACCTGTAACTTAATAACCTAACTTCATTTTTTCTCCGTTTAATACACAAATAATTTTTCAAAGTGTCTATCGAATCTTCCCCTTTTCGAAAGAGAGAGAGAGAGCAAATGTTTTATCAGATATATGTGCATCCTTTCAGGGAAGGTGATATCGGAAATACAGTATATATGTATTATTTCTTTTTTTGAAACGTGAAAACATTGTACTTCTTTCTTATATTTAGTTTTGGCGACTCGCAAGTTAACGTCCAAATTTTTAGTCTGAAATTGTTATTACAAAAATGAATTTTAGATCCTCAAATACAAGGGTGGGCTGAAAAGCAATGCCTCCACTCAAATAAATTTTAAACGGGTTGAAGGATTTTATCGAAACAAAAGCAGATATGTACCTCAGAGTTTATTCTTCAAAACAATACATTTGCTTTTCTATAAAATCACCCTCTACCTCGATACATTTATTTACGCCAACGATAAATGAGTTTTTGAAATCCATCCCGGTAAAACTCGAAGCTTTGACTACGAAACCAAAATTTCATAGTGGCCTTAACTCCTTCGTCAGACTCGTAACGATTTCCACGGAGATGTTCTTTAAGTTTAGGAAAGAGGTGAAAATCGCATGGTGCTAAATCGGGGCTATATAGTGGATGCGGCAAGACGGTGAATTGCAGATCCTCAATTTCTTCTCGCGTTTGAACACTGGTGAGAGGCCGTGCGTTGTCATGGTGAACAATGACTGCGTTTCTATGGGTGCGAACCCTCCTGATCCGGTTTTTGAACTTCTTCAGAGTTTCAATATAACGTGCGGAGTTGATTGCTGTCCCTCTTTCCGTAAAGTCTTCGAGAACACCATTAATATCCCAAAAAACAGTCATCATCACTTTTCCAGCCGATTTTTGAACTTTGAATTTTTTTGATTGCGGTGAATTTTTGTGCCGATATTCTATGGATTGCCGTTTATTTTCAGGATCATAATTGTGGACCCACGTCTCGTCTCCTTTCACAATGCTGTGCAGAAATTCATCTTCATTTTCGAAGCGCTGCAGATTTTCTGGGTAAATGCAGAGTATCTCAGTTTTCATCTCGGCAGTGAGCATGCGAGGCATCCATCTGGCGCAAGTAGTATGATGGCATTTGGGGAGAGGAATTTGGGGTGCTTTGAATCCAGCCCCTGGAGGCCTTCGCCACCCTTATGAGGGGGCCCCCCCTTTCTTAACTTCCTAACTCCACTAGTTTTAGCTGCAGGAGGAGCAACATTCTCACACATCAGACTGATATTCTGTGTATATATAGACACACACACACACACACACACACACACACACACACACACACGAGTGTGTGTATATATATGTATATATATATATATATATAATGTTAATATCCGTACCATCAATTTAAAATACGGTATCGATCTCCGCAACGGCTTATTTACATATTTACTGAGGCGTCCTACCATCTTGTTTTATCCACGACAAAATATGTAGATCGTGTATCACAGAGAAATACGCAATAAAAGGGGAAAAACATAGAGAACGATGAACGACAACAGGCTTAAAAGATTAGTTGTCCTGACCGAAGCACCGCTTAAGCTAATCTAGGACTTCATCTTCACTAGGTTTTCATTCAATCGTATAGTTAATTTGTGGGGTGGAATGTCACTAACGTATTTCAAAGTAATTCAATCGGATCCTTTTAAAGAGGCCAGCTGCTTACGTTGTCTTAAATCCCCGTAGGAACATTTATACCGTATAAGAGTATTGTCGAATTCCACTCGGAACCAGATCTCTTTACTCTTAAATTTTCGCTTTATCTTTAAAGTTCTCTATTTCCTTCCAAGCTCTCTCCTATGCTATGCTTTAAAAACTTTCATTTACCTTCTTAATTTTCTTACATTTTTTATCAGAACTTCCTAAACAAATATTCAGGTATGAGCCATCCTGATTGCTGTTGTTTGTAGCCTTTTGTATCCATTGTTGTATTACATATTCTTATCATTTGTTTTCGTTTGTGCAATAACCTCAGTAAAATAACGACGGTGAAATGAGCTAGTGTAGATGTCAACATGCAACACATCGGTACATGTATAGGATTCAACTGAAATTTGACTATGAGAAGATAAGTAACCATCTTATTCATGTAGACATATTTTAAATTTTCATACTAAGCGAATGTATACTTAACAAGCTCTTCAAACGCTTACAGGAAGATTAAAACCTTGATTATAAAATGATTTAAAATAATATTAGCTGTCTTAACGTCATTACTACTGAATGTGGAAAACATAATGCGTTTATTCTGTTCTGTAGGTACTTATTTGATTGACATGTATTGCACAGAGCTATGATGGTGTCTGCAATATTAGCCCTTTCTGTCCCAAATTATTGTTTTGAGCTAAAAAAGTTTTTAACAATTAAAAATGTTAAAAATAGGTGTGGACGCGAAACTTTGCTTAGAAATAATTAATTACACAGAAGTTATATGGCTTCATTGATGCTATCATGTAATAAGAGACACTAACATAACTTTGGTACTTTGAATGGAACACTTTCTGCATTATAGAGAAGAATAGCCCTTCATATAGTTTCTGTATCTCTTTTTGGGTTCTAAATGCTCAGAGCAATGTCCAAAATTTACCAGATGTTGCTATACAATTGTTATACTCAATAGCCATAAGTCACCATTGACTCTAATCTGAGGAAAATACACATACTTTTTTGTTGATAATGCCATATGGAATCGCTGGCACAGAAAGGGGTTAATATTGATACTAAGTTTACGTCATTAATAAGCTGTTGAAAAACCGTGCATTATTAATGACTGGTGTGTGTATATATACAGCTTTTATTTCCCTATAACTAATATAATGAAGGTTGTTAGAATGAAAAGCAATCTAATACAAAACAAGAAATTTATTATCAGTACAAACACTATACACAGAAAATGGTTAAAAGTGCACGGTAAACAGTGGTACAAAGAACATATAATAAAAAGGTGTAACAGATAAATACATAGTTTAAATACGGCTAAGCATTACAAGGGATGCATCTAGCCGATACAGTATCCAAATGGTACGGTGTCGTAGCTGCCAGGGATCTGGTAACGTTTCCTGTAGGTATGACGACAAACCTTCGTCCCCCTAAGTTCCTTCACACCCCCTAATTTCTGTGCTCTGAAGTCATGAGTCCCCACAACCAGGTGCGGTGGTTGGTCATTACCATCTAAGCTCACTAGATCTTTGAGCGATTCAAAGTTAACGATCTGGCAGTTGGTATGGTTAAGCGTGATGCCTTTAGCCTTTACGATGTACTTGTACTTGTACTTATCCCCAACCCTTACGCGTACACTAAGTTTTTTGGCCTGTTGAGGCAAAAGCATCACCGTATGCGATGTCTTCATATTCATCCTTAATCTCATCAGTCAACTCTCCAAGAAATTCCCCAATAGGAAGCATATATTCACCTGCCCTCTCCGTGAATATCACAAGATCTGTATCAGCGTAGAGAACCCGTTGCTCGAGAGAATGCAGCAGATGGCACAGCTTGATACGTGCTTAGGATGTCGTGAAACTGGCTACAGGTATGTTTGTGGCACGTGATGTATCTGTAGCCAATTCGGTTCGGTTGTACTTTATTATGTACGTATTACCTACATTCACGATTTCCATGACCTCTTTATCGTTAGCGTTTGAATAATCCCAGACTTCGCTACAACTTTGAGCTAAATGTACATTCCCCTTGTCTGTATTCTGGGAAAACTTGCCCCAAAAACTATTTAGGCATAACTTTGCGCAAAGCGCTTGCCAGGGTTCCTCACAATTTGGTTGCGGTCAAGCTGTATCCCTTAATAATCATGGTAACGCTGAATATACGCCTTTTTCTAATTTTCGGTCTCAACTCCTCGTGGGTATCCTGATGCTTCCACTTTATCCTTCAAAAAAGTATTTATATATGGTGTGAAAAGGTTGGGGAGCTCCTGAAACCTCCACACCTCGTATATCCTCAGTATTCTGTACCCGTGACGGAGGGCTAGGGACAGTTCAGGACTTGTATATACGCCTCTGATCTTCCTCTGGTTGATCGTGTGATTACAGTACCCATTATTCTCATCTGCGCACTTCACACACAGAGGGAACATGAGTTTTGGTCTATAACAACAGGCAAGATCGGCATCCATAAATCGCGAGGTGGGAGGACATCTACGAAAGAGAGTTCAAAGTAGCACTCACTCAAGTTAGCTGAGAATTCCTCGATGATAGGCATGGCGGGGCCCACTAGTTTTTCAGGTGCACCTACGGGGTACGGATTGTTCTTCATCACGTAGGGGTATAAAGCACAGAAATCGTAGTAGTGAAGTTTCACCCCATCCGTAGGCGGAAAGTAAAGTTTGGAAGGATTTGTATGTCCTCCAAACAAGCTGTCACCGCATTTGAGGGGGTCCACCACCATTGATGGCCCTTATTTCTTCGCGATACCGTCCATCTGTTTCCAACGGTGCATCATACTCATGCTCCCACAAAACCTTGGGAGTGAACTGTGAACTTATAAACTGGTCGCGGTTACGGGTCCATGCGAGGCTGTTGGCAGGGGATCTTCCATGGAGATCCCCTGTGACGGCACACTCAGGGCGTGGACATCCAAGCCAGCAGCAACCGTTAAAGGAGTACACCACCTTCTCACCAGTGGTTGGATCCTCAATTAAGCCGTCTAACCCAAAAACACGGCCATTGGTATAGAGATGTATAGGTAGATTTTTCAATTTAAAAGGTCTTTGATAAATTAAAGGTAAGAGGGGCGACAGTACAATTTCTCTGAGAAATATAACACAGTTGCTCACAGGATTGTGATAGTGACCAGGTTTGAGCATGGGTTTTGAGCTTTATCAGGAGAAAAGACGGTAAATGAAATTATCTGAATGACAAATAGAAATAAAACTGATGGAGAACTGGCTGAAAGGACAGAAAGAATACTGACTTTTGTAAACAAGGGGACATGTTACAAAGAAATTGTAAAAATGGCTATATATACATATATATTACTGAAGTAAAACATATTTACATTTCCCCGATGTTGGATAGTCGATGACTTGAAGCCGGAACTGAATGAGGCTGAACAAACGTGTCAAGTAAATTTTGAACGACGTCCATATTCTGAATGGTTGTGGTCTCCCAACGTTTTCATAAATGTTGCGTAAAGGAACAATATAGTACTGTGTGACATTGAAAAATTACATCATGCGGAATAGTAATATAATTAACGCAGAATATTCTTTGTTGGGGATATTGTTTATTTTACATTTCTTAATTTTATCTTTTTAACGCTAGTGACGAAAATTAAAACTGTTCTAAACGTTTGTCCACATTATTCAACATGTGTCGTTCTCTTATTTCCTATATATATATATATATATATATATATATATATATATATATATATAGGTACCCTGGGTGCTCTAGTGGTTAAGGCACTGGGCTGCTGGTGGTGCGTGGACCGGATTCACCGTTAAACTGTAGATCGAAGGTGGAGTGAAGAGCTTGGCCTTCGTAAGAATGAACAATTCGGGGCACTTGCACTATATATAAAAATATACACTAACACTTACATTGACTTGTTCTGGGGTCCTCTTGCAAACTGTCTTTGCAGTGCATACAATATTTCTTAGCGTTGTGCAGTAAACGTAATAACAAGTACCTGTAATAAGAGAAGAGCCCCGTAAAATAAGCACCTGCACAACATAAGTCGAAATAGCGTAGCATTATGTATATGCAAAATATAGGATGATTGTCGTTTTTGTACATACATACCGTATATATATATATATATATATATATATATATATATATATATATATAGAGAGAGAGAGAGAGAGAGAGAGAGAGAGAGAGAGAGAGAGAGAGAGAGAGAGAGGAGAGAGATACAAGGAGTTACAAGGAAAAGAATATGAAAATCATAAAAGTGAAATTGAAGTGACTGAAAATGTGTACTGGTCTTCTATATATATATATATATATATAATATATATATATATATATATTATATATATATATATACACACCTGTGTGTGTGTATATATATATGAAAATTATTTCACGAAAGTAACACGTGAAAAATATTTATGATGAATAAAACTACGAAGGAAAGGAAACAGAATGATGCTCAAGCGCTTTCGTCTAATGAGTGTTCCTGAGGATGTCCTTAGACGAAAGCGCTTGAGCACCATTCTGTGTTTCCTTTCCTTCGTGGTTTTATTCATCATATATATATATATATATATATATATATATGTTAACCCCTCCGTCTATGGCCCGTGTTGGTTCGAAGTCGACGGGGGTTCTAGTTAGGTGGCAGCAACGGATGTGTGTCTTGAAGTAGTTTTCTTCTATGTTACTCTCCGAGTTCTTCTATAGTGGCTCGGAGGACTCTGGTAGATTTGCAATCTAAATGCTGAAGGTTCCGGATTCTTCTTATAGCGTATCCGGAAAGTTTTCTAAGTTTTTCTGAAGAGAGCAAGGCTCGAAGGATAAGGTAAAAACTAGCTTCAACTGTAATTTTACTGTTAAAATGTACAGGTAGTGCTCAGCCTCTGAATTAGCTTCTGAATGCCAATGGAATAATTTTAATGGGTTTATATACCCAATAACTGCTAACATTATTATTATTAAATGCTAAGAAGGCTGTATTATTTTTGCACAATATTTAAAAATAAGTAAATTTTTTAGCTGTGGTAAGGCTTGAACGAGTAAACAAAATATTTGAAGACGAAACCATATTTTTATCTTAAACCGCGACTTTTCAGATCTGATGTTATCATGATCTGCCAAGTTAACTAAAAGTGGAAATCGGACTAGGCATCTTTACACTAAAATATGCATATGAGTGAAATTTTAAGGTTTAAGATGTACAATTTTGCTTAGGCAAGACATGATCTCATTGTTTATAACGAAAGAGAGTGTATACAAAATGTGAACATTGCAAAGCTTAAACAGGATTCCTTATTAAGCGAAATCTAAAAAAATGATTATGAGATTTTAAAAAACAACAGGTCACCAATTATTTAGCAAAGTAGAAAGCAAATCAAAAATTTTATCCAAACTCGCGTTGGGCGATTTTGGTCCTTATGTAAAAATGAATACACACACATACATACATATGAGTATAGGCATTATATAAAGTTAAATATATAAGAATATACAGAATTATATAAATACATGAACCATATAACACATGAATTTTTAAAATGGATACTTTTTCTTACAATGGATACAGAGACTATATAAATGAATACAAGAATTACATGAAGGATAAGATAATATAGGAATATGGGAATTATTTATGGTTCATTTTTACAGGGCTCTTCCCTCTAGAATGATATTAATATAATAACGTAACAGCCTAACTAATGCTAACTAGATGATAACTATTGGTTTTATAATACAGATTTATATATACAACATAAGTCGGGTGGTTAAGTCTAGTTCACGTGGTCTGGGTACGCACTCTTGGTCGTGCATAAATAGTTTCATGTTCCGTGTCACTTGGTTTTCTTTGTTCCCAGAATGATCTTTTCACCACAAATATACCGAGAATAATAGCACATACAATAATGATACTAACGGCAGATGTTGAGAAAATGGTTACCGGTTGTAGTATTTGTAAGAGATTATTTTGGTTATCATCAGAAATTTTAAACCGGCTCAATTGATCATTCCATTCAGGGGCATGTAGTTCGGGTAGGATGGTTACAGGTTTTATGGAGAGATTTAAGATCTCTATGACGGGTTTAAATTTAATTTGCGACGGAAATGGGTATGAGTTATTAAGGGTAACCTTATACGGGTTGTATATTTGGAGGGCTTTTGAACGCAAGGAGCAACCAATTGGTAGCCGAATAACCATAGGGATTGTAATGAGGGAATAATTCGATGGACACTCGAGGGTAGCGGCAGTCCTGTTCGCGAAGGAAACCCAGATGTCTGGTCCAATTCGTAGTTGGATGGTTTTAGGGGAATGAAATTTTTTAAATGAACATACGGGGGCATGCCGGTCACGAATTAAATCGATAAAGCAAGACCTAGTAGTGGGAAGAATAACTGGTTTGAGTGGAGGGCAGATGAGTTGTTTATTTGGTTGCGGGAATCGGCAATGCCGGACGTCGCTATCTGACATCATAGAATAAGCTGATAGATCTTTGGTGAGGAAAAGGTAAGGTGGTACGGTGGGTAAATACAATCGATAGACATTAGAGTTATTTTGGTAGGGTGTTGGGAAAGGGTGAAATTTATATACGTCATAAGTGAGGAAATCGAAAAATGGTATAATTATGAGGTATGTGTAGGGGCGTGGTCCATGTAGAGTCCAGGTGTATTCTAGAAATTGAGGGTAATTAGTGTGGTTGAGTGGGAATATGGGTGATAATTTTATTCATTTCTACGCCTTAAGTTATACGGAGCTGGGGGTAGTTGTGTGGATACTTGTGTGGATACTTGTGTTGGTGGGCGAAGGGGTCGGCCTCGTTTTGGTGGCAATGGGGGTCGACCGTTGAGCTCGGATTCTGAGCGGGTTCGTTTCTTATGTGAAGGTTCTAGTTCACGTGGGTGATGCATTTGCGGGCGGTATGTAGGGTCCGTGCGTCGATCATCAATCGGCGAGGGTGGTGACAGAGGAGATGGTGGAGATTGTGGAGTTCCACTGAGTGATCCTCTCGAAGGGGTTTCTCCAGGGTCTGGTTCCGATGGGACGCTTGGCTGGGGCTCCTTTGTTCAGAGATTACCTGAGTTCTACCTTTCTGCTGGTTGGTATTGTATTCGAGAGGTACCAATCTTCGTCATGGGTAGCGGTTCCCGCGGTGACTACTTCAGTTTTTTATCCCTGCCCGATTTGTTAATATCTTGACCTTTTGAAGGATAGGCGGCTCGAACGCCTGGCAGCTGTTTTTTGGGAAGGTGTTGTTCGGAAGCTATCTTCAAATTGTCAGCGTGAATGATCTTTAGTTTGGAATGATCCCGGAGGTCGAGGATTTCATAACGATTTTTTCCGAGGTCTTTCATAATCCTATATGGGCCATCCCATTTTGGGTATAATTTGCGATGAGCCCCTGGCGGTTTCACGCTCTTCAGATAACATCGCATACCGACGATTATAGTCCGTTGACGGGGATGACGCCTATGTTGCTCTTGCTCCATCTGTTGGTTTCGTTGGTCGAGGGCATAGCGGATTATGTCAAAAATCTTGAAAGATCGTTCAGCTAGTTGCTGATTTGCTTCTGCCATTTCGGAAGATGTTAGGACTGCCGGGTCGGTTTGGTCGGGCAAATCAAAAGGTAGACGCTTGTCGTAGTGATAGAGAACGAAATGAGGGGTGTCCCCGATGGACACATTATAGCCATTGTTGATGGCTGTTTGTACCATGGGAAGGGAATCATCCCATGTACGGGAGGATGCATCGACAACGTGGCGCAGGGCTTCCAAGATCTTTCGATTGTGCCTTTCCACTAAGCCGTTTGCCTGCGGATGGTATGCCACAATGTGTGTATTTTTAATTCTACACATGTTACAGAGTGACTCGAACAGTTTGGAAGTGAAACTAAGGGCGTTATCCGAGATTAGGATGGAAGGAGTGGTATGGTTTTGGATGACGCGTTCCACTAGGGCTCTTGCCACAGTTTCCGAGGTCTGGTCTGGAATGGCGGCTACTTCGCTGTAACGCGAGAAGTGGTCCGTAAACACAATGATGTACTGATTTCCCTTTGATGTTTTGGGAAATGGTCCCAGTATATCCATTCCAGTTCTTTGCCAGGGCCTCTGGCATACTGGATATTTATGCATTGGAGCGGTGGATGGTACGTTGCCCTTATGCTTTAAACACGACGGACATTCGGCGATGTATTCATGTACCGTTCTGTTCATCTCGGGAAAATGGTATCGCTCCAAAAGACTTTTGATGGTGCGATCCGGCCCCATGTGTCCATAAAAGGTGAGTCGTGACAAAGTCCAATGGCTATATCAACGAGATCCTTTGGTATCTCCACGAGGTCGTTTCCATCTTCGTTCCTGAAATGTACGAGCCCATCTTTGAGGTTGTACTGTTCTTTTACCTTCGATGGTTCCTTTTGTTCCAGGCGCGCCCGAAGGTTTGGGTGTGTTGGTCCTGTTGTTGGGAGTATTGCAGACACTCGTAGTCGAACACAGGAAGATTCCTATTTTATTCACTCGGGCGTCGGGCTTGAGTCTCGACAATCCGTCTGGAATAACTTGCAGTTTTCCCGGTTTGTATACGATTTTCGCTGCAAAATCCTGAATCAACAGAGCCCATCTACTCAATCGTCCTTCAAGTAGCTTGTCCTTGAAGAGGTACGTGAGTGGCTTATGATCAGTCTTGATGGTTACATCGTAGCCATAGACGATATTTCGGAATTTTTTCAAAGCCCAATATACCGCTAGGGCCTCTCGGTCCGTAGTGGAATAATTCCGTTGAGGTGCAGAGAGAAGTTGACTGGCATAAGCAATGGGTAATTCCACACCGTCTACGTCCTGTAACAGGACGGCTCCTAGTCCATAGGAGGAAGCATCTGTGGCTATGATGAAGGGTCTTGTGTAATCAGGATATTGTAAAATGGGATGACAGGTTAGTTTATTAATTAAAGTTTCAAAGGCATGTTGGTGATCGGATTCCCAGTTAAATTTCGAATTTTTCTGGAACAAATTAGTAATGGGTTTAGCAATATTCGAAAATTGGGGGATAAAGTTCCGATAGAATCCGACAAAACCAATAAATGCACGGGCGTCGTCGATGGTCTTGGGTACAGGGTACCTTTCCAGGGCTTCGAGTTTGGCTGGATCAGGTTTAATTCCTGTGGACGAGAGTAGGAATCCTAGGTATACCAGGGATTCTTGTAAAAAATTGCACTTTGCAAGCTTCAGTTTAAGGTGTGCTTTTCTCAAGTGTGATAGCACATTATGAAGGCGTTGAAAGTGTGTTTTTATGTCCGAACTATAGACGATAATATCGTCAAGATACACGAGAGCTTCGACACCTAATAGGTCGGAAAGGACTATATTCATCAACCTAGAGAAATTAGCAGGCCCATTTCGGACTCCGAAAGGTAAAACCTGGAATTCGTAATGGCCTCGGTTAGTGGAGAAAGCAGTCAATGCCCGAGATTCGGGACTGACCTCCATTTGCCAATAACCTGATGCTAAATCGAGGGATGAAAAAAAGTTCGCTTTCCCTACGTTCAGAATTGTTTCCTGCATGTTTGGAATCGGGAAACGGTCTGGGATGGTAATGTTATTCAGGCGTCTAAAATCTATACAAGGGCGAGATGTTCCGTCCTTTTTGGAGACGAGAATCATAGGAGCGGACCAGGGACTAGCTGAAGGCTGAATGACATCCTGCTCCAACATGTCCTTGATGTGTTCCTCAATAGTGACTAACTGGAATGTGGAACCCGATAGGGAGGAATGAAAATGGGTTTGGAATTGGGTTCCAACTTGATTTCAAAAGGGACCAAATTAGTTCGGCCCAGAGGATCTCCGGTTAGGGCAATCACATCTTTATTTCTTATCAGGAAATCGAGAAGTGATTCCATTAGTTTGGGATCCTGTAAAGCTGGTGACTCCTGAAGGGAGTGCTTCAGACATTTCTTATATTCTTCTTTTAATATTGAAGGCTTTAATTCTAAGGAACTGGAAACACGATTTATCATACTGATGGGGAAATCTGAATCTACTTCTACTGTGGAAACAGTTCCTATTTTCTGATTTGAAGTTAATTCTATAGGACTTTCTCCTTTGTTTAAACAAACAACAGGGATAGCTGAATTCTGACTCTGACTAAGGACTTGGGCAATAAGAACATCTCTTTTGAAATTACTTTTCTCTGTAATCAGAGTACGCTCTGACTCTAATAATTTTCCTTGACTGTTAACTACTTTTGCTAGGAAACAAATCTTCTCATAAGGTGCTACTGTTATATGCTCGGTAGGGCATATGAAAAATTGTGAATCTGATTCTGGTTCGGCGACTAAAATTTGCCTTATTGGCTGAACTGAAGCTGGCTGACTGGAAACTGACTGACTGGAAACTGGCTGACTGGAACTGGCTGACTGGAAACTGACTGACTGGAAACTGACTGTCTGGAAACTGACTGACTGGAAACTGCCTGGGTTGATCCAACTGGATTCAACAACTGGAACTGATTACCCTGGGGTCTGATTTCTGGAGCGGTTGTCCCTCTGGATGCAACCGGCCGACTTGATCTGCTATCAAGTAGAGGGGGTTTCCTATTTCTTTCGGAAATCTGAACTGAGCTAAGTCTATTAGCATTAAGTTGTCTGTCATCCTCGCGGAGATGGTGTGTCCTATTTCGACACTTTACTAACTTTCCGGCTGGGTAAATCTCCCATTGATTCCGGTTAAAAAAATCCATCCCTAGTAGGATGTCTGTCTGAAAGGTGGCGACTGTGTCCACTATACAACATTTCGCGGGGTATACCGCGTTTCCAATTTCTAAATATAACTCAATTTCTCCGTATGTGGGTATGGGTGTGCCCGTAACTCCTCTAAGTTGGCAGGATGGTGCCTTAAGTTCATATTTATAATTTGTACTCTCTAGTAATTCATCTACGCATTGTTTCTTAATTAACGTCGCGTGTGCTCCTGTATCTAGGAGAGCAGTTAAATCTTGGTTATCCGTACAATTTATTATTAAATCTAAGAGGTCCGCACCTATTATCCTGATGGGGAGTTTGTGTGCGTATCTGGGCTTACTACTGTAATTTAGGAGGGAGGAGGTTGAACTGCTGCCTCCAATGTAGGGTCTAAAAAAGGGCTCACATGGTCTTCTATGGGAGGACCTGGATCATATTCTACGGGATATCATACGCTGGAGGGTGTTCTTGAAAACTGTTCTCTGGGGAAAATGATTCCTCCCCGGGTACTTCTACGTACCGAACTAGTTGACCTTGCTGGTTGTATTGGGGTTTATACATGGGGTAAGAGTGTGGGTGACCCTGTGGTCGTGATCTATTGGGTTGGTAGTTCGACTGAGGCTGGGAATGGACTGGTTTCTGGGGATTGGTTGACTTTTGGGATACGTTTTGGGACGTGGTTGGTTTGGTTTCTGAAAGTGGGGTCTATACCCTGCAGGGGCTTTATCAGCACACTTTTGGCGATCGCCACGGCGATGACCATGTTCGTGACAGTGGGAGCAATACGAGGGGTAATTACATTGACTTATCATATGCCCGAAACTATCACAGTTAAAACACTGTGGAGGAGGGCGTGTATTCTGGGTTTGGGGGGCTTGTTTCTGGGGTGTTCCCTGTATTTGCCTTGGTTTATATGTTGTTGTTGTTGCTGTTGGTATTGGTGTTGTGGCTGCTGCTGAATATAATGTACAGGGGTTTCTCTACCCTTTCGGTAGTTTTGGTTTGCTAAATCGGGGTGATGTTCCCGTGTTTTGTTTATGGCTACACTGACAGGTTTGTCAACATTTAAAAACTCCTGAAACTTTTTTTTAGGTGCTCCGGGTAGGTTTTGGTAAATGGTTGTGGCTACTATTAGATTTCTTTGTTTCGAAGAAAGTTATGCCACATGCATTTTCTGCGGCCCGGAGGGCTTCTCCTACAAGTTTGTGTGTACGTGTAATAAAATTGTTTAAATCCTCGTGTTCCTCTTTCTTCCATTTAGCTTGGAAGACTGCTTCTAATGTGGCTAAGGGTTGTGCAAGGGTTATTTCTTTAAAAAATTCTAATAGTTTTGTTTAAAATCGTCCCATGTTGTAGCTTCGCTAATTGATGGGACGTAAGTGACTGTGTCATGGGCATTTCCCTCTTTAGGGTCAATAAATCTTTTTGCTTCTCTGATTTTTATATCATCATCGGTAATATTCTCGCGTAAGAAATGTTGCTCTAAAGACTCAACCCAAGGTCTTACGCGCGGTTCAACAAAACGATTATCTATGGTCCCCTTAAAAATTAAAACAGTATGAGGAAGATTTACTAATCTGCCTAAGTTAATGTATGCTGGGGCGGGGGTTTGAGACTGAGACATACTGACTTGTGTGTTTGGGAATATGTTTGAAGGGCGCGGGGTAGGTGGAAAAATGGGTGTAGGTAATTCTTCGATGTCAGAAAGCGCACCGTCTGAATCGCTCATATGTGAAGGTACTTATTAATGTTCTAATTAGGTCTGCTTGACCGATCTTAATTCATGGAATGATCACTTAAGGGGTTTTCCTAACTACACTATCTAAAAAAAATAATGCACAACAATTTGCCTAACTCGGGGAAAATTTGAAAAGATTGCAAACAAAAATAAAAATGTAAACAAAATTTCACTCAAATGTACGTGATGGTATGGTAATACTATGTTTGGTACATTAAATAAAATTATACTATACTAACTAGAATAGTAAAAATAACTGAAAATAACTGTGACAATACTGTTTTCAATAAAAAGAGTGTATCACTGGTGTCTGAAGTGTTCACTGTGTTTTTTGTTAATTCTGGCTCAATACTAAATATTAATTGTTAATAATAATGACTTTTCAAATGTTTAGAAATTATTTTAAAAAAGTTTTGTACTTAACAAGATTCCTACGGCGAAATCCTTTGAGGTGTGTCCTGAAGACGTGTCTGGCTGGCCACTTGTTCCTAGATGAAAAGTAGGCGTGAAGAACTTGGAGTCGTAACGCACCGGTTCAAGGGTGGATGTGACGAACTAGAAGTCGTGACACGCCGGTCAACTGGGTGTTGGTTCTGGTTCCAGTCTGGAAGACTGGAAGAATCCTGGAGTCGTGAAGATCCTGGTTAAAGGGTCGCCAGTTGTTAACCCCTCCGTCTATGGCCCTGTGGTTCGATCGACGGGGGTTCTAGTTAGGTGGCAGCAACGGATGTGTGACTTGAAGTAGTTTTCTTCTATGTTACTCTCCGAGTTCTTCTATAGTGGCTCGGAGGACTCTGGTAGATTTGCAATCTAAATGCTGAAGGTTCCGGATTCTTCTTATAGCGTATCCGGAAAGTTTTCTAAGTTTTTCTGAAGAGAGCAAGGCTCGAAGGACAATAAAAAAGCTTCAACTGTAATTTACTGCTAAAATGTACAGGTAGTGCTCAGCCTCTGAATTAGCTTCTGAATGACAATGGAATAATTTTAATGGGTTTATATACCCAAAAACTGCTAACATTATTATTATTAAATGCTAAGAAGGCTGTATTATTTTTGCACAATATTTAAAAATAAGTAAATTTTTTAGCTGTGGTAAGGCTTGGTAAACAAAATATTTGAAGACGAAACCATATTTTTATCTTAAACCGCGACTTTTCAGATCTGATGTTATCATGATCTGCCAAGTTAACTAAAAGTGGAAATCGGACTATGCATCTTTACACTAAAATATGCATATGAGTGAAATTTTAAGGTTTAAGATGTACAATTTTAATGCTTAGGCAAGACATGATCTCATTGTTTATAACGAAAGAGAGTGTATACAAAATGTGAACATTGCAAAGCTTAAACAGGATTCCTTATTAAGCGAAATCTAAAAAAATGATTATGAGATTTTAAAAAACAACAGGTCACCAATTATTTAGCAAAGTAGAAAGCAAATCAAAAATTTTATCCAAACTCGCGTTGGGCGATTTTGGTCCTTATGTAAAAATGAATACACACACGTACATACATATGAGTATAGGCATTATATAAAGTTAAATATATAAGAATATACAGAATTATATAAATACATGAACCATATAACACATGAATTTTTAAAATGGATACTTTTTCTTACAATGGATACAGAGACTATATAAATGAATACAAGAATTACATGAAGGATAAGATAATATAGGAATATGGGAATTATTTATGGTTCATTTTTGCATATATATATATATATATATATATATATATATTATATATTATATATATATATATATATATTATTCATGCACAAGAAAGGAATTGAACATCTACAGTGAATGTTTTCTCAACCTATCCTAAAAAAAATTTTAAATTTAACGTGCTAAAAAAGTTTTAAAATATTCACAAACTGGTAAAGGGTGTGAAGTGTTAACAAACTTTCTGTTGTGAAGTTCGCATGAAGAATGAAGTTTTTCATTAGAGTCTGGGCTTAAATACCTTCCATCTCTCTGTGTAGCATTACACAGATAGTTTCCATATTTCACCATAATTTCAAATCGTTGTGTACTTGCACTATGTAATTTGGCTAATGACTACCAACAGATTTCATAGTTTGTTAATGAAAAAAAACGAATGATTTTTATATCTGCAGCCATGTACCTTTGCAACGATGAAAATTTGGAGGGTCTTCCTTTAATGTACAAATAAGTATATCCAGCAACTTACATTCCAGACGGTTTGAAACGTATTATAACGTATTATAACGTTATGGAAATTTTGCAATCCTTGCCCATTTGTATAATTACGGGTAGTTGCTGAAAATGTGGATTAGTAAACTATTGAAAAGAAATTATATTAATCAGGGAAGCTAATTGCTTACAAGTAATGTTTTAAATTTATAGAATGATCCTGAGCAAACATATTTAATTTAGACCCACCCGTTCACTAAACCAAAATTCCGTTTTCTGTATTGCAAATGTGTGTAGAAAACGGCTTTTGCTACATTTAGTGTAACATTATTATAAAATGCATTATAAAAATGCTTCTGTTTTATATTCACCGTATAATGGAATTCGTGATATAACTGAAAGAATATTAATTTAGGTATTCGTAAAAAATAATGAATTAACTACAGTAGGAATAAATCACCGATTTTCATTTCGAGTAAAAATATTTAAAATATATCCTCCAATGTTACATGCTAAAGCGCTTTGAAATTAAATTTTTACATTTCAAACACTATAAAAGGAGACGTGTTTACAGTTATCGTCTCTGAATATGAATACATAATAATGACTAGTAGATGGTTTTGTTGTTCGAAATAATTTATCCCTTATATAGTAATTTTTGCACGCTGGTTCCGAAAATAATATTCACTTTTGACATCACGTACAAATTTTCACAAAATGTCATATTTCATATTACACATGTAAGTAATTTTCATTAAAACCGAGTCAATTAAATTTTGATTAAAAACTACTGAGATATCATGGAAGGTGGGACATCGGCATGACGGATGGTTACTGCTGGATGTTGAAACGGGATACTCCAGAATTATTACATAAAAGAAAAGGAACAGCGCATAGATCTTACAAGAAAACTCAGGATAAATAAAGATGGATATGTAATTGACGTTAATAGCATTCTTTCTTTTTAAAGTTGTTTGCATTTGTAATTAGCATAACAAAGCGAAATAGGTACCTAATACAAACTGAAATAAATAATATTTATTTCTGTAGCTGTTTTTCCCTTCCAGTTTGCAGAAAATGCTTACGTGATAGAAAAATGGACACCTTATTCGAAACAGTGTAATTGAGTTATATAAATCAGTTATTAGTAAGAAAACATCTCTTACAAAGTTCTCATTCGCAGGCCTGTGTAATTTATAGCCAATAATTGGTAAGAATAATAACAATAACTAATTCTCGTTACAGATAAATCACTAGAAAAAATTAAATACGTTTAAAATTGTTTATTGTTAATTAGTTTGGAAAATCTGGCAAGATTGTGAACTGAGTTGCCAATTATGATTATCGTACTTAATGAAATGTAGTGAATCTCTTTTTACGAAACCTATTTTACAATTTTTATTAGTTACGTTACTTTATTCAATTTCTCTCTTTCTTTTATCATTCTCTTTACACTCGTTTCGCTGTACTACATAAAAACGGGTAGCACGTGACCGAGACGAGGCGTCAATGTAAGTTGAACCAGCAAAGAGACGGGATAATTATAGACTTAATTTCACTTTACTGCCTTTTTATTTATAACGAAACATTTTAGACACACGGGTTAATGCGAGGGAGGAATTAACGTTAGCATTTTAGTCGGAGAGAGACACGAAAGAATATTCTAAATTTACAAAAACATCTTAATACCAAAAAAACACCTTATTAGGGCAACGGCCGTCCGATCACTGGGGCATTTCTGCCCAGCCTCTAGACCATTTCGGGGTGTTGCGAACTAGCCTTTTATAACCAAACAATTAGTTAACTTAATTACATTTCTTATTAAACATTATTATCTTCTTTATTAAACAAACATTATTAAATTCTTATAAACAAAACATTTTAATTCTTATAAACAAAACATTTTAATTCTTAATTAGACATTAATACAGAAAGAATTATGCAACTACAATGAATCAGTAAACTTATCAAATATATATATACACGGTGAACCAAAAGTAGGTGGACAGTAGGTTGAATACGGTTTGTGTTATATTATATTATAACTATGGTGTTCATTATAACTATGGTGTTTGTGTTATATTATATTAAATATTATAACTAAATTTATTTAAATTTTATTTTGTATTATAGTATACAAAAAAATTAAATATGTATTCTCAAAATAAACGTTATCATTTACTGTCCACCTACATTTGGTTCACCCTATATATATATATATATATATATATATATATATATATATATATATATATATACACTACTGTGCAAAAGTCTTGGCCAGTTGCAATTTCATTAATTTTAAGGTCATAAAGGTTAATAAAAGTGTACAAATGAACATTATAATGAAGTATATTTAAGCTAATAGCACATAGCACCACATAGAAACAAAAACCATCACCAAAAATAAATGTGTTCCTAATATTTGGTATGTCCCCCTTTTGACTCGATAACAGCCTTGATCCTTTTCGGGATACTTTGCTGCAGAGACTCGAGAAAATCATTCGGAATGTTATTCCAAGCATCTGGCAAGACAGCCCATAGTTCATCCTGTGATTTTGGTTGCTTCTCTATCTTCTTTTGTTCCAGATAATCCCAAACAGCTTCAATGATGTTCAAATCTGGACTTTGTGGTGGCCATTCCATTAGTTGGAGCTCTCCAGCAGCCTCTTTTCTTTCCAAATATTTTTTGACATTATTAGCAGTATATTTGGGGTCATTGTCATGTTGGAACATAAAGTTCCGGCCGATCAGACGTAATCCTGAGGGAACTGCATGGTGTATTAATATATGTCTATACTTTTCAGCTGTCATGATTCCGTCTATCTTCACCAAATCACCGACTCCATTTGCTGATATGCACCCCCAGACTTTTATAGACCCTCCTCCATGCTTAATTGTTGGTTGTAGACAGATGTCTTTGAGATCTTCATTGGTCCTTCTCCTCACATCCTGTCTTCTCTTTGTCCCAAATATCTCAAATTTTGACTCATCACTCCAAAGTACTTTTTTCCACTGTTCCATGCTCCATTGACGATGTTCCCGTGCATATTTTGATCTTTTGGCTTTATTCCCTTTCCTAAGTAATGGTTTTCTTCTAGCTACTCGCCCATGAAGACCATTTTTAATCAGTACTCTTCTAATGGTGGAAGGATGCACTTGTGTTCCTGAAGTTTGAGCAAGTTCTGATGACAGCTCGGCACTTGATCTACAGATCTACAGAAGCTAAGGCTAACAAAGACCCTAAGATTCACTCTAAGGCTAGCCCGAGAGAAAGGAGAGTAGGGGATTAAGAGAAGAGAAGAAGGGGTTAAATAAGGAGCAACACCTATCATTCGTGGGTTAACATTCATTCAGAAAAAGAGGAAAAAGGTCTCACCATCATCATCCGCCGGCCACTGCCGACAAGTCAGAAAAATAGTCGGAGAAAATAGGAGAGGGGAAAGATGAAAAGAAGTAAAATAAGAACGCTTACAAACCATGCAAACACAGTCTTAACTCACTGTCATACCATGCAAACTACAAACATGCAAGTAAAGAGAGTTACAGACATGCAAGAAAGGAGAAAAAAAAAAAAAAAGTAGGTACAGTTAAACAAAAAGTGGGTTAGTTTACGCTACGAGCTACATCTACGTTCATGTTATCTAATTTTTTTTTTTTTTTTTTTTTTTTTTTAAATAATTAATTGCTGGCATCACACGCTGGCATGTCACAAGCTGGCATTCATCGTCAACAGACTCATCCTCGAGCACCACCACCAGAGCTCCTGTTGTTAACTTTCTTTTTTAATTTTAAACAACGTTAATATTTTTAAAATGTCTGTCAAGACGGTTCTTAAACACATTAACGCTGGTAGAATGAACGACTGACGCGGGAAGATTATTCCATTTATCAATTACTTTAAACGTAAAGAAGTTTTTAGCGATATTAATAATGAAACGTCTGCCACGCAACTTGAATCCGTTATTGCGAGTATTACTATTATCGAATGTGAACAATTTGTCAAAATTTACGTTATCGATGTTATTAACGATTTTGAAAACTTCAATAAGCTCCCCCCTTAATCTCCTAGTTTCGAGTGAATACAAGTCTAACACTTTAATCCTATCTTCATAAGGCTTGTTGCGCAATGACGGAATAAGTTTCGTGGCACGACGCTGAACCCTTTCTAACCTATCAATATCCTCACGCAAGTACGGGCACCAAAACTGAACGGCATATTCTAAATGAGGCCTGACTAGGGACTTGTAAAGGGGCAATATAATATCCTTCGATTTAAATTCGAAATTACGCGCTATGAAGCCTAACATCCTATTCGCTTTTACGCAAGACTCCAGGCACTGGTTCCTAACCTTTAAATCCTTAGATACGCGTACGCCTAAATCTACTTCCTCGTCAACGCTCGCTAACTCCCTATCATCCATCGTATACGCGTAATTATTGTTGCGAGAACCTATATGCAAAACTTTACATTTGTCTACGTTAAATTGCATCTGCCACTTATCTGTCCACTCCATAATCCTATCTACATCGTCTTGAATCCTATTTCTATCGTCCTCGTTAACAACCTTACCGCCTATTTTAGTATCGTCCGCGAATTTTGAAACGTTACTAGTCAATCCTACATCTATGTCGTTAATGTAAATTACGAATAGCAATGGGCCTAACACTGAACCCTGTGGGACACCGCTACCTACATCTAACCACCCCGATTCACTACCATTAACTACGACCCTCTGTCTCCTAGCACGAAGCCATTCTTCTAACCAGTTAGCTACCTGACCGCGTATACCGTGCGCTTTAACCTTCGCAATTAGTCTTTTTTCATGATGATTTCTCGTATTGCATGTCTTGAAACGCCGGTTTTTCTTGAAATTTCCGACTGGGAATTTCCCTGTTCATGTAAGAATACGATTTTGTGCCTGATCTCAATAGAAACCTTCGTCATTTTGGTACGGTCCTTACGTAAAACTTCAGAAAATACCTGAAACAATATAATATCCATTAATAAATTGAGAACCACTTAAAGAGTAGAATTATCATTTAATAACATCACAAAGGACATTAATTAACCATGAAACCATGTTGCTTTAAATAATATTGTGTACTACCACTAAAATGTATACAAATTGTAACTTAAATGCCCCACTTGTTGATTACAACACAGTATGGTCTCTGGTGCTAAAAAATGAAACCTCAATTTAAATTAAATGTTGCCTTTAAATTGGAATGTGCCTCTACATATTAGATTGATTTCATGTATACAACCTCAAAACATCAAGTATATTCATTTACATTACTCTAAGATTTAGATGTACGTGATTAATCAGAAAAATATACCTGGCCAAGACTTTTGCACGGTAGTGTTTATATATATATATATATTATATATATATATATATATATATATATATATATATATATATTTGCATCATTCATTCATTTCACGTGTTTAATTGTGAAATTCGTCCCATATATATATATATATATATATATATATATATATAATAACGATAAACAAACAAGAATAATAATGTTTAAGCTGGTAATTGAAGGTAAATAATAGGTATGTTGCTTAAACGCTTATATGTTAGTCTATCTGTATAATGTAGCTTAATAATATTTGTTATATGGAATATAGTCTGCTAATAAACCTTTTCATTTCATTTCATGTCGCTTCATTTCATATTAGTGTCGAATAAATTAATTTTAACTAGGAAAGGCAAAGGTTACACATATAATTGAAAATAAAATGTGGTTTATTTTAATTTTATTTAATATTTTTATTTAACTTCATATAATACAAATATTAAACAAAGAAATTGTTTTTATTTAAAACCTATTTAACCTGATTTTGTTTTTTGTGATATTCGCATTAGTTAACACACGAAAACGGAATTACACTAGGAGAGGTAATGTGGTATTGGATTATAATAATATGCTTTGAGAATACAACGCAACCTCTTATATGTTTTGAAGTCAATGCATAATCTCGTTAGGTCTATTCAACCCTTTTTCAGATATTTATTTTAAGTTTTCATTTCCATTGTTTAAGAGTATAAGATTCAAAATTGAATGTCAAGCTCTGTTACAGAATATCAGTTTGATGTGTGAGAATGTTGCTCCCCATGCAGCTAAAACTAGCGGGGCCACGAACACGACGGAACGCTGGCGGAACGTGCTGGAACAAAAAGTACTCGAATGTTTGTTTGTTTTTGTTTGATTTTGTTTGGTTTTGTCTCATGAAAGACCATGAAAGAACCCCACAGAATTTTTTCCCCAAGGAGGAGTGGGCCCATCAAGGAACCCTCAAGGTGCAATGGTGAAGCCCCATAAATGGGTTAGGAACTTAAGGAAGGGGCCCCTCATAACGGTGGCGAAGGCCTCCAGGGGCTGGATTCAAAGCACCCCAAATTCCTCTCCCCAAATGCCATCATACTACTGGCGCAGACCTTTCGGTAACCGAGAATACTGATAATGTGTCCCACTCGCTCTTTGGAAATATCGAGCATTTCATTTTGTTTAATGCGACAATTTCCACGAATCAGTTCGTCAACGTAGTTCCGATGGGACTCGTCGGTTGCTGTTACAGGCCTTCCACTTCGCGGTTTGTCTCGCAAATCTTCTTGCCCTGCTTCTCCTTCTTTACACTGCCTCGCCCAACGTCGAACGGTACTCACATCAACGCACTGTTTGCCATACACAGCTTGCATTCGCCGATGAATGTCTATGGGAGCAACACTTTCAGCGGTCAAAAATTCAATTACGGCGCGTTGCTTGAAGTGAACGTCTTTTCTCCTTTCCATTGTAATCGATACTGAACCAACGTGTGGAATGAGTGTAGGCTGTATTAGGCTATAACACAAAACCGGTTTTATCTGGTTACCGCTACACAATCTGGAATGGGGTAGGGATATCAAGTTACAACACAAAACCGATTTTATCTGGCTACCTCCACACAATCCAGAATTATTCAAGTGGAGGCATTACTTTTTAGCCCACCCTCGTACTTTAATCCAAATATATTTTATTTATTTTACGTAAAAGACCCTTTTCTTGTGTGACCTTTCGCATGAAGTAGACTAGCTATCATTCGCTGAGATGTGTTTACCTTAAGCAATTCACACCTCTGGTCATATCAAGAAATAACGAAGTAATATATTTAATAAACATTCATGTATAACTTTTCACACATTATTATTATTATTAGTATTATTATTATCATTATTATTTTCTCCGTTCGATGTCGGGCAGCGATGAATAACTACTATTTTTCAATCTCTCATCCTCAAAGTTACGTCACACACACAAAGGTTTCTAGACCTGTAGAACATAATTTGCTAAAATTCTCCTAACAGTAACCATATAGGCACCTCTTCTCTCCTTAAATTAGCAGTAAACTTAGTTATTCAATATTTCATGCCCTGATAAAAATATGTTTTGACTAAACAGGTTTAGGCCTAGCCGCTGCCCATAAAGATAGAAAATTGAATATAGGGTAACTTAACCTAATCTAACCTAACCTACCTTAATCCTAACTTCCACACTATTCATAGCTGTCCCAAGAATAACCTAACCTAACCTAAATTCATTTTATCGTTAACCATAGCTAAGAGTAACCTAGCCTAGCGTAATGTGAGAAGAAATAGACCCTAATAACCTACATTTTTAATATTGTATAAATTGCCTCATGCCCACAGTAGATGACTGGAGGCCTTCTTAACCGTAATGATTCCAGACTTGCCAAATCTATAATCTTAAAGAGAGACTCCAAAATTTAAAATGTTTTTTTCGGCTAATGTAAATCACCTAAAAGAGTTAAGTATAAAACCAAAATTATATAAATTCATTTGCTAATATCATTGTTAGACAAACTTTGCAACCTTAAGAATCTTTTGTAAATTTAAAAATAGCGCTTCCAAACGGAAAGGAAGAAATTAAGAGTTGCACAAATTAAAAAATTTCTTCCCGTCATCTAGCATACAATTTTCAGGAGAGTCAAGTTGAAGTTGAAAGGGGAAGGGCTCCATCTTTGCTTTGTGCCTCAAATGTTAAAAACGGCTCTGGAACAAAGAAGCCATCTTGAAAGCTGACCACAGCGTTTGGAACATGGTTCTCATTACTCATCACAAAAACAAACTTGGACATGTGGGATGTTCAATATCGCCCCCTGGTCCTTTGCCTTGGTCGCTAGCGAATGTTTATGGTTCTGTGAAAAGAATAAAAGTCTTTTCTGGCAAAGCACCTACAGAGCAAAGTGACATCTGCGAAGGAGACCCTCGTCCTTGTGCGGCGCTAATTGACGCTATGATGCTCATTCAGATTTTGGCATCCATGCTTCAAGCTGGCAAGGGAAGTGGTAGAATCGATGTGGTATTTGATATGTACAGAGACCATTCAATCAACTCTGAGCGTGTGAGCCGTGTATCAAAAGGCGTTACTTTCAATCAAATAAGACCAGGCCACAAAAAAAAAATTGGAGGCGGCTGCTGGCATGCACAGATGCTAAAAACCTTGGTTTTGCTTCCCCCCCCCCCCCACAAAATTGTTCATTCTGACGAAGGTCTAGTTTGTCACTCCACTTTAGACTTACAGTTTAACGTGGAATCCGAACCACGGCCCACCACGGACGGTCAAAAATTACAAAATCCTCGCCCGGACTCGATCTCACGACCTCCGATCAGCAGCCCAGCGTCTTAACCACTAGACTATCCAGGGTACCCATTTATCTCCCAACCAATTTTTTCTATTGTGTGGAAGGATGAACAGCTGGGCTTTGCTGCGCGCCACCTACCGTCACCGGGTCTCGATTCCCGGGCCGATGGATTCGTGTGTATGTGTGTGTGTGTGTGTATATATATATATATATATATATATATAACGATTATCAAGGCTCTCTCTCTCTCTCTCTCTCTCTCTCTCTCTCTCTCTCTCTCTCTCTCTCTCTCAAAATACATCCACTTCAATAAGTCCTAAATTTTCAAAGGATAATCACCTCCGGGACTAGACAGCATCGTTTGGAGCTTGAGGATTTAACGTGATAAAATAAATCACCAGTAAAGGAACAGCACTCCAAACTCAGAATCGAATGAGGTCCCCCTCCTCCTAACGCCCTACACTCAACCTCGCTCTTATGTAAATAATTTTCCTTATATTTTACGTACAATTTAGTAAGGATCCGTTTTTATGATAAAATAGATTAAGTTTTAAATAACTAAGCCTCTAGTCTTTAATATTCCTTGGTACATGGAGAGGTCAGACACCCATTCAAAAATTCAGCAGACTTAACGTCGTTCTGATGGGAAACGATGCTTTGTCGTTTGGAGCAGTAATTAGGATGTGCTACGCCGTTTTAATGGTAGAAGTTCAAGGGACAAAGAAATGTACTGCGATCTCACGGTCTATACCAGTGGTTCTCAACCTGTTTTGTGTGGTTACCCAGAACCATTTCTAATCCAGCCCCATTACCCCACTATATATATATATTATATATATATATATATATATATATATATCACACCAATAGGAGGAAGAAAAAACAATCTTTTACACGTTTTGTGTCGTGCAGAGATAAATTATTCCCTTAAGAAAAGTGTAAAGTAAGTTGGTTTTCACACGACTTACACTTAAGCTTACAACACACACACACACACACACACACACACACACACACACACACACCACACAACAGAGCTAATCTTTGTGATCACATTTAACCTTTAAACCTTAACCAAACGAACGATTTGAAAAGGTGTTGTCAATTCAAATATATGTTTAAGGTGAACATAGTTGCGTTTGATTTTAAAAATCATCATAAACTAATTTATTTATTTTTGTATTGAAACATACACAGGAGATATATATATATATATATATATATATATATATATATATATATACAGTGGTGTAGTGCTGTGGGAACGCGTGGGAACGGCGTTCCCTTACTTTTTTTGGTAGACGGAACGGCGTTCCCTCACTATTTCAAATAAATCCGAACTTACAAATCTCTAACGTCATGAAATTTTAATTCCCACCCCTAGAAGAAATATGAGAAAGAATCATTAACTGCTTCATTTCTTTTAGCTTCGACTGAGGCAATGCTAGCCTATAAAGATCTGGTGAAACAGTCACCACGGCGTACCAGTTGTTAACTTTTTTTTAGTTAATCATTCCATTTGTTAGCTATTTTTATTGATCGTACTGGATGTCGTATATCTAATGACACTGGAAATACTGCATCTTCAACCTTGGAATATATCCTAATATCCAGTGCATATGACCTCAAAATATCCCTGAAATTGGTCAGATTTCAAAAGATTTCCCGGGGGGCTTACAGTGCCCCCGGACCCCAGCTGTATGGGCTCGCCGCGCTCGCCATTGTCCCCCCCCCCGGCATCTGAGTAACACTTTCAAAATGCGCTCCCTCACTTCTTTATTTAGCACTACACCACTGTGTGTATATATATATATATATATATATATTAGGGATGAAACGGGTACCCGACCGGATCGGGTAATTGCTCAAAAATCGGGTAGTAAAAACCTATGTAGACGGGACTTTCTTCGCGACTCAAAGCAGTCGTGAAAAGCCGTCGAAAGTCGTGAAAATACTCCACATGCTACACATCCATTTCTTGTTTATAATTTTTTTATTTATAAAACAAATGGCGTAAAATTGTGAAAAATTAGCTGTATTTGCATTTTGCATTGTGTAACATTCAATATTATGCTTAAGTTTTTGTGTGTGCGTAGTATAATAAAGTATTATGTTCCAAAAATGGCTGTTCTTTTAATTTAAATTTAACTTTAATGATAATGTTGCGAGACCCGATCGGGTATTACACTTCGGGTACCCGAACCCGATGTAGTGATTAATTCTTTTTGCTTCCTATTTGCCTTTTTAACTATTTGCTCTTTCTTTATTCAATTTCGTTTTATCGTTGCTATTTCTCTTTACACTCGATTTCACGATACTTTATAAAAACGGGTAGGGTGAGCCGGTGAGGAATTTGAACAATGCGCGGAGACGGGGTATAAATTATACTTCACTTATTCTTTAACTGACTTTTATATATACCGAAAACACTTTTAGATAAACGGGGTAATGCGAGGGGGAAATTAGCGTTAACATTTAGCCGGAGAGATACACGAAAGAATATTCTAAATTTACAAAAACATCGTAATACAAAAAAACACCTTATTTGGCCAACGGCCGTCCGATAACTGAAGGGCATTTCTCTCTCGTCCCTAGATTCATTTCGGGTAGTGCCAACTATCATTTTATAAACAAACATTATTAATTTCTTATTACTCGTACAAACCATAATTACATTTCTTATTAAACATTATTATCTTCTTTATTAAACAAAGATTATTAAATTCGGTGCTTTCCTATTAACGGGAATACCCAACCGCCCGCCATCATCTGGACTCGTATCTTGCGGAATTCATATGGCGACAACGTAATGAAAGCAGCGACGTTTTTTCTGCGATTTTAGATGACATAAAGACATTTTGGCCCCCTACTAACTGATTATCGCTTATATACTGGGTGATCCAGATAAATGGGACCCATAAAAAAAAGCCAAATATTCTTAATATTTAATTCCTTTCATAAAAACTATATATCATTCGAAAGAGTAGAGTTACAAGTTTATTATGAAATATTTATTTTTTTAAAATGACTCCTTTCAAATGTGCTCCATTAGTTGCCAAGCATTCCAGTGTTCTCGCTTGTAAGTTCTGCATCACTTTTGCAAGAGTGTGCGGTGGTATGGCCTGTATCTCATTTGTGATGGCGGCCTTCAATTCTTGCAAGGTCGTTGGGTTATTTCTGTAGACCCTACTCTTTAAATATCCCCAGAGATAATAATCTAAGGGAGAAAAATCCGGAGACCTTGCGGGCCATTCAACGTCTCCAAATCTTGAGATTAACTCGCCTGGAAACGTTTGACGCAAAACTGCCATGCAGTTCCTCGTGGTATGGCAGGTAGCTCCGTCTTGTTGGAACCAGTGGTTTTCTAGACAAAGATCTCTTAATTTAGGAATAAGGAAATCGGTCAACATTTTTTCGTAGCGATCACCATTTACAGTGACCGTGTTTCAGGTGGAATCCTCGAAAAAGTACGGCCCTATGATCTGAGATGCAGTAAGACCACACCAAACAGTTACACGCTGACTATGCAACGGGACTTCGGTAATATTCAATGGATTTTCTGTTGCCCAGAAACGACAATTTTGTTTGTTTACAGTTCCATTCAAGTGAAAATGGGCTTCGTCTGACATAATCAAAGTTGCTAGAAAATTGGTGATGTCATTTACCTTCTGTTGGATCCATTGACAGAATTGTCGTCTTCGTGCGAAATCTCCATCATTTAGTTGTTGCACTGTTTAATTTTATATGGAAAGAGCATTAAATTTTGCTTGAATATACGGTGTGTTGTTCCATATCCAACTCCTAACAGCTGAGAAGCACGTCTGATGCTTATGTTAGGATTATCCTGTACAATTTCATGAGTTCTGTTAATGATCTCGTCTATCCTTGCTGTGCGCACTCTTCCAGTTGGTTTTCTTTTTCCAATGCTGCCAGTTAGGGAAAAATTTCTGACACACCGACGGATTACTTTCATAGAAGGTGATTTTGACATCTGAAAATTTGTCTTGAAAGATCTTTGAGCTGAAACTACACTTCTTCCATGCTCATAATATTGCTCAGTTATGAAACGCAGCTGTTCCACAGTCCATGCAGTCATCTTGAAGGGTTAGTTTTAACTAACACTTTTATTTTGTTTTGTATCTTATCTCGTCTTGTATTGTCAAAACCTATACAATCCTGTACAAACTTGTAACTATCCTCTTTCGAATGATGCGTATGATTTTATAAAAGGACTTATACTTTAAGAGTTACAGGGGTTTCTTTTGGGTCCCATTTCTCTGGATCACCCTTTATTAACTAATTTCATTTAAATGATTAATAAATTCGGTACTTACGTATTATCGGGACTACCAAACTGTTTATGATGCATTTTTGCTCCCGTCATTTTCGTTTAAACTAACGAAAATATCACAACTTAACCTAACCAATTATCAAAGGCGTACAGTTGACCTAACCAGGCATTTTCCGTTATATTAACCTGCTAGGTTAATTCAATGCCCGGTTAGGTCAACTGTACGCCCTTCATGATTAGTTAGGTTAAGTTGTGATATTTTCGTTAGTTTAAACGAAAATGACGAGAGCAAAAATACATCATAAACAGTTTGGTGGCGGGCGCTTGGGTATTCCCGTTAACAGGAAAGCACCGCCAAATTTAACACAATCCTCTGTAACTAGTTTAAGCTAGTTAAAACAGTAATTATTTAAAGTGCTCTAACATGTTGGTTTTTCCATTTCTCCAAAAAAAAAGAGTTATTTTTGAAATCAGTGACCAAAACTACATTGGTATACCGATTTTCATTAAAATTCGCTGCTAGCCCCCAAATGGAAAAGACGCAATATTTTTTTTACAGAAAATGTAAGATAAATGTACATAGCTATAAAACCTAATACAATAAGCAAAATAGTTTAAAAAAATAGCTTAAATTTTTTTTTTCTGGATTATAAGACAATAAAACAATAAAAGTCAAACCCATTAAAAATAAAACACCAGAATAAACTAAAATTTAAAAGGACGAACCTGGATGGTAGGAGTTGCAAATAACAACCGGAGAGAAGGGAAAGGAGTAAGAACCTAAATTAGTGCGTTAGTCGTGTAAAAAGAGGTGTTGATTGGTTAGTTATATGAAGTATGTAATTTGATCGAGGGAAGGCTGTCATTTAATTCTGGATTTAATTTCCTGATAAAGAGGGATTCTAAACGTTTGGCCAGTAAATGGTGAGAGTCGTGTCTCTTGTCTTTACATTCCTGTTGAGAATAAGATTCCCATAAAACACTTCTGTCGTAACTATATATATATATATATAATATATATATATATATATACATTATAACTGCAAACACGCAGTATAATTAACGTAAAGAACGACGCTTTGTATAGGAGAATATTCCGCGCAAGATGAGAGCGAAAGAACGAAACAAATGAAAAAATGAGGTAACCACCCGGGAATCGAACCCGGTATCTTCCGATTGCCGGTCAGATATGATAACTATTACACCACGGGCCTCACTCAACCAAATGTCGTAATTCCTCTACATACGCGCAGAAACCAATGCCCAAAGGGCACCTCCCGCATGCCGTAACATTATATACATTATAACTGCAAACACGCAGTATAATTAACGTAAAGAACGACGCTTTGTATAGGAGAATATTCCGCGCAAGCTGAGAGCGAAAGAACGAAACAAATGAAAAAATGAGGTAACCATTCCCGGTGGTTACCTCATTTTTTCATTTGTTTCGTTCTTTCGCTCTCATCTTGCGCGGAATATTCTCCTATACAAAGCGTCGTTCTTTACGTTAATTATACTGCGTGTTTGCAGTTATAATGTATATAATGTTACGGCATGCGGGAGGTGCCCCTTTGGGGCATTGGTTTCTGCGCGTATGTAGAGGAATTACGACATTTGTTTGAGTGAGGCCCGTGGTGTAATGGTTATCATATCTGACCGGCAATCGGAAGATCCCGGGTTCGATTCCCGGGTGGTTACCTCATTTTTTCATTTGTTTCGTTCTTTCGCTCTCATCTTGCGCGGAATATTCTCCAATACAAAGCGTCGTTCTTTACGTTATTTATATATATTATATATATTATAATATATTATATATAATATATATATATATATATATATATATATATATATAAGCACACCGGACAAAAAAATTAGTCACCCCTAATAGCACCGATAGTAGGAAGTTCAAGGTCACACAGAGGGCGCTGATGTAGCATTGGTAAGTGACAAGTAGCGGTGACGTAGCACACAGGATCAGATCTGTTTCGTGAGGTGGTGAAGAACAAAGTGTGTGTTGGATATAGTCTGCAAAATGGGTCGTGAGGCAGACGTTACTCAGTGGCAAAAGGAGCCATCGTGTTTGGCAGAGCCCACGGACACAAAATGTCTGAAGTAGCCCAATTTGTTGGTGTGTCAACGCGTACTGTCCAGCGAGTTTACAAAGAGTGGTGTAGTTCGCAATCAACTGAAAATCGACGGCGTAACTGTGGCCGGAAAACAATTCTCGACAATAGGGGCCGCCGCCATGTTTCTCGTCTAGTAACTGCAAATCGTTTTCAAACCAGAGAACAATTGCTCCAAGAAACCAATGAGGTTCTCCAGCGACCAATTTCCGAACGGACATTGCGACGAGAACTGCATGCGATGGACATCTGGAGCAGGGTACCACGGAAGAGGCCGCTGTTAACAGCAAGTCACAAATTGACACGTTATAAATGGGCTCAGAGGCACAAAAACTGGACTGCGGCAGATTGGAAACGTGTAATTTGGTCCGATGAGTCCCGTTTTTGTTTGTTCTCCAATGATGGGAGGCGACGAGTACATCGCAGGTCCAATGAAGCCTTTAATCCTGAATGCGTCGAAGGTGTTGTTCAGGCTGGAAACAGAAAGTGAAGCGCAGGAATAGACACCCACGGACTCTGGCGGAACTTCGGGACCGGCTGATGAACGAGTGGCAGCAAATCGATGTTCAGTACATGCACAACCTCGTAGAGTCTCTGCCTCGCCGGATTCGTGCGGTTATCAAGGCCAGAGGCGCCGTCACACGTTATTAGGTACATTCTGAGAGGGGTGACTAATTTTTTGTCCGGTGTGCTTATATATATATATATATATATATATATATATATATATACACCTTATGAACCTTATGTTGTTTCGTGTGTTGGTTTCTCTTCACACGGAGGTCAAGCTGGTGGCCCCGCCTCTAGGTCTGGCTTGGTGGAGGTGCGAGTTGCTTTCTTGCGCTCTCCACCGTACATAGCCAGGCACGCCCGGCTCATCTGGTACCGTCCTGAGCCAGGCATCCATTCTTCTCTTGAAGACTTCAACATTGATCCCCGTTACGTTTCTGAGGTCCTTTGGAAGCTGGTTGAAAAGTCTTGGCCCCCTGACAACCAAGCTATTTTCATTCGGTGTTGAGGAGGTCCCTTGTTGGGCCTTTAATTTGGGAACACTACACATTCTGCCTCTCCTATTTTTCAGTGTTGTTTGAGTGGTAATTGGGTTTAGTTTTAGGTTTGATACCAGTTTTTCGATCATTTTCCATATGTAGATTATGGTGTACCTCTTTCTTCTTCTTTCCAGGGAGTACAGATTTAGTTTATGTAGTCTTTCCCAGTAGTTGAGTTCTTTGCAGCCATCAATCTTGGCTGTGAAATGTCTTTGCGTTTCTTCTAGTTTATTAGTTTCTTCCTTTTTATATGGGGACCTCAAAACTGAGCAGTATTCGAGTTTTGGTATAAGCAGTGTTTTTAGCAGGGGAATCATTACTGTCCTGTCTCTTCTCTTGAACGTTCTTTGTACCTGTCCCGCGACTCTTTTTGCTTTATTTATTGCTATCTGATTTTGTGTTTCGAATTTCACATTATCTGTCATTATTACCCCCAGATTGATCGCTTTCGTGCTTCTCTGAATTTCCTGTCTATCTGGAGCATAATATGCAGTCTGTTTAAGTTCCTCATTTCTACCATATCCCAAGAGCTGAAATTTCTCGGTGTTAAATGACATGTTCTCTTCTGACCATTTGTATATTTTGTTCGTGTCCCTCTGCAAAGCCTTCACTTTATTTACATCGCTGATTTATATGAAACGTACTGTGTGAAATTTTTGTAATCGTACGGCTATAATTAAATTGTGCACACTGAACTCAAAGTTTTTAAAAATTGGCAAAATTACTAAAATTTCGTCATTTTTATTTTCAGTTTTTTAAATTAAATTACAAAATTTATATAAATTTATAAATTTATATAAAAATGGCGAAATTTTAGTAATTTTGCCAATTTTTAAAAACTTTGAGTTCAGTGTGCACAATTTAATTATAGCCGTACGATTACAAAAATTTCACACAGTACGTTTCACATAAATACGTAACTTTCCCGACCCCAAGCATTTTGAAATTTAAAAAAAAATATTTTTCACTCCACCCTACTCCACATGCAGTCAGTTAACATCTTTAAATACAATTATTCCACATCTGCATTATACAACACCGCAATATAGTTTTTAACATTTTCGGATTTGAAGTTTCTGTATCTGTATTTGGCTAGGAGTTTTCGAAGAATCGAAAAACTTCTTTCGACTGATGCTGAGGTAGGTTGACAGTTTTTTAGTAGAACGTATAATGATGGAGATATGTGATAGCATTCCTGGTCATCAAAATTATATCATTGACATCATTTATTTGCAAACGCTTTTTGATATAATTTTTTATATTAACATAATCTTCTCCAAAATATATGATACTGACCGCTTCGTATGCTTCTTTGATAGTAAAATCTGTGCCCTCCATTTTTTCTAAAAGAGAACATAATGAAGAGTACTGTTCTTGCAACTGTAAGAGCTGAAAACCTAACTCATCTGATTTGATGCCAGCTTTCGCTCTTTTAACGAGGATCCCATTGCCCTCGAATCCTTCCACAATCTGTCTTACTTTTGGAAGATGCCTCGCGTAATAAAACGCTGCATTCAACCAACTGGCCCATCTAGTAACGATTGGATCAGGTGGCTTAGATGATTAGAAAGATTTTGTATTTTGTTTCAGGGCGCAAATTGTTATATGACAGTTGAGGCTAAGAAATGTATTTGCAAAATATTTAAAAATATGTATTTTCAAATAACAAATACTCTTTCAAAGTATTTAAATACTTATTTAAATACACACCGAAAAAAGTATTTATAAATACAAGTATTACAATACAAATGTATTTAAATACGTATTTAAATACATATGTATTTAAAAACTGCCCATCTCTGTCCCGTGTCTCCAAGAAATCATAAATTTTCTCTCTAATTATTCTCTCAAATATAATACTTTGTTGAGGTGGGACGTCAATGACACTGGTCTATAGTTCTTTGCTTGAGATCTGTCCCCTCCTTTATATATAGGGACAATGTTTGCTCTTTTCAAGATGCTCGGTATTTCCCCAGTGTCTTGGGATCTTCTTCTCCATATCCAGTATAAAGGTGTAGCTATTTCATTTTCACAGTTTTTAATCAATAATGCGTTCCAATTGTCCGGACCTGCAGCTGAATGTGGTTTCATTTGTCCTATAGCTCTCGCTACATCTTCTGGGGTAAAATCAAATCTCAATGTTTCAGGTAGTTTTTTGATCGTCGGTTAGTTCATTATTTCTCGTCCTTAAGGGCCCAATAGTAGCGCGCGTTTTTGTTTTCCTTTTTGCATAGCTATAGAAATGTAGATATGACGTTATCCTTTAAAGTTATTCTCAGTATGTCGCTTCCTCGTACCACTAAGGAAGTTTATACCGTTTAATTAATTTAATCTGACTGCGAATTACGAAAGACAACAATTTATACCTTCGGTTTATGGCGTCCGCTCTCTCTCAGTCCGTTGAGAGAAGGGAATGCTTTTCTCCGTTGGAAGGATATAAAATGACGAGTTTTCCTTTGTTAGTCCTTTATTTCCACAAGGTTGAAATCACTTTTAAAATATTAGATTTTCTTAGTAATTACGAAAAAACAATCAAAACCTTTTCACTACACTTGTTTAGAGAGTTATTAACGAACAAATGCTTACATCAAAAAGCTAAGGGGACCAGCCGAAACGGAACCGGCCCAAGGGCCGAACACTCACACCCACTCGAGGCCGAGGCGAGCCTCTCACTTCTTCCCTCGAGGTATTCTCCTGGAGAGTTTTCCGTGCTGCCACGTTTACCAAGGCTTATTTATTTGGAAAATCCTACTCTAATAATGGTATTACCAAAAGAATTTATATAATTGGATATTAGCACAAGAATTTATATAATTGTAGTTTTTTACACTTAACTCTTTTATGTGATTTATAATAATCGAAAACAATATTTTAGAATTTAGGAATCTCTGTTAAGATTATAGATGTGGCAACTGTGGAGAGCATCGTTAGGCTTATCGAAAGGATGCCAGAGAATCTACTGGGCATTCAGGCAATTTATACAAATATTAGGAATTTTAACGGAGTCATGTTTTAATTTATACGAGCAGAATAATATCTTTTAAAGGATTAATATTTGAATTTATACAAACCGAATGTCTTTAAATTTTAACATAAATTTATTTTCTCGTGGAAACACTTTTCCACAGAAATATTTTGGATTTTCCTTATATATATATATATATATTAGGGATGAAACGGGTAGCTATTTTACCGGGTAATCGGTGTAGTAATGTCGAATTAATAATTAAATGTTTTGGTTATAAGAATTTAAGGTGCTTTCCTGTTAACGGGAATACCCAACCGCCCGCCACCAAACTGTTTGTTATGTATTTTTGCTCTCGTCATTTTCGTTTAAACTAACGAAAATATCACAACTTAACCTAACCAATCATCAAGGGCGTACAGTTGACCTAACCGGGCATTCAATTGACCTAACCGGGCATTGAATTAACCTAACAGGTTAATATAACGGAAAATGCCCGGTTAGGTCAACTAACGCATTTGCACAGGAAACAGATGACAGATTCGTGCAAAACACCTCAAAATTTACCAGGAAAGTTTGTTCTCATCATAAAAACAGACTGGGTGTAGAAACAAATAATTACCTAATTTTCATGACATTTTGTTACTTGTGGGAATGTTCTCAAAACTTAATTTTTACATTCACGTTGCATTCGTCTTTGTCAAGAATAAAACATGTGTGTTCTAAACAATATTCTGGATTATAATATCAACACACATTAGCACTATGACTGTAGAGTAAATATGTATTGCCCGAAGGGAAATAACAGCCTTCCGCAGGAACTAGCAGAACGGGTTTTTTGGCTAATATATATGATAAAATGCTATTACTCCTACTACTACTACTGACAATAATAGTAATAATAATCATGATAATAATGTAAACATTTTTTACGAGATTTGAGAATTTCCAACCCAAGCACACATTTTATGCCGCTCTACTCTCTCTCTCTCTCTCTCTCTCTCTCTCTCTCTCTCTATATATATATATATATATATATATATATATATATATATATATATATATATATATATATATATATATATGATGAATAAAACCACGAAGGGAAAAGAATTACAAAGTGGTGCTCAAGCGCTTTCGTCTAATGACATCCTCAGGATGTTCCTGAGGATGTCATTAGACGAAAGCGTTTGAGCACCACTTTGTGTTTCTTTTCCCTTCGTGGTTTTATTCATCATAAATATTTTTCACGTGTTACTTTCGTGAAATAATTTTCATATATATATATATATATATATATATATATATATATATATATATATATATATATATATATATATATATATATGAAAAGAAGGATCAACACAACGGCAAACATTTTCATTTAAATTACCTCAATAGGTAATACACAAATTAATTTATGTTGCCATGATTTATATTTGTACATCAGACGTTTCGACAAATCTTTTGTCATCATCAGTGAGTTAAGTCTTAAAACCTTAAAACAAAATTGAAAACACCTCTCCGTTTCCCTAAGGAGAAGTCAATAGTTTTGATATTAACCCAGAGATATGGCCGATCGACATTGAACTATTACAGACAATGTGAAAGAGTCTATTTGAAACTGAACAAGGCTATTTGTGATGAGAGTTTCTTGTCTAAGTGCAAAAGTTATAATATTGTGCCTAATTTTAGTTTTTGGTTTTAATATTGTATTGATGTAACTTTCACTTTTCAATTTTGTTTTAAGGTTTTAAGACTTAACTCACTGATGATGACAAAAGATTTGTCGAAACGTCTGATGTACAAATATAAATCATGGCAACATAAATTAATTTGTGTATTTACCTATTGAGGTAATTTAAATGAAAATGTTTGCCGTTGTGTTGATCCTTCTTTTCATCTGTAAGCTCCGTTTCCCTAAGGAGAAGTCAATAGTTTTGATATATATATATATATATTAATTGTATACAACATCCCCCTCACCTCAATTTTATGAAATTGACTTCACAATCGATGTAAAACCTTTATTTATAGCATGTAATTATTTATTTTCGGAAACCAACCTAACCTAACCTAATTTAATCTAACCTAACCTAACCTAACCTTACCTAACCTAGAAAATGTATAGTAGAAAAATGGGTAAATATGGATATTACGGCCTCCACCCAATTTTGAAGCCAAAATACATTTTCCTAGTAGTGTATGATGTGCTTTGTTCAAATCTGGCCTTCATTTTATGTGGAAATGAACCAATCAAAAGTTATGAGACTTCAAAGTTTTAACATATTTTGGTTCATTTCCCCATAAAATGAAGGCCAGATTTTAACATTGCACATCAAATACTACTAGAAAAATGCATTCCAGTGTCCAAATTGCTAGAGAACCTACCTAACCTAACCTAACCAACCTAACCTAACCTACGCAAGTTAAGAGATGGAGATATCAGAGCCTCACCTAACCATGTATCTCTAAATTGAGATATCGAAAATGCACATCGTCGCCGGCGTTTATTTTTCTTATCAGTTACTCGTTTCTGGCATCGAAATCTCCACCTTGATTCATCGTAGGAACACTTAGATCCACACTCTCTGCATTTAAAATACGACTGTAACACACCATGTTTAACAAAAATTTTTACAGCAGAATTATCACTATTGTTAATTTCCATAATAACATCTTCGAAATACATCTCACATCCTTCACACGCCATATTGGAAAATCAACTAATGAAGAAAACGGAAAACACCATACCTCATTTTTTGTTTTTTTTCCACCCAAATAGATATACTTATGATGACGTCATTCAAAAAATGGAGTTACGAAAATAATTTCTTTAAAAGCCTATAACATTATAAATACGCAATTGCACAAATAATAACATATACCATTAGACTCCTAAAATTATGCTGAAACGTTTGATAATAGCCAGTATTGTCAACTTGGTGGAGGCCGTAATATCCACATTTACCGAAAAGGGTATTTTTTACTAAAAAAGTGCATACCTTAACATGTTATTACATTATCATTTGTATAATTTAGGTCTCGGGGGTACGGGGGCGGAGCCCCGTAAAGATCACGCATCGCGAAGTGAACCCTATACCAATCAATTTGTGATGCGTGACCTTTACGGGGGCCGAGCCCCCGTACCCCCGAGACCTAAATTATACAAATGATAATGTAATAACATGTTAAGTTATGCACTTTTTGTCTTCATCTAGGGCACATGACGAATCAAGTTCTCAAAGTCGAAACCACACGAACAGCACGTCATAATTCTATCACAAACACGACCAAACTGAGGTATTACCCAAACTGAATCCAATTAGGAAAAAAAATAGCCAGAACAGAAACCAACCAACTAATTAAGTCGCAGAGTAGCGAAAAAATAGCCCAATCAGAAAAACGTCACGTCAAATGGATATCGTTAATTAAATAATATCTCCATAAATATGATCGACTGAAAAAAATTTTACTTAAAGGAAAGCTTTTATTTATTATTTTCTACGCATTGCAACAATTTTTATTAGAAACTGAGGTGAGGGGGATATTGTATACAATTACCATATATATATATATACTTTTCATGATTAAATACCTCTAATCATTTTCCATGCATCTCATAACGAAAGTTTTCATTTTTGCTGTCAAAATGAAGGACTTTGCATTTTTCAACATTGAATTCCATCTGCTATTTATTAAACCAGGCAACTAATCTATTAAGATCTTTTCTTATATAATTGTGCTGTACTTGTAATTGGGGCACCTACGTTAGTGTCGTCTGCAAATTTAGGTATTTTACTACCTCATCCCATCTCTAATTTATTTAGATATATAATAAAGAGTAATGGACCGAACACTGAACCCTGTGATACCCAACTTTTCACTTTGCTAGACCGATTCATGACCATTTAAAATCACTATCGGTTCTCTGTCTTCTAACCAAGCCCAACCCCAACAGCTCATGTCGCTCCATCTAACTAGGAGGGAAGGTATCCATCAAACTACTAGCCAAACACAGGGTTGACGGTGGTTGGCGTGGATCCTCACCTGATTGCGGAAAGAAGCGAGAGCCATTCTCGCAAAGTAGCGAGGACAAGGGATGTATTCTGCTCCAGTAGTCGAGTAAACAGAAATTACCCGTTACTGTACCAATTCTCTGTTCATATATAAACGGGAAATACCAATATATAATATTTCGTAACTCCTTACCACTATAAGAGTTATAATTTTGCCTTATGACCATCGTCATTATTAACCATTGTTTACACAGCTGTGATTAAAATTTTGCTCTTTTCTCCTTTTCGCTGGTTTTCCCCTTTATTCCCTTCCCCTCCATTTCCAGCAGTTTACCCCCCTCTTGGCACTGGCACTTCCCCGACCTCCTCGGCTTTGATGAACCCATACTACTACATCAAACAATGTTTAGTATTTTATAAATTTTAAATTATATATTAACAAGTTTGCTGATCTAGTGATTCTAGCCTTAGAGTGGATCTTAGGGTCTTTGTTAGCCTTAGCTTCTGTAGATCTGTAGATCTGTAGATGAAAGGAAAATTTTCGTTTTTTTAAATTTCTCGTCATGCATGTATTGTACAGAACCAATTTTACATAGAATAAAGGATGTGCCGTAACTGTAATTATTTATATATATATATATATATATATATACACCCCTATGGTGCGGTGCGGTGCGTGGGGGCAAGAAAGAAAAATAAAAGTGGTTGAGTACAGTTCTCGGAACACGCCTACTATTCCTGTGCTGTGACCGAGCGCATCACCAACTCTACTTGCGCGACCGTTTTAAAATAAAAATAAATGTCACTGCAAAAATGTATGACAAGTCATTGGAAAGGTTTTAGCACAATTTCACTGCAAAAGGATGTTCAAATGTTACTCTTGGTAGTCACCACTTTGCAGTGTCCAGGTTATAGGTACCACTTTTGTAGGCTCCTAATTTGTAATTAGCTGTAGTTATTAATGATTATAACGAATTATTTGATAATTCGTTATAATCGTTATAATTTGATAATTCGTTATAATTCGCTGACGAATTATTTGATTAAGATTTAATATCAAGAATACTTCTTTTTCACCTTAATTAACAAAACAAATAATTTCAATGATTATAATTGGAGTGGTTAATAATTATAGTGCGAACATCAAAGGCATTGAATATAAAACAAGTTACAAGTGGCTTTTTATGTTATTAATTAATTGTTGGCATGAATACACAGTCAGAAACAACAACAGATTGTAAATTACATTAAATTATACAATAATGTTAGCTCAATAAATGACGCACGAAGTTTGTATGCACACACAAAAAAAACGAAATGTTTATTCATTCATTTGGTGATGATTCTAATAATGGTGGGGATTCTAATAATTTGATCAGGGTGTGTAGATATATATATACACCCTGATCAAATTATTAGAATCCCCACCATTATTAGAATTATATATATATATATATATATATATATATATGTGATGCACACAGACTGCATGGAACAAGGAACTCTTCTGGGAATCCATGCACGGTCTGTGTGTATCATGAAAAAACCTCAGGGGACCATTCTGAGTTCAATCCCATATATATATGTAGCGAACAGACACTTGTAGCGAACAGACAAAGAAACAAAGAATAGACAAAAAAATTCCTTCATCCACGCCTTGCGTAGACATCTTAGAATCATATGGAAGCGAAAGACACACGTGGTGTTCAATGAATCAGAAACAATAAGGACGCTTGTCTTTTCCCAAAAGGCCCGCGAAAGCTTGCGTCTTCGCAACAATAGGACGTTTGTGGCTTCCCAGAAAGACCCGCGAAACTTGGCGTCCTAAAAGCCTATAAAAGCTAAAGGTCACTGAAACTCTTTCTCATTCACTTTTTCTCTCCCCATTCTTCACTTCACGTCTTGATCGTCACGTCTCACTCTCAGCCTTCGTCAGCAGCAACACTCGTCAAGCCACCAGCTCTCCAGTCTTCGCCAGGGAGCGGCCTGTTGTTCCTTCAAGGCTCCGGTCTATCATCAAGTAAGGCCTTCTACAGACCGCCTGCAGAAGCAATCCTTCGAAACCTAGCGCCGTTCGATTTCAGTCGGCCTCAGTCCCTCAAGCAACATCTCAACACTACACAAAGCGAATCAACATTTGAGGCGACCTCCTTCTGACCTTGGTTTAACTCATCCTTCACCTCAAGTCGATCGGCGCCCGTTCAACAAGCTTTTAATAGGCCCCGTTACCGGTCTCAAGGTCATCCTCGACGTGCGAAATACAGGACGGTCAACTTCACCACGGGCCTACAGTCTACAAGGTCAACCTTCAGGTATCTCTTCATCTCTAGAGGTATCCGGCATTTCGGGCCTACAGTCTACAAGGTCAACCTTCAAGTATCTCTTCATTCTCCAGAGGTATTACAACATAGTCGGTAAGCTCTCTGTGCCTCGTTCTTAAGCAATTCTCGTGAAGCTTACACAATGTAATCGCAGAACCACGTTATGCCATACCTAAAGGTGCTTTCAATACCATTCAAAATAACTTTCCCGTTAAGACTGCTGTAGACCTATTTCTAGTGTTGCGTCAAAGACCGTAAATTTTGTATCACCCTGTTATTGTGATCATCGTACATTTCACTTATCATGCATCCTACTGTTTACGTGTTCTTTTAGGCATTTCATTCTGGACGGCCTAATCTATTCAGTGTATCAAAACGTACGTGCATAATTTCTGTTATCAATCGGTTTCATATTTCATGCTGTGTTCCATTTTGCATACCATTAGCCTATCATAAATGAGTGTATTACTTAACAATTAATCTGCATAACCATTTCCTTATTTGCTAATCCCCAGTCATATTTAGCATACTATAAATGCAGTTATATAATTGTTACTCACCGTAAATACCTTCATTGACATGTTAATCACTGTGAACAAATAACTGATTTATTTTCTTAATTAAACACAAAACAACAAGGTAATTTTTCTAACCTTATTAATATTATTTGCTTGGGTGTAATCCAAGCTGGTGACCTCGAATCATTCGTCTCACTCAGAAAGTAATTATAGTAAGCCTACTTCACTGGCCACCTCAAACCGGTGATACCGTAGGACATTGTAAATTGTTGACCCCAGCCTTGTCATTTAACATTCAATCATTCTCAAGCAATTAATCATTATCATTATTATAGTGCTAACTTAACGTTAATAACCGGTACCATCAAAGTGGTTAATACTAGGCCTACTATAAATATATATAGTGTGGTGGTGTAGTGGTTATCGTCGCTGACTACGAATCCATCGGCCCCGGGATCGAGACCCAGTGACGGCAGCCGGAGCGCAGCAAAACCCAGCTGTTCATCCTTCCATACAATAAAGAAATTGATTGGTAGATAAATAGGTATACTAGGTAGCCTAGTGGTTAAGACGCTGCGCTGCTGGTGGGGCGTGGTACGTTAGACTGTAGTTCTAAGGTGGAGTGACAAGCTTGACCTTCGTCAGAATGAATAATTCGGGCGGAAGCAAAACCAAAGAGAGAGAGAGAGAAATTGTTTTGATATTATAGCAATCATTATATATTTCGTATTTGTATTAATTTTAACTAAAATTTATTTTCAACAATTTTTCATATAATTTTATTCATCACTAAAATAAGAGTTTAATTTTTTAACGTTGTCTTATTTGATGATTGTGATTCGTCATTCTTTTGTAAACTTTTGGAAAACGAAAATTTTACTTATCCTTTTAACAAAACTGATTTATAATTATAGTATATAAAGTTTAAAATAATAGAAATAAGAACTGAGACAACCCAAAGCAAAGAGAAAAAAATTATATAAGTTATATAATTTTCGTGGTTGTGAATTTAGCCTTCATAATCGTTCATTACCCGTCGTAGGTCTAAGTTTCGCACTTTGAATGAGAACACTTTACTCCAAAACTCATTATTTTGCTGACTTGTCAGTAGCTTTAATTGTCTAAGTTTGTTCCCCAAAGTTCTCCTCGTGAACTTGGCGTGAAATCTTATTGGAAAATCGAAAATTACTTCGAAATACTCGTCGCAGACGTTTGTTAGTGTGGAAACTTCGGAGTAGAGAGTCTAAATTTCATGAAGTTTAATGAACTTAACCTGATGACAGTATTTATCTTCTGTGTATGAAAACAGGCACAGGGCAGTCGAGCCTTGTAACTTCGTATTTTAAATGTACTTGTATAACAGTGGGTCATGAACTCAATATACCATGCATCAATAGGAGATTCCTTTACGTATTTTCTTATACATTACTCATAACTTATATATGATAGTTGTTTTGCCGGTGTGACGGTTACACGTGTTTCGATCGAAGTCCAAATAAAAGCGGTATTACAGTAAAAATCCTGCAGTTAATCAGTTTTAAACGGTGCCAATAGTTAAGCGAATTCATAGTGCACAATGGTATTTCTTCTTAAGTAGTAAAGGTCGAGGCATATTTTAAAAAAAAGTAAATAAAAACGAAGCGAATTAATGTGTATATACGATTTTTCCGAGTGTTTCTTTGTGAAGAAAATTGGCTGCCCATCGTGAGGCTGAAATTCCTACAGATACCCCCAGTTAACAGTTATTCCTCGCGGCCACAGTCGCGAGCACCAATCAGTGAGACGTATACAGTGTGCCACATCCCCCATCTCCCGAAGTAACGGAGAATACTTTTCCTCACTCAGTTTGAGTCAATCCCTACCCAATACTTCCCATAATACCCTTTTGAATCAATTTTGAACACCAGCGGCTACCCTCAATCAGTAACATGGAAATGGTAAATAAATTCCTGCAACTCTGTGGTATCTGTAATAATGCAACAGATGAGGCAAAGTCGATGAAGTGCGATCTCTGCCAGTCACTTTTTTATTTCAGATGCCTAGAATGGGAAGATGAAAAAATCTTTCATAAACGTAAAGCAATTTAATGGAATAAATTTTTCTGCGAAAACTGTATGACCGAATTAAACTCTTTTACGGTATTTAATGCAGAAAAAGACTATGAGGAGAAAGTAAAAGAGGAAAGTGTGGATAAAAACAGAGAAAAACAAGAAACGAAGAAAAACGAAGTAGAAATAAATAAAAAACCGTCACACAACGAGGTCGAAAACATACAGGCAACAGATAGTATGAAGACAACAGATAGTATAAATCAACGGACATTAGCACAAATAGCACAAATAGGAAAAGACAAACGTGCAATAAAAAAACAGAGTGAAACTCTCCCCCAATAAGAAGCAAAAAACAAAGGCTCCAAGTAAATCTGGGGAAGGAATTATATGCAGATACAGTAAGGTCGCCTCCAACGCGACTTTGCCGAACGCGAATTTGTGTTAACGCGGCACTGGTACCTGCGACACTCTTCGTCCAACACGAATGAGATTTGGAATAACGCGAGTAAACAAACAACGTGAATGCGCCAATGTCAAGCTATCAAGCTATGATAGGCAGCAGCAGCAGCGAATCAAACGATGACGAAGCTACAGAACCACCTAAGCCTCTATTAACTGCAGCAATTCTCACAGACATCATGAAGAAAGACGATGAATTTAGTCAATTTATTATGGCTGTTGATCCTATTATGAACAGATCATTGAAAGTCAAAGGCCAACTGGAGGCTCAAGGACCACCAAAGGAAAGCTAAGCAGGATAAAATTACAAACTTCTGATAATGGCAACAGCTGACGAATCTAATGACCAACAACCCTCAACTTCCAAACAGACACCTTTACAAAAGTGGATGCGTACTTCTGCTTGCGTCTCAGAAATTCCACTAGATGAGAGATCTGATTCTGAATGAGAGTTCTCTTCCTTCTGTTTAATAAGTTTTTTTTTTCAATTTAAGTTTTTTCTTTAGTGTTTACATGAAGTTTTTGTTTACTGTTTACTGGAAGTTTTGTTTACGTTAGTGTTTGTGTTTACCTGTTTACAGTATGTTTGATTTAAATGTTTATTTCAGGTCAAATGTTTAATATACTTTGAAACTACGTTTGTGTATCATTTTCCTCGAACGCGAACTTTAACTTGACGTAATACTATTTTCCTCATAGACCATTAAGTTCGCCGAACGCGATTTTCTTGCATAGGTTAACCTAACCCTATTTTTACCATAGGTTTTTAAGTTCGCCGAACGCGTGATTTTGACCTGACACAAGCCTCGCGTTGGAGGCGACCTTACTGTATTATGTAAAAGATAATTGCAGATATAAGAGAGGACAATGTATATATGAACATCCCCCAATATGCGAGTTCTTCTATAATAATGGTCATTGTAAATTCGGGGACAGATGCAGATTCTACCAACCGGACATTTGCAGGACTTACGCAAAATACGGAACCAGCAAATACAGGAAAAAATGCTACTATCAACATCTCCCGACAAACCCAAAGTACAAAGTTTAAAGGGCAATAGGACTAACAATAGGAACACAAAAAGCGAGCAAAATTTTTTCAACATAGCAGACCCAATAAGGGTGCTAGATGTCATACACCGTATGCAGTTGACACAGCTGAGACCCCCCCCCCCCCCCCCGAGCCAAACCGCTTCCGGGCAAAAAGCTACCAGAACAGGGAGGCGGAAACGGATCTCTCTCGGAGGACCGTAGGGCAACTCAACAAGAGATACCGAAGGAAAACGAACTTGATATACACAAGGGGCAACGCAAAATAAGGAACATAAATATTGTCCTGGCTAATATTCAAGGGACAAAACCAAACCAATCACTCAACAAAGTTTCGTACCTGAAAGGATTCATGGACGAAACAAAGGCGGACATCGCATGACTCACAGAAACTCATGTTAAGAATTGCCAAGGAAATTGTGAAAACTTCGAACATTGTACTGATAAGAAAGAGATAAATATATAGGGTTTCAACTTACTAAGAGCTGATAGAACAGCGAGACGTAAAGGTGGCTGTGCTATGTATGTACATGAACGTCATATGACAGAGACGGTAATAAGTAAGTCAAACAGCTTTGTGGAACTTCTAGAAGTGAAAATAGAAAAAAACTAAACGTGATACTGATAGCCATCTATAGACCTCCAAAACACTCCAACTGAAAAATTTTCGGATGCCAATGATGATATCAGAAACCTAATAAAAGCCATAAACTCTCCATCCGACAATACAATGCCCTACGGAGACTTTAATTTCCCATTTATAAAATACAAAAAGGTGGATAGTAATATATATATATATATATATATATATATGAAAATTATTTCACGAAGGTAACACGTGAAAAATATTTATGATGAATAAAACCACGAAGGAAAGGAAACACAAAATGGTGCTCAAGCGCTTTCGTCTAATGACATCCTCAGGAACACTGAAGTACATAAAGAGTTACAGCCTATATATAGATTACAGAAAAAAAATATATATGTTATATACAATAAACAGAGAAATCAAAATAAAAATTAAACATTAAAGGATTGTGGGAGGAGCATACAAATTTGTAAGGAAAAAACTACCGATGTTTTAGCACTTTGCTCGAATCCAACACAAGATCAAATGAATTGTTTCCAACCAATGTCATAGTTAATTTAAAAAAAATAAAAAATAAAAATAAATAAATTGAAAAATAAAAATAAAAATAAAACTTAAGAGGAGCATACAAATTTATACTGAAAATCTGCCCAGGTTTTAGCACGCTGCCTTCTTGTCTAAGTTCGATGTATATAAAAATAAATTGAAAAATAAAAGTTATTAGAGTAGCATACAAGTTTACCAAAGGTTTAGCGTTCTACCCTTCTTATCTAAATCCGTTCTGAAGGAATTCAAAACAACAGGATCGAGTTGAAAAAGACCTTTGCTTATGTTGAAGTTATTTGTAAGTTGGATAATGGCAGACTCAAGAATATTTCTATTAACAATGTTGCTAGAGTGAAACAAAACTGTAGCATTATTCCAATCAATACAGTCTATTTGTCAGAGTTATCCCACTGTATTGATTGGAATAATGCTACAGTTTTGTTTCACTCTAGCAACATTGTTAATAGAAATATTCTTGAGTCTGCCATTATCAAACTTACAAATAACTTCAACATAAGCAAAGGTCTTTTTCAACTCGATCCTGTTGTTTTGAATTCCTTCAGAACGAACGGATTTAGATAAGAATGGTAGAACGCTAAACCTTTGGTAAACTTGTATGCTACTCTAATAACTTTTATTTTTCAATTTATTTTTATATACATCGAACTTAGACAAGAATGGCAGAGTGCTAAAACCTGGGCAGATGTCCAGTATAAATTTGTATGCTCCTCTTAAGTTTTATTTTTATTTTTATTTTTCAATTTTTTTTTTTTTTAATTAACTATAACATTGGTTGGAAACAATTCATTTGATCTTGTGTTGGATTCGAGCAAAGTGCTAAAACATCGGTAGTTTTTTCCTTACAAATTTGTATGCTCCTCCCACAATCCTTTAATGTTTAATTTTTATTTTTATTTCTCCGTTTATTGTGTATATATATTTTTTTTTTCTGTAATCTATATATAGGCTGTAACTCTTTATGTACTTCAGTGTTCCTGAGGATGTCATTAGAAGAAAGCGCTTGAGCACCATTCTGTGTTTTCTTTCCTTCGTGGTTTTATTCATCATCATATATATAATATATATATATTGATGGCTCTCACAAAGGAGTTTATGCTGACACAGGAGATAACAGAAAACACCAGAATAAATAACTGCCTAGATCTGGTATTCACGAATAACACGAACTTGATTGCTGAAAAAAAAAAAACAACTATTATCTCAGATCAAAACATCGAGTTATCAACAAATATGGTTATAACATTAAAAGACAATACACATACGGAAGGAAGAAGCAAATTTGGGGCTTTTAACTTAAACTCCAAGACCATAAATTGGGAAGAAATCGGATTACACATGGCCCAAATAGAGTGGAGAACAGTCTTAGATAATGAAACAACGGAGGAAATACTAACAACCTTGGAAGAAAAGACGCTGAAAATTTAAAAAAAATATGCTCCGAAAGCAGAACCAAAAGGAAAGAGGAACTGGCTAGAGAGGCAAAAGAGAAGAATATTCCGCAAAAGAAAGAGAGTAGCGGCAAAGTTAGCTAATTGCGGAGACAAGAATGCCAGGAAAGCAATACAATAAAAACTAAAGAATATCTATACGGTTATTAAGGGTCATACAGAGAGGGAAGAGGAAAAGGCGGTAGAAGCAATAAAGGAAAATCCAAAATACTTCTATAGCTATGCGAAAAGGAAAACAAAAACGCGCGCTACCATCGGGCCCTTAAGGAAAGGAAATAACGAACTAACAGACGATCTAAAAGAAATATCTGAAACATTGAGAGCCCAGTATGAATCGGTCTTCAGTGCCCCAAAAAGTAACAAAGTGATACCGGACATAGATGCATTCTTCGAAGAGAACAGACTGGTTTTACCCCAGAAGATTTAACGAAAGCTATAGGACAAATGAAATCACATTCAGCTGCAGGTCCGGACAAATGGAACGCACTACTGATTAAAAACTGTAAAAATGAAATAGCTACACCCTTATACTGGATATGGAGATCCCTAGACACTGGGGAAATACCGAGCATCTTGAAAAGAGTGAACATTGTACCCTATAAATAAAAGAGGGGATAGATCTCAAGCAAAGAACTGTAGACCAGTGTCACTGACGTCCCACCTCACCAAAATATTTTGAAAGAATTGTCAGAGAGAAAATCTATGACTTCTTGGAGATATTTGAAAGATTCAACGAAAACCAGCACGGATTTCGATCAGGAAGATCATGCCTATCACAACTTTTAGAGCACTATAACAATATCCTAGATGTACTTGAAGGCAATAAAAACTATGATGTCATATACATAGATTTTGCTAAAGCTTTCGACAAATGCGATCATGGTATAATAGCACATAAAATGAAACAAATGGGAATAACAGGCAAAGTGAATAGAGAATGTCTATAGGTTCTCAAAATTCAAGGTGTATCATCATCAGAATCAGAAGTACGCAGCTCAGTACACAAGGTACAGTACTGGACCCCACTCCTGTTCATTATCATGCTAACAGACATAGACAGTGGAGTAAACAGCAACAATATAGTAACATCATTTGCAGACGATACATAGATCACCAGAAAAATCAGCGATGCAAATGAAGTGGAGGCCTTGCAGAGGGACACAAACAAAATATACAAATGGTCAGAAGACAATATGACTTTTAACACCGAGAAATTTCGGCTCTTGAGATTTCGTAGGAATGAGAAACTTAAACAGATGACATATCATGATCCAGATAGACAGGAAATTCAGAGAAGCGCGAAAGCGGTCGACTTGGGGGTAATAATGACCGATGATGCCAAATTCGAGACACAAAACCAGATAGCAATAAACAAAGCAAAAAGAGTCGCGGGACAGGTACTAAGAACGTTCAAAAGGAGGGACAACACAGAAATGATTCCCCTGCTGAGAACACTGATTATACCAAAACTTGAATACTGCTCAGTTTTGACGTCCCATTATAAAAAGGAAGAAATTAATAAACTAGAAGAAACGCAGAGACATTTCACAGCCAAGATTGATGGCTGCAAAGGACTCAACTACTGGGAAAGACTACGTAAACTAAATCTGTACTCCCTGGAAAGAAGAGAGAGGTACACCATAATCTACATATGGAAAATGATCGAAAAACTGGTACCAAACCTCAAACTCTAAACCCAATTACCATCCAAACAACGCTGGAAAATAGGAAAGGCAGAATGTGTAGTGTTCCCAAATTACAGGCCCGACAAGGGACCTCCTCAAAACTGAAGGAAAATAGCTTGGTTGTCAGGGGGCCCAAGACTTTTTAACCAGCTTCCAAATGACCTCAAAAACGTTCCAGGTGTCAAAGTTGAAGTCTTCAAGAGAAGACTAGATGCCTGGCTCAGGACTGTACCAGATGAGCTGGGTGTACCTGGCTATGTGCGGTGGAGGGCGCAAGAAAGCAACTCGCTCCTCCACTAAGCCAGGCCTAGAGGCGGGGTCACCATTTTGACCTTCGTGTGAAGAGAGACCAACACACGGAACCTGAACGAGGTTAACGAGGTATACACACACACACACACACACACACAATATATATATATATATATTATTTTTTTTTAACTGCAAACAACACACAGTATAATTAATGTAAAGAACGACGCTTGTGTAGAAGAGCGTTCCGCACAAGATGAGGAGGCATCCGAAGGTGCCCCCTCAGGGCATTGGTTTCTGCTCGTATGTAGGAGAATTACGACTTCTGATTGATCGAGGTCCATGGTGTAGTGGATAGCATATCTGACCAGCAATCGGATGATCCCGGGTTCGATTCCCGGTTGGTACCTCATTTTTCATTTGTTCGTTCTCCCTCCTCATCTTGTGCGGAACGCTCTTCTACACAAGCGTCGTTCTTTACATTAATTATACTGTGTGTTGTTTGCAGTTAAAATGTATATATGTACGGCATGCGAAGGTGCCCCCTCAGGGCATTGGTTTCTGCTCGTATGTAGGAGAATTACGACTTCTGATTGATCGAGGTCCATGGTGTAGTGGATAGCATATCTGACCGGCAATCGGATGATCCTGGGTTCGATTCCCGGGTGGTACCTCATTTTTCATTTGTTCGTTCTCCCTCCTCATCTTGTGCAGAACGTTCTTCTACACAGGCGTCGTTCTTTCATATATATATATATATATATATATATATATATATATATGAACAACTTACCCCTACCATTACACAACTACGGCATAAAAGTTAACACAACCTCATACACTCTATTTTAAAGAAATGAGAAAACGCATAACCAAAAAGCCTCTGAACGCGAAAGCATTATGCGTTTCCTCGGTTGTTTAAATACATGACGTGTTGTGTTAACTTTTATGCTCTTGTTGTTGTTGTTGGTTAGCCGATCAGCCCACCCTGATTGAGCAAACTGGCGGAACGCAGGTAACCGATCGCCTTCTCCGGAGTGGACCAGAGGTTCAGCGCACTTGTGATGTTGTGTTGTGTTCTATATTGTGCTAGAATGGTACAGTCTGTCATAATGTGTTAAGTTGTTTGTGGTGTGTCCTGGGCAGGCGGCAGGTGTCGTCTGTGGAGTTGTCTAATCTGTGTTTATATGTCTGTAAGTTGGGGTGATGTCCACATCGGAATCGTGCTAAGTTAACTCGATCCGATCTGCTCAGGCTCGTCTCTGACCTGTCAATGGGTGGCGGCTTCGCACCTAGGACCGCATTCGGACCGAGTCGTGTCAGTGCTTTGTGGATTAGTTGTGTGTGTGTATATGTGTTTTCTGTACTGTGTGATGTCTGTGGGGCATGGTATGGAATGGAGTATTTGGTTATAATGTCTCTCTGGTGTTACCTTAATGGTGCGAGGTGTTGGTGCGTGATTGTACATGTAGTGGCAAGGGTGTTGTGAATTAGTTGCCGCTGCTGCCATGAACTGTGTTCTCCTCATGTCTAAATGTTCCCTAATTTTCAGTATTTTTGTTTCTGTGTGCAGGTGTTCTATTGGTGTTGTTTGAATACATCCTGTAATGATACGAAGTGCGTTGTTTTGTATTGTCTGTAAGGTGTTTATGTGTGTGTTTGAGATAATAGGTGCCCAGCATGGGCTAGCATAGTCCATAACTGAGCAAATATATTGTTTGTATATGAGTGATGTTGTTTCCTGCTGGTGTTCAAAGTTTGTGCCTGTTAGTACCCTAAGCGTGTTAAGTTTTGACGTACATTTGTTTTTAATGTCCTGAATGTGGTTTGCAAAAGATAATGATGTGTTGTATGTGACCCCCAAGTATTTTGGTCCTGCGAGTGTGTGGAATGTTGGTGTTGTTTAGTGTAAGCTGTGGAGTTATCTGGTGTTCTTTTGTGTTGCTTGTTAGCAAGGTGATGATTGATTTTGTGGGCGCTACTTTGAGTGTATTGTATGTGAGCCAGTCTTGTATACTGTTTATGTATGTTTGTAGGTTATTTGTAGCGGTGTCGATGTTGTTGTGGGTGCATGTTAGTGATGTCATCTGCATATGATGATAAAGTAAGGTTGTTATCTATGGGTGTTGGAATGTCATGCATGTATAAGTTGAACAGTATTGGTGAGAGAACAGAGCCTTCAGGGACCCCGTTCGGAAAAAAAGCTTGTTTTTGGATAACTTGCCATTAAATGTGACATGTGAGTATCTTCCTGAAAGATAGTTGCTCAGCCACCTTTTGGTGTTATTGTGCAGGTTTGTGTTGAGTATTTTGTTTATGAGAGGGAAGCGTGGGATAACATCAAATGCTTTACTAATGTCTATTGTTGCTAATATGTACTTTGAGCTGGTTGTCTGGAGTTGATGCCATCCATGATGTGGTGCGTGAGATTAGTGAGTAATGTCGTGGTTGAGTGGTGAGGTTTGAATCCATGTTGAGTAGGTGATAGTGGTGTGTGTGGGTTGGTGATTTGTAAGATGAGTCTTTCTGTTACTTTGGAAGGTGTGCATAGTAAAGTAATGGGTCTATAGGAAGCTAGTTCTGTTGGATTTTTGTTTGGTTTCAGTAGTGTAATAATTTTACCTTGTTTCCATATGTAAGGAATAATACAGTGTTGGTATGAATATGTGCTGATGTTTATGAGAGCTAGTATTCCCTGTGGGCCCAAGTGTTTAAGGTGTATGTTAGATATGTGGTCTGGTCCAGTAGCCTTCGAATTCTTAATGTTTTTGATGATCTTGGTGGTCTGGTCTGTATTGAAGGGTGTAATGGTATGTTAGATATGTTGTCTGGTCCAGTAGCCTTCGAATTCTTAATGTTTTTGATGATCTTGGTGGTCTGGTCTGTATTGAAGGGTGTAATGGTCGTGTCGAGTCTGTATGTTTTCTTGTGTCTGGCTGTTTGTCTGTCTGCGTGTTTCTGGTTGTTGTCTCTGTTTAAGTGACTTATCTTTGCGTAGTGATTAACTAGAATGTTAGCTTGTTGTGTATATGTTGGGGTATTATTTTGGCTGCGGCAGATAGTCGCGTGTGAGGTGTGAATGCCGCTGTTAGAGTGGGTAATGCTGTTTATAGTCTTGTATAGCCTGGACGTATGTGTTGAGTGGTTTAGTGTTATGAATTCCATAAATGTTTCTCTTTGTTTTTCTTTAAGTTTGTTGTTTATTTCTGTGTTGAGCTGTTGTATCTGCTGTTTTATGGCTTCTGTGTGTGGTGTTTGTGTTTTATGTTTGAGGTTGTTACGTTGCCTTATGAGGTGGGCTATTTCTCTAGTGTAATTTGGGTTGTATTTCCTAATGTTGCCCTTGGGTATGTATTTGTTTGCATTATTGATGATCCGATTGAATGTCTTGAGTGTTGTATTGATGTTTATGATGGGTGTGCTGTTTAATGTGGTGAATTGTTCCTCAGTCTGTATTTTGAACTGTTCCCAATCAGCTTTCTTGTAATTTCTGTAAGTGTGCCTAAGGCTGTTGGGGCAGAGTGTACAACGCGTTGTAATGATGATGGGCAGGGGCAGATGGTCTGATGACAGTTTTTTTTTATGCTGTTGTAGTAAAATGATGATATTTTTTTGCTCTCTCTCTCTCTCCTCTCTCTCTCTCTCTCTCTCTCTTCTCTCTCTCTCTCTCTCTCTCTCTCTCTCTCTCTATATATATATATATATATATATATATATATATATATACCGGGTGTCCCATTCGAAATTAAACAACTTTGAAACTCTGTCATTTTTAAAGTATTAATGTGAGAATGTTAAAACTTTGCCAGTTACTACACCATATGCATACATTTTTGTCATAATGTTTTTTGTTTGTTTCAGATTGAATTTTGTTTACCCCACATGAAAAAGCGAAATGTGTGTTATGGATGGCTGAGTTGAAGTCCCCTACTCTGGTGCAATGGCGATTCCGTACAACCTTTCGCAAGGAACCACCCACCAGAAGAGACCTATATGCATGGACCAAGAAATTTGAGGAGACTGGCAGTTTTCTAAAGGAACACTCTGGAGGGCGAACAAGATCGGAAGACGATGTTGAACGAATACGCGGCGCCTTTGGTAGTAGCCCGAGAAAGTCCATCCGTCGTGCCAGTTCGAACTGCAGATTCCTCGTTCAACTCTGCATAGAGTCGTGCGCAAGCGGCTGCAGCTCTATCCATATAAACTTCAAGTTGTTCAGCATATAATATGTGAAGATCTTAACAAAAGGAAACATTATGCTATGCACAATGTATCTAATGTATCTAATGTATCTAAATGTTATGATTCACATATATCATATGAAACTTTATGACATTGACTATTTACTGTGTGAATATTACATTGTTTGCATCATTCAATAAAAAATTATAAGGTTTCAAAGTTGTTTCATTTCGAATGGGACACCCGGTATATATATATATATATATATATATATATATATATATATATATATATATATATATATATATATATATATATGAAAATTATTTCACGAAAGTAACACGTGAAAAATATTTATGATGAATAAAACCACGAAGGAAAGGAAACACAAAATGGTGCTCAAGCGCTTTCGTCTAATGACATCCTCAGTGTTCCTGAGGATGTCATTAGACGAAAGCGCTTGAGCACCATTTTGTGTTTCCTTTCCTTCGTGGTTTTATTCATCATATATATATATATATATATATATATATATATATATACTCATGTGTGTATATAGTTCAGCTTAATTTTATTTCCATTTCGATAATAATGTAAACATTTTAAGATGCATGGAATGGGAGCAATATTTGCATTATATATGCAAACAATTGAACAGTATAAGGCCATTGTTGCAGGATGAAAAGAATTTTTGTTAAGAATGACTTGGAAATAACTTATTAATGGAATATGATATTATGGAATGCGTTAGACAAAGGTTAAATATACTCTGCGTGTATATTCATTTCGTAAAATTAGGTGTCATCTTCTCTGCAAAATATACAACGGTTTTTCCTCTTGCTCGTATCCTTTTCCTTTCTTCCTGTCAGTAGTTGCTGACGGCAAGAATGAATCCTTTATAACTTTCTCCTTTTGGATATACCATCACTACCTTGGCTTACAGTTACGAAAAAAAGTTCGCCGAAATACACAATATTAAAGGAAGGACTCCAAAATAGCTTTTGCTTTTTTTTAAGTTTCCTTCTTTTCGTCAAATAAATACGAGTTTATGAAAAACATTTAGCAATTTACTAATTGTTAAGGTTTGTATTAAACAAATTTTGGTGTGTTTTTTTCTTTTCTGTGCGTATACGTAATTCATGTTAATAAGTATTTCTTTTCAATTTTTACCATCAAACATTTTCCTTATTTCTTGATTAACCTTTTCCAGTGGACAATGTTATTGTTTTTAAGTCCAACTAAACTTTTACTGTTCCTATTCGCTCTCATATGTGCATGCAGTTTTTTTACCAACAACATACAGTATATACGAGTACATATATACAGGGTGGGAGAAAAGCCTTTAAAGATTTTATACATACAAATAATTTGTTAATAATAAATAAATTCCAATGATATCACTGCAATGTATGCGACACTTTTCAAAGCGTTGAACTATACAAGGTCAGGAATGACCATAGGCTAGAACAAGAAGGCCCTAGGCCCTAACCTCAGTCAGCGCCATGTCAGTAAGGATGGAATACAGCAATGAAGAAAAAGTGTATCTTGTATCGTGGGCTATTTCTTATAATAATTGTGAACAAAGTTTGCGTTTATTTAAGAAAAATATAATAAACCACCACCAAATGCAACCACTCTTCGATAATGGAAGCTCAAGCTTTTGGAAACAGGGACCCCGGTAAAAGATCGTCCAAGAAGCGGAAGGCCAGTAACGGCGACAGGAGACAACAACAAAGAAAATGCCCTCGCCACTTTTCAAGTCGATCCAACACTTCAACGAAAAAAGTAGCAGAGGAATTGGGTAGTTCAAAATTTTCAGTAGCAAACATATTGAAATCACATGGATACCACGATTACAAACCCATTTATTCTCACCTCATATACGACAATGATTCTGATAGACGGCTGCAGTTTACTGGAACAATGAGACAAAAGTTCAACAGTGATCCAGATTTCCTTCGAAAGATCACATTTTCAGATGAATGTATCTTCGGTTTAACGAGTAAAGGAAACAAACACAACGTTCACGACTGGGCGAAAAAAAAATCCCAAAATACGATTGGGTAAACTCGTTAAAACGGTTACACTAACAGTTTGGGCGTGCACTGATTATTCAGAACTTGTTTCCTTTGACATATCGAGAGATACGATGGCTGGAAAACGCTAAATTGCCAGTATTGAGAGAGAAAGTTTTGCCATAGTTTACTAATGGTGTTGACAGAAATTTGCTTTATCAACATGATGGAGCGCCATCACATTACTCTGCAGCTGCCTGTGAGATTCTGGATATGAACCTTTCAGGAAGATGGCTTGGGCAGCGAGGTCCCATCGAGTGGCCAGCCAGATCACCTGATTCAACACCATGTGATGTCTGGCTTTGGGATTATTTGCCTGACAAACTCTACACTCCTGATTTCATCTATCCAAATGTGAATGCCCTTGCCCGCAGAATAGCTGAACCACTGAAAAAGATCCCACTCGATATGTTCAGAAGAACAATGAAGAGTTTCACAGAGAGAATGCACAAATGTATGAATAAAATTCTTATACTTTTTGTTTGTTTCATCATTTGAACAGTTACTGCAGCGGTGTCCAATAGAAATTCCATGCTAGCCACACTTATGGTTTTTTATTTTTCGTATTCGCCACATCATAAAAAAGGATTAAAAAACATATTACAAACATTTCAAACTATTTATTATTAATATTAAAGATAAATATACAAAAAAATATTAATAATAATATGCTGACTTACAGTATATGTATAATGTTGTTAACCAAATAGTTGTATGTATAAAATACTCACTTTTCTCCACCCTGTATATACTGTATATGTTCTCTACGTTTTCCAGGGAACTTCAATTTTTTTTTCACCGTGGGCTCTGACCCTTTGGGCCCAGTCAGGCGTTAACAGGCTTCCTTGGAAGTAAAATCGTTCTGAAGTGGATTTAGCCTTCGTTGCCGATGCTTCTCATCACTTACCGTGTATACAACTTCACAATTAAGTGTTTGTATTGTAGAGTATGATTTATATACTGTATAATGAAGCTAATGAAGAATATTTATGAGACAACAGTGGAACAAAAGATATAGCATTCAATCTTTACTTAATTAAATAAAATAAAATAATATTTGACTGAAACGAGTCGATCACAAATATAAACAAAACATTGTATAGCGAGAAGGTGTTTAAGTGCCACTGCTCGACCCAAGAATCTCTCAAAACACCAACGAATATATCATTTACTGTATATCGTCAAAACAAAAGCAGACAAAACGAGCAAAAAGCAAAACTCTTACATTTTTTTAATTTCTTCAAACGCTGAAAATACATTGTGAAATTAATAGAAAAGAAAATCTTAAGTTAATGTGGTTGACCGATGGACTTTTGCTATCATAAAATTAATGTCGCTGCGCGAAGGGGGACAGGTATCCCGGGGACTATTTTTGGTGGTAGACCCGCGATGCTCAATGGAACGAGTCTGACGGTGGTTTTCTGCCGTTTAAGGCACCTTTTATTATTATTTGTCAAACTTGTTGTTCAGTATTTTCACAATTCACAGATAAAATCACAAATAAATCCATTCAAAGTTTGGGAATCATTTACACAAAATTTTGAATGAAGGAATTAACAAATAAAGTTAATTATAGTAAGCGAAAGCAAAGCAACCGTATAATTATGCAACCAGTTTCAACACAAAAAATTAGTCGAACGAAGGATATCACTGTTACAGTTATTATTCCATATAAAAACTTAGATTTCTTATTTAAAAAAAAAAAAAAGTGTCACACAAAAGTTCATCAGATTTCCAAAGCACAATATTTAAAGAAGTTGCTTAAGTCTAACAAATTCAAGGCAAAATAGAACAGCGATTTTAGATGGTTCTCAGTTTTATATTCTCCAAAAATGGGTGGGATTTTATAGTTAAACCACTGCCAATTTCTAAAGTTCAATCAAATCACTTCAAGGGAGAACTCCTATTCGTACAATTAGGTTATAACGTGAACTAATCACGAGTTAAGTAAACCTATCTTGGGTCATGACTCCTCATGACCTACAATTATTCACCCTACTTATAGATTAAGGTTCCTGATAAGAGCTTTTGATGTTTGCCAGCTCAAAGCACGGGTGTAGGGTTCTTCTTTCTCTGGTGAGGGTTTTCAATGGTCACATCTCAAATTACGGATATGGCGGTTAGCTTTCTCGAAAGACAAACACAGAATTTACGACCGAAGTAAAATTGTGAGTTTATTTGCGATGAGTGCATCCGTGCACTCAAGTTTTATATACATAACATTAGAATAAAACAAAACAGGGAATGATGAACTCCTCGCATATTTTCCCGTTCCCATATCAACCGAGTTGATATTAATATATAATATATACCAAAATTAGATGAAATTCAATATAAGATTATATGAAAATATACAACGCAAAAAAGCAAGGGAAAAATTAGTTCGGAATATGGAACTACTGTAAATGCTCATGGTTAAATTCCTTATTATTTTTATGTCGTCTTTAAATTCACTCGTTTTATGTTGACGAAATAGATTTATATTTTCTTTTTACCTCTGGCCAGGATATTATTATTATTATAATAATTAATAATAATAATAATAATAATTATTATTATATATATATATATATATATTTATATATATATATATATATATATATATATATATATATAATATATATATATATATATATATATATATTATAATTATTATTATTATTATATATATAACCTTACAAAGGTTCCGCGCGATGATTTCTCATTTCGCGAAGGTCAAGCTTGTCGCCCCTCCTCTCGAGTTGGCCTGGTGAAGTAGTGAGTTGGATTCTTGCGCTCTCCACCTCACAGAGCCAGGTACGCCCGGCTCATCGGGGATTGTTCTGAGCCAGGCGTCTAGTCTTCTTTTGAAGATTTCCACTGCAACTCCCTTCGTGTTTCTTAGGTCTTTGGGCAACTGATTAAACAGTTTTGGTCCTCTCACTACAAAACTATTTTCTTTCAGGGTTAAGGATGTTCCCTGTCTCGCCTTCAATTTGGGAATACGACACAGTCTACCGCTTCTACTTTCCATCGTTGTTTGGGGAGTTATGGGATTCAGAGTAAGATTAGGGACTAGTTTCTCCATTATTTTCCAAGTGTAAATAATGGTGTATCTCTCTCTTCTCCTTTCCAGTGAATATAGGTCTAGTTCTCGTAACCTTTCCCAGTAATTTAGTTCTTTGCACCCATTGATCTTGGCTGTGAAGCTTCTTAGGATCCCCTCCAGCTGTCTAATGTCTCTTTTTTATATGGGGAAGTTAGGACCGAGCAGTATTCTAATTTGGGTATGATCAGGGTTTTCAGTAGAGGAATCATTACATTCCTATCCCTTCGTTTAAAGGTTCTCAATATCTGACCCGTTATTCTCTTTGCTCTGTTTACTGCTATCTTATTTTGTGTTTCAAATTTCGCATCATCTGTCATTACAACCCCTAAATCTTTTGCTCTGGAATTTCTCTGAATTTCCTGTCCATTTGGGTATAATATTCCATGCACGTTAGGTCTTCTCTTTTTCCGTACCGTAATAGCTGAAATTTCTCGGTGTTAAACTTCATATTGTTGTCTTCAGTCCACTTGTAGATTTTGTTTATGTCGGTTTGTAGAGATCCTATGTCTTCTGGGTTTCTTATTTTTCTACTGATCTTTGTGTCATCCGCAAAGGATGTTACTGTGCTGTCTCTGGTAACGTCCTCATCTATGTCAGTTAGCATGATTATGAAGAGTAGTGGAGCTAATACTGTTCCTTGTGGTACTGAGCTGAGGACCTCTGATTCTGATGAAGATACTCCTTGTACTGTAACGACTTGCCTCCGCTCACTAAGAAAATTATATATCCATTTCCCTACTTTTCCTGTTATTCCCATATATTTCAGTTTATGTATTATGATTCCGTGGTCACACTTGTCGAACGCTTTAGCAAAGTCTGTGTATAGTACATCATAGTTTTCATTACTTTCAAGTGAATCAATAATGTTGTTGTAGTGTTCCATTAGTTGTGATAGGCATGATCTGCCTGATCGAAACCCGTGTTGGTTATCATTGAATTTTTTCTGAGTTTCCAAAAAGTCATAGATTTTCTGTCTAACTATTCTTTCAAATATTTTAGTGAGATGAGATGTAAGCGACACTGGCCTATAGTTTTTGGCCTGGGATCGATCTCCTCCTTTATATATTGGGACTATGTTCGCGCTCTTCAGGATGCCCGGTATTTCTCCCGTGTCTAATGATCGTCTCCATATCCAGTATAGGGGCTCAGCAATTGCATTCTTGCAGTTTTTGATCAGTGTGGCATTCCATTATCCGGTCCTGCCGCTGAGTGTGTTTTTAGTTTCCCTATGGCTTGTGTAATATCATCCGTCGTAAAGTCGAAATCCGTTATACTTTCCCCTTGTGGTTCTTCTTCAAAGAACGCGTTTCTATCGCAAATCAATTTGTCAGTTTTTGGGATACTGAAAGATGATTCATACTGAGCTTTTAATATTTCAGATACTTCTGTTAGATCATCAGATAAATCACTGTTCTCATTTTTTAAAGGTCCGATAGTCGCTTGGTTTTTCGACTTTCTTTTTGCGAAATTATAGAAGTACTTTGAGTTAACCTTTATCGCTTCTATAGCGTCATCTTCTTCTTTTTCTGTATGCTTCTCGATTTGTTCCTGTATGACGACATCGATACTTTGTAGTTTATCATTTAATATTTTTCTGATGTTGTTATCTTTACAATTACTTAATTTTGCAGTCACTCTTTTTCTCTTTCGGAACAATGCCCTCTTTTGTCTTTCGAACCTGCTTCTCTTTCCTCTTTGTTGTATCTTTGGGACATGTTTTTCCACAATTCCTAACGTCTTCTCCTCTAACGTCATTAGCATCTTCCGTTGTCTTGGCCTCGAAAATGGTTTTCCAATCTATTACTTCCATGCTGGATGTCACATCTTCCCAGTTTATAGCTTTGGAGTGAAAATTAAAAATTTCGAATTTGCTTCGTTCTGTTGTGCGTGTTCTTTCCTTTCCTGTTGCCTTTATATTAATTGTTATTTCAATGATATTGTGGTCTGATATCATAGTTGGGGAGATTTCTACATTATCAATTAGATTACTGTTGTTTGTGAATACCAAATCTAGGCAGTTGTTTTTTCTTGTGTTTTCTGTTATTTCTTGCGTTAACATAAATTCATCAGCTAAAGCTAGTAGCATTTTTACCTGCTCCTGGTCTTCTCGTGTGCCCCCCTTGTCCTGGTGGATACATATATTTTTCCTATCCTTTTATATTTCATGAATGGGAAATTAAAATCACCACAGAGAAAAATATTTGGGGTTGGAGAGTGTAGATCTTTTACTAAGTTTCTTACCTCTGTAATGGAATCTGAAAATTTTGAGGTTGGCGTGTTTGGGGGTCTGTACATTACAATTAGTACCATATTTAATTTTTCAATTTTTGCTGCTACACATTCTACGTAGTTGTTTGAGGTACTTATAGCCATTTCTGCTATGTGCCTTTCGCGTGTGTAAATAGCACATCCTCCTTTACGTCTCACTGTTCTGTCGGCTCGGAGGATGTTATAGTTGTCAATTTGTATTTCTTTTTTGTCAATACAGGACTCACAATTTTCACAGTTCGCCTGGCAGTCCTTTAGATGAGTTTCTGTGAGGCATGCAAAGTCTGCTCCGGCTTCTTGCATGAGTCCTTTCAGGTATGCAACTTTGTTCGTAGATATATATATATATATATACTGGGTGATCCAGATAAATGGGACTCATAAAAAAAAGCCAAATGTTCTTAATATTTAATTCCTTTCATAAAAACTATATATCATTCGAAAGAGTAGAGTTACAAGTTTATTATGAAATATTTATTTTTTTAAAATGACTCCTTTCAAATGTGCTCCATTAGTTGCCAAGCATTCCAGTGTTCTCGCTTGTAAGTTCTGCATCACTTTTGCAAGAGTGTGCGGTGGTATGGCCTGTATCTCATTTGTGATGGCGGCCTTCAATTCTTGCAAGGTCGTTGGGTTATTTCTGTAGACCCTACTCTTTAAATATCCCCAGAGATAATAATCTAAGGGAGAAAAATCCGGAGACCTTGCGGGCCATTCAACATCTCCAAATCTTGAGATTAACTCGCCTGGAAACGTTTGACGCAAAACTGCCATGCAGTTCCTCGTGGTATGGCAGGTAGCTCCGTCTTGTTGGAACCAGTGGTTTTCTAGACAAAGATCTCTTAATTTAGGAATAAGGAAATCGGTCAACATTTTTTCGTAGCGATCACCATTTACAGTGACCGTGTTTCCGGTGGAATCCTCGAAAAAGTACGGCCCTATGATCTGAGATGCAGTAAGACCACACCAAACAGTTACACGCTGACTATGCAACGGGACTTCGGTAATATTCAATGGATTTTCTGTTGCCCAGAAACGACAATTTTGTTTGTTTACAGGTCCATTCAAGTGAAAATGGGCTTCGTCTGACATAATCAAAGTTGCTAGAAAATTGGTGGTCATTTACCTTCTGTTGGATCCATTGACAGAATTGTCGTCTTCGTGCGAAATCTCCATCGTTTAGTTGTTGCACTGTTTGAATTTTATATGGAAAGAGCATTAAATTTTGCTTGAATATACGGTGTGTTGTTCCATATCCAACTCCTAACAGCTGAGAAGCACGTCTGATGCTTATGTTAGGATTATCCTGTACAATTTCATGAGTTCTGTTAATGATCTCGTCCATCCTTGCTGTGCGCACTCTTCCAGTTGGTTTTCTTTTTCCAGTGCTGCCAGTTAGGGAAAAATTTCTGACACACCGACGGATTACTTTCTTAGAAGGTGATTTTGACATCTGAAAATTTGTCTTGAAAGATCTTTGAGCTGAAACTACACTTCTTCCATGCTCATAATATTGCTCAGTTATGAAACGCAGCTGTTCCACAGTCCATGCAGTCATCTTGAAGGGTTAGTTTTAACTAACACTTTTATTTTGTTTTGTATCTTATCTTGTCTTGTATTGTCAAAACCTATACAATCCTGTACAAACTTGTAACTATCCTCTTTCGAATGATGCGTATGATTTTATAAAAGGACTTATACTTTAAGAGTTACAAGGGTTTCTTTTGGGTCCCATTTCTCTTGATCACCCTTTATATATATATATATATATATAAAATAATAATAATTATTATTATTATTTTATATATACAGGGCGTCCGAAAAAAATGTATACACACTTTAACAGTTGATAGCTCAATTGATGTTTCTTTCTTTCCAAGTTAAACCCATTAGAATTAATAATGGCAGTCAGACTAAGCTTTGAACAAAGGAAATTCATTCTAAAATGCTACTGGAAGTGTGAAAACGCAGTTGAAGTGCAAAGACAGTTTAGGAGGGAGTTTCAAACAGATCCACCAACGCGACTTACCATCACTCGAATTAGAGATAAGTTTGAAGCCGATGGAACTGTTCAGAATGTCCACAAGAAGCGTTCCGGAAGACCACGGACATCGACAAGCCCCACAAAGCAAGAAAGAGTACTGGAAACGTATCACCAAAGTCCAAGTAAATCTGTGCGGCAAGCGAGTCGTGAGGTAGGAATTTCAGAATCGTCTGTCCAACGCATTTTGAAGCGCTGTCAATGGAAAAGTTACATTCCAAGATTAGTCCATGCTATTAATGAAGATGATCCGGACCGAAGAGTGGAGTATTGCGAGTGGTACTTGGCACGATGTGATGTGGATTGGACGAAGGGTTTCGTAGAATACCCTCCGCGTTCACCAGACCTCACACCACTAGACTTTTTTTTATGGGGATACTTAAAAGACAAAGTCTACGCTATAAAACCTGCAACAGTCGCTGAATTGAGAGCAGCCATTGAACGATAATGCACACAAATACCAAACGAAATGTTTCGTGATGTTTGCGATTCCATTGCTTCGCGTTATCAGCAGTGCCTGGACCAGAACGGACGTCAGTTTGAAAACAGGCGTTGACAAAACAATTAAATAATGTCTGTAGATTCTATTACATTTTGAAAATGAAATGTATTTTAATAAACACTGCCTTTATAATTATTTAAAGTGTGTATACATTTTTTTGGGACGCCCTGTATATAAAAATGAAAATGAAAAGGTTTATTGGCAGACTATAGTCCATATGACAAATATTATTAATACAATGACAGTTCATATACTAAGGATAGAAATATATACTGTACAATTGATTAGAAATAATACTGTAATGTCGAAGTTAAGAGGAGCTACAGACAGACGTTTTCATACCAAGAAGTCCATAGCTTAGACTCACCCTTAGAGGATAAATGGCAGGACTCATGGATAGCTTGGATGATCGGGTTGGTTGATTTTTTAATTCTTTGCATTAGACTGTATTGAGCACGTCTTTTTACCTCCGGGAAGCTCGGGACATTGCGGGTAGCAAACATTTGCGAAGCTGAGCATCTCGGAGGTAATTTATGTAAGAGTCTAAAACACCTGTTGTACAGCAAATTTAGGGTTCTGCCAGAACCTTTTTTATAATTCACCCAGAGTTGCTGTCCGTATATATTACTGCAGAAAGTACGAAAGAGAGCGTCTTTAGCTTCACTTGTACAGAATCGAAAGTTCCTTATGGTCATATTCGCTTTAGTACACAGGCTTTGAGATTGTTTTCTTATATCCGAGTCATCGCTCAAGGAGCTGGTAATAGTTTGACCCAAATACTTAAACTCTTGTACTTCCTCAATTACCTCACCATTCATTTTAAACCTTATATCAGCTGGCAGATTACAGCTTTTAGGATGAAATTGCATAACCTTATTTTTTGTAACATTAAAAAGAATATTATGTTTCTGCAAATACTCTTCGCAGACTTTTAGTAGCCGATCCAAACCTTTAACAGAGGGACTTATTAACACCATATCATCGGCATAAACTAAGTTATTTATCCTTGTGTTATCTATACAACATCCCACTGTTGCCTCGTTGAGTGAAGCAATTAATCCGTCAATATAGTACACATCAAAGAGCATAGGGGAGAGCAAGGAGCCTTGTCTCACCCCGCAAGAGGAGCCAAAACATTCAGATAGTACATTGCCCACCTAACAGTGAAAGATTGGTGGGAATACCAAAATTTCAATAAATTTAATATGTACATGGGAACCTTCCTGTCTTCTAGTTTTGCAAATAAAATATTGTGGTTCACCCTATCTTATGCCTTACTTATGTCTAGGAAACAGCTATAAATAGTTTAATTACTGTCAATGTATTTAGATATTGTTTCTTTAAGTACATAGATACATAGGTCAGTTGAGTGGGACCTTTTAAAGCCAAACTGATTGGGAGATGTCCATAGGAAATCATTTAATCGGAGTAACAAGAGTTTTTCTAGTAGTTTCGAGAAGCAGGAAGCGACAGCAATAAGCCTGTAATTATTGCTGGACAGAATGTCTCCGTACTTATTTTTGACCAAGGGCAAGATATATACCCTCATGAACTCTGCAGGGATATAGCTATGAGCAAGCATGGCTGATAGGAGCAATGACATATGCAGACATACTACAGCATTTGCATATTTTAAGTGCTCATTCGATAAGTCATCTACCCCCTGACGCAGAACCAGTCTTTAACTCTTTAATTAACCTCTTTACTTCAGAAAATGATATCAAAGTATTTTCCCTTGTCCCTCCCACAATCGTTTCGCTGCAATCTATCTTAAGATTATCCCTACTCACACTATTAAGAATGTTAGAATAGTGGTTTTTCCACAGCTTTGCAATTTCATCCTCCCCCGACACCCCATCAGTTGTCGGAGGGAGGACATTTTTGACACCCATTTGATTCTTAACAAATTTGCAAAATTTGTTATTATCGTTATTTATGCGAGCTTCACAGGCTTTTGATGCTCGAATAGACTCTTCTTCTTTATTTACATCGCCTTATGGCCGCCTTATACTGACCCCTACTTCTACACATATTCATGTATACTGGTCCTAATCTGGGTCTACTATGAAAGCACCACAAATCATAGGCGTCTTTCGATTCCCTCTTCAGGGGGGCAATAAAATCATTCCATCCAGGAATAATCTTAGTATGATAGTTGTAAGATTTAATCAGGGGGCTTCCTGCTTCTCTTAACAGGGATATTATCTTACTATAATACCTATCTATAAGTTTACAGTGAGAATCATTTGAGCAAGGATTATTACAGGCAAGATGCAAAATTTCTAAATTATTAAAAAGGTGACTTGTTCTGTCTTTGTATTCTATTCTCTGCTGCATATTAACATTGGACCAGTCGACGCGATTATTCTTACCTCTTGAGTTCTTGTTAAGTCGTGTTGCGCATAAATTGGTAAAGTTAATTAATATTTCTAATGGTCTATGATCAGAAAGAAGGAAATCATGCAGAATATGAACTCTAACAATTCGATCCTTTAGATTATTACTAGTGAGACAATGATCAATCCACCTGGTGGTACCACTCATATCACTAACGTATGTAAAATTAGTAAATTACCACTGGTTACCCCTAATACCTCTACATCACTTATACTTAAATTGGCCGACTCGCACATGTTACCCAATTCTACAAAGAATTCCGAGTTCACATGTGCGTTAAAGTCCCCCATTATTATACAGTGAGAATATTTGGGGTGTTCTATATCTATATATATATACAGTGATGGGCATCGATACATGAAAATCGCTAAAGCGATACCGATACATCGATACATGAAGAACGTCTTAGGCGATACCGATACGCCGATACTTTCTAGATGTCTTAAGCGATACCGATACCGATACATGTATCGCCGGTACATTTTTATAATTATTCATTTAATATGTAGGTATTAGATATTATTGTTTATACTAGTAATTTGTACGCACTGTAAGTAAAATCAACGACATTTTAATGGGTTTTATAGATGTAAATAAAAACAATTGCTTTATTTAATGAAAGTATGTTTTAATTTTGTAGGATACATGAATGACTGAAAATATTACACTAACAATTAAAAGTAATTAGTATTAACCTTCAAAAATACCAGCTGGCTAAACGTCTGGTCAGACAGTCTATTCCTTTTTGGAGCGTGAATGTGACCAGCCAAACTAAACAACCGTTCTACAGGAGCAGAGGATGGTAGTGGTGTGTTATACAGGGTATCTCAAAAGTCACTATCTATTTCGGTGACATTAGATGTTTTTTTTTAAAATGCTATGCTGGCATAAAGATATGTACTTCTGGTGCAAATTTATGTATTTAAAAAAAGTTAATTGGTTTATTTCGAATTTTGTGTAATTTATAAATTTATCTTGACATGCTTGAACAATTCCTCGAACCTCAACTTCTTACAGATGGCATTCTTGACACAGTAGTTTTTCAGCAGGATGGAGCACCGTGCCATTATGCAATAATTGTACGTGATTATCTTGACAGACGCTTCCCCGGTCGCTGGATTGGTCGTGGAGGAACACAACCATGGGCAGCACGTTCACCCGATTTAACACCATCAGATTTTTTCGCCTGGGGTTTCATTAAGTCTAAGGTGTACACTGGTAGAAGAATTAGTGATGTAGCCGAACTTCGAAATCGTATTACCGATTTAGTTCAGAAAATAACACCTCAAATGCTGGAAAGTGTGTTCCGGGAAACAACTTATCGCTTTGAGCTCTGTAGAGACACTGATGGTCGCCATGTGGAGACAGATAAATAAATAGCACTAATTCTTTGTGGCACTTACTTTGAAATAAATATATTTTTCATGTCTTAAACCAGTTTTTCGTAATTCCCATTATTTTTCAAAATAGATAGTGACTTTTGAGACACCCTGTACTTCAGGAAGACCCGTAGAATTCCTGGGTACTGCCTCAGAGATTGGAGAGAATGACTTCCGTCACCCAGATACTGTAAAACTTCCATCTCAGTGGAATCTTGGGTTGCAGAGACATTAGTGGAAGCAGACTCATAACAGAAGAAATCATCTGCACACAAGTACAAACGTGTTTAAACGTTGCGCCGTACTGTGACGTGACCAGTAGAGTAGTACTGTCATTAAATAAATATTTAATAATATTATTATTTATGTATATTCATAAATATAACTCAGTAGTGTCATATTATAACATCTATTTAAATATTTAAAAATTCTTATTAATGTATCGATGTATCGAAGTATCGATTTTTTTCGATACATTTAAGAAAATTGACCTTAGCGATACCGATAAATCGATACTTTTGTCAAGTAGCTAAAGCGATATCGATACCGATACAAAAGTATCGATCGATACGTATCGGCGATACATGTATCTAGATACTGCCCATCACTACATATATATATATAATATATATATACACTGTATATAACGGCGTAGCCAGAAATTTCTAATGGGGGATTACACATGAAATATTATTCAACAAATTTTCAATTATCATATATATCTACACTACGGTGATGAATACACATTTATACACTCATTTTAAATCAGCATATGGATTAAAAAAAGACTACACACGTGTACGATGGACAAATAATACTTTGTTGTGTATTGATCGCGTTTTTAATTCCTGTGATTTTGCAATGTACTATGTATTTATTAAATTACAATTGTAATATTTCTGTCCTCTGCACCTAATTAGCGTCGTAATAAAATGCGCATTGAAATTATAGTTTGAAAACCATACTCGAAAGTTACACCCAAAAATCTCGGACAGTATACTGAAAGAGTACTTTTAAGGCTTATGTAGAGTTGTAGACTTATTAACAACTCCGTAAATGAGAGGTCAGTTAGATCTATTTTCGTAATGTTATAGACACGCGTCAGTTTTTGAATAGCTCATGTCTTATGTCACAAAGGGATTACTTATGCAATTTTGCAACTATGCAATTATGGAAAGTCAGTAGCAACTATGCACTTAAATAAAATCAATAAAGTTCGTGAAATTGAATTGAATAACCTTTATTAATAATAAAATTTACAATGACATAAATAATTGTGAAGCTGCACTATCTATTTTATTTAATTTAGCCCTTAAGCTTTAGGCTTTACTGGGTTCTTATTAAAAATAAAACATAGTTATTATTATTAATAATAAATAAATCATGAATAAGTATTATTAATAATTAAGGTATGTATTAATCTTAAATTATCATTATTGATATAACAAATACATGGTCATTATTGAAGGCACGCCTAAGCATAGAAATTGTTGTTATCCAAAAAAAGTCTAAAATAATAGACTTAATGTTTATAATTTGGTGTAATATATATAAACTTTGGTGGGCATGAGAATTTTTTTTTTTTTATGGTTTACATACTAGTTTTTTTTTGGCACGCGACTGTAAAAAGGTTCGCCACCCCTGTATTATACCAATACCGTACAAAGAATTTAACATTATACATGAGAGATAAGAATTGAACAATCACTAGTAATGTGTCTTTAATCCTAAATTACACACGAGAAATGAATAAACAATAGTAATGTACAATAATCCTAGATTTTTATTAGTATTCCATTAATAATCGGGATTTCAACTTGGTTTTAAACGAATTTACATTCACGATATTTTTTATATCAGCATTTAAATTATTCCATAGTTTCAATCCAATGAAAATGGGTAGTTTTTGAGTTATACTTCAATCTAAATTGAGGTATAACACGCTTTGATCTATTTCTGGTCTGATACGAGTGGATTTCTTGATGAGTTACAAAATATTTATTTACCCATTTAAGTTAATGATTTTGTTCTTGGACTCGTAAATAAAAATAAAATGTGCCAGTTTGATTACATCATCGAGCTTTAATAATTTTAGCTCTTTAAATAATGCACTAGAGTGATCAAGGAAATCAGTATCAGATAATAACCTTATTGCTCGTTTTTGGATGACAAAGATACCGTTTCGAGCGTTGTTAGCGGAGTTTCCCCAAATAAGAGTGCAGTACGTTATATAAGGAAGAACAAGAGTATGATAAAGAGTCAATAAAATCTGTTTAGGGACTACATTTCTAAGTTTAAACATTATAGCAATGCTCCCCGAAATCTTTTTTCGCGATATAATTTACATGATCACTCCATTGCAAATTCTTATCGAGCATTACAGTACATCAAGAAATTTTGTTACAGTACATTCCTTTACAGCGATTTCATCAACATTAAGTTCATCAAGATACACATTTCTTTTATTAGTAAAACTCATGAAATTTGTTTTACTGGTATTTAGGAAGAGTTTATTGGTGGTCAACCATTTCATTGAAGCTCAAATCAAATCACACTACAACACACATTTGTATCTTACAATAACTATGGGATCACCTGAAGATCAGGGCCCCCAGCCTTCTTTAGTTAGCCTTATAAGGCTAACTAACGAAAATATCACGACTTAACCTAACCAATCGTTAGGTCAACTGTATGCCCTTGACGATTGGTTAGGTTACGTCGTGATATTTTCGTTAGTTAGCCTTATAAAGCTAACTAAAGAAGGCTGGGGACCCTGATCTTCAGATGATCCTAACTATGTATATTTATTATGCCGTTTGGATTGGCGATGGGAAATCCCCTCTCACTTGTATTAGCTAACTTATAAATGGAATTTTTTTAAAGCAGAATTTTGCCTACTATTGTTAATTTTAACCTTGTTTGATACAGGTATCTAGATGATATTTTATGCTTTTGGCCTAATAATTTGGGTGTTGACTTATTTCTTGGTAGGCTCAACAATTTAGTCACATCTATTAACTTCACGGTTGAAAAAGAAAATGATGGAAGCTTATCTTTTCTGGATCTAAAAATTCTGAGATGCTTTAATCAGTTCAAATTTGAAGTTTATCGTAAGCCTACTAATAATAATCCTTATGTGCATTTTTATTCTGACCATCATCCCTCGATTAAATCTTCTATTTTTTCTGCTATGTTTCTTAGAGCATGGAGAGTTGTTAGTCCTGAATTTTAGATTTCGAGTTATGCAATATCATGAATATTGGTACTAAATTATGTTATCCTATTTCATTTTTAGATAACTGCCTTAGGAAAGCCAAGAATAGGTATTATAATAGTGTAACTGTAAAGGAATTTGAGCGTAAAAATATCCTTAGCCTACCTTACCATGTTAATGTTCAATATCTTCCGACTTAAAGCAATTGGTATCAATGTCGTCTTTAAGTATAATAATACTGTTAAAGCACGCCTAATAAAGAATAGCCCGGATAATGTGGTTGGTTGTGTGTATTCGATCGGATGTACACAATCAGGGCCGGATTAACACCTTTAGAGGTCCTAAGCACTGAAAAGATTATGGTGCCCCTATATATATGTAATTCAAAATAAAAACAATACTAAACCGTAAAATAAATTTTTATCTTTCGAAATGAAACAAAACTTCCATGTATGCTGAAATTAAAATAGCTTCTTTCTAGATTTTCTGATTGCAAAATCCTGAATAATTTCATCGAAGCTGACTCGACGAAGCATGTCTGCTTCTATACACAGTAGGGAAAGTGAATCAAGTCTGTCCTGACACATTGTTGTTCTCTGAGGGTTTTTTATTCTTTCCAGCTGAGAAAAAGAGCGTTCTGAGGAGCAGTTAGTAATCAGCAATGTTAGAAAAATACTTAGTGTGTCATGAAGATCAATGTGACTGAATTTCGTTTTCCCTGTTTCATTAAACTTTGAGCGCATATTACTTTCACCAATTCCATGCTCCCACATACATGAGTGACATAATTTCACTAACAAAAGTGGTGCTAAATTACAGAATTGTACACAACATACATTGAAAACACACATACAGCTTCATAAATTTTATATTGATTAATGCAAACCTGGTTTAGGTGAGGAGAAGCAATAAAAAGAGAATAGAAAAATGGGAGAAGTGTGTAGTGGAGTGTAAGGAAGTCTAACAAAATTTTGATTCTTCCCATGATGACTACTTCTATGCTTTCTTTGAAATATCAAATATCAAATTCTTTCAAAAAACTTTTCTCATTTTTTTTCGGTGCCCCTGCCTTGCTGGTGCCCTAAGCACGTGCTTAGTCTACCTATTGGGTAATCTAGGACTGTACACAATGTAACTCAGTATATACTGTATAGGCTAAACGGGTAAAACGTTAGATATTAGGGTAAAACAGCATAAATATGCGTGTAGAACAACATATAATTCTAATGCATTGTTTAGCCATATGTATAGATGTAATCATAGTATCAAGTGGGATAGTTCTAAAGCGCTCGTTAAAAACAGATATAATTGAAAGGAATATTCTAGAATTTTCATTTATCCATTTTAAAAATAATTTCAATAACAGTGTGGGAATGTATAAAATTGACAATATCCTGTTAAAATACCTTTTGTCTCTAATTAATTCTCGTTAATCATGTGCTAATCTTTTTGTTTTTCTGTCCCTTTGTACATATGTATATATTTTTGTCATCTCGTCTTCTCCCTTCATTCCCTGGTGAGGTGTACTTCTGAATACACAAAAGGCCTTGGAATCATTTTTTCTTTTTCTTTGTGGTGTAGTGAATACTCTTATTTTAGTTTCAAGATAAATGTTAATTTTACCGTCTTGAATTTCGGAATAGCTATAAATTCATTTTAAATTAGTTACCCATCATAATTCAATTGTAAACCACATTAATACTAATTTTATGTATACTGTATTATTTTATTGTATGTAAACATAATTAATTATATATCACAATTGTCAGTTAATTATTTATATTCAAATAATTATTTTAATCTAATACCATGTCCATTTTGCAAATAAATAATAGAAATCCAAGGGTTATATTTTCCATCCTTGGTACTGTCGCAGTTTCGCCTAACGGACTCAATACGGCTAGTGAGATAATCACTGGTTGGCACTTAACCAGCGGCAGTGCTTATGGCTACATCATCCAGGTTAACCTATACCGGATAGATGCGCTACGGTCCCAAGCCGTAGCTTGCCTAGGCCCAACGACGACGAAAACCAACAATTGGTGACCCCGGTTGGATTCCCCCCTTTTACCCGAACGACTAGGACTAGACTGTAACTTCGTTCGTGCCCATCACCCCCTTCACCCGAGCGACTAGGACCAGACTGTAACGTCGCTCGTGCCCTCTGCCCCTCACCCCTGCCCGTGCGCTCTGTGCCTGCGCTCGTCTCAACCTCCACTCCTTCGTTGGTAACTTGTCTTGCTTGTACGTCAGCAAGCATAGGAGAAGATGCCTGACGACGCTGGTGCCATCTCCCACTTGAGCGTAAAGCTCCCCGTCTTCTGGCCGGGTGATCCATTTATTTGGTTCCACCAAGTGGAATCACAATTCAACTTGGGAAGGATCACCGCTAGCAGGACAAAATACGATCATGTTTTGTCCTCTCTACCAGCGAGCATCATCTCTGAAGTCCGTGACGTCATCGTGTCTACTTCCACGAGTGAGGACCCATACAACGATCTGAAGTCTGCCATCCTGTGCCGCACCACTGTCTCCGAGCGTGAGAAACTACATCAGTTAATCTCAAAAGAAGAACTTGGAGACCGTAAGCCCACTCAAATGCTGAGGGCTATGCAGTGCGCTCTAGGCGAACGCGCACAAACCTTCGATAAGGACATCTTTAGACAGTTGTTCTTGCAGAAACTTCCTCCATCAGCTCAGCGTGTCTTGGCCACTATGGATCCTGCTACTCCAGTTGATAAACTAGCAGAAACTGCCGACAAAGTAGTGGAGATTGACACAGCTCCGGTCAACAACGTGAAACACAATCGGAACTGGAGTTGAAAGTGGAAGAGTTAAGTCAACAACTCAACCACGTTTGTTCTCTGCTACAAAATCAACGGCAAAGAAGCCATTCTCGGTCAAGATTTACGAAGAGGCATCGTTCGAGTTCCGGGAAGATCTGCTTCTACCACTCTAAATTTGGAAAGAAGGCTAGGAAGTGCATCTCCCCTTGCAATTTTTCGTCGGAAAACCCCAGCAGCGAGTCCTAATGGCGTCTAGTACTCGCACTGCCAACCTATTATTCATAAAGGACAGGAACTCTGGTGTCAATTTCTTGGTCGATACCGGAGCGTCAGTCAGTGTATTCCCTCAAAAATCTGGTCATACGCACTCGGAATCTCCGCCTCTATACGCTGCTAACGGTTCACGCATACCCACGTACGGTACTCAGTCGCGTGAACTAAACTTGGGCCTTCACCGATCCTTCAAGTGGATTTTCATCTGTGCTCAAGTGCAGCATCCCATAATCGGCGCTGACTTCCTCCAGCATTTCAAACTCCTGGTGGATCTTGACAAGCGACGCTTATGCGACCAGGCCACACTGCTTTCTGTTCTTGCCAAACAGGTTGCCCTTCCGGACGCCTCGAACTCTGCACTTTCCCTCGTTCCCCCTAATTCCATGTACCAGTGCCTTTTCCAGCGATATCCAGGAATTCTTCAACCGATGCAGATGGGTGATACCATTAAGCACACCATTACCCATCACATTACAACAAAAGGTCCCCCTGTGTTTGCAAAACCCAGACGTCTTGCCCCGGACAAACTGAAAGCTGCCAAATCGGAATTCCAGCTTATGATAGATCTTGGGATAATAAGACCTTCCAAAAGCAGTTGGTCCTCTCCCCTACACCTGGTCCAGAAGAAGTCAGGAGACTGGAGACCATGTGGGGATTACCGGTTTTTGAATTCGACAACCATCCCGGACCGATATCCGGTACCAAATGTCCAAGACTTTACTTCTCTTCTCCACGGCAAATCTATCTTCAGTAAAATAGACCTCGTTAAGGCTTTCCACCACATTCCCGTAGAGCCTTCGGATATTCCCAAGACTGCAGTTTGTACACCATTTGGGTTATTCGAATTTGTGAAGATGCCGTTCGGGCTACGGAATGCTGCGCAAACCTTTCAGAGGTTTATAGATGAGGTCACCAGAGGCTTAGACTTTGTTTATGCCTCCATCGATGATTTGCTTGTGGCCAGCTCAAAGGAAGAGGAACATAAGGAACATCTTTCGCTCCTCTTTCAACGCTTAGAACAATACGGTGTTACTATTAATGCATCTAAGTGTGTGTTTGCACAGCCAACCTTGGAATTTCTTGGTCACACGATTTCGCAGCACGGAATTACCCCCCTTCAGGACAAGTGTGAAGTGATAAAAAATTACCCTATGCCAAATAATCAGCGTGAGTTACGTCGGTTTCTAGGTTTGGTAAATTATTACCACAAGTTCATTAAAAACTGTGCCAGTGTTCTTGCTCCTCTACACGCTATGATCACACACAAACGCAAGGTAACGAAATTGGTATGGTGTAGCGATAGTTTACAGGCGTTCGACAATGCCAAAAATGCTATCAATAGTGCATTGTCTCTGTCATTTCCTATCAGTGATGCCCCCCTAACTCTGACGGTCGATGCATCAGATGTTGCGATCGGTGGGGTGTTGGAACAAACCATTAACGGTCAACAAGCACCCATCGCGTTTTACTCGAAAAAGCTGCAGCCAGCCCAAACGCGTTATAGTGCTTTCGGACGTGAACTTCTTGCTATTTACTTAAACGTGAAGCATTTTCAACATTTCCTTGAAGGCCAGAGTTTTGTGTTTTTACCGACCACAAACCTTTGGTCACTGTCTTCAATAAAAACAGCTGTAACCACTCTCCCAGAGTCATCAGGCAACTCGATTATATCTCGCAATTTACCACAGATATCCGCCACATCAAAGGTGTCTTGAACACTCCAGCGGATGCACTTTCAAGAATAGAGATTACTTCTGTTACCCTCAGCTCTACACTGTGGAATGCTATTGCACAGGATCAAGATAAGGATACGGAACTACAAGACCTGCTCAGAGAAGACCACTCACTCACTTTCCCTCAAGAAAATGAGTATGCCAGGATTGTCTGTGCCCCTCTATTGCGACGTATCAACAGCTGCTATTCGCCCTTATGTCCCTCCATGTCACAGACAAGCAGTCTTCACGGATCTTCATAAGCCCTCCCATCCTGGTATCCGTGCTTCGCAACACCTGGTTACCTCTCGCTTTGTTTGGCCCTCGATGCGGAAGGATGTCAAACATTGGACCAAAACGTGCCTTGCCTGCCAGCGTGCCAAAGTCCAAAGGCACACCAGGTCCCCTTTGACGCATTTCCGCCCCCATCCCAGCGATTTGAGGTAATTCATGTAGACATTGTTGGCCCTCTTCCAGTGATTCAAGGCCAACGTTATCTGCTCACCTGTCTCGACCGCTTTTCCAGATGGCCTGAAGCCATCCCACTTCCTGATATCCAAGCGGACACTGTTGCAAGAGCCTTTCTTCATGGATGGGTATCAAGATTTGGATTGCCGACAAAAGTCATCACTGACCAAGGTCGCCAATTTGAGTCTTCGCTTTGGAAGAAGTTTACCAGCTTGTTGGGTACAGTACATGCGCATACCTGTGCGTATCATCCGCAAGCTAACGGCCTCGTCGAACGCTTCCATCGCCAGCTGAAGTCATCCCTTATGTGTCACGAAGATTCCCATTGGATGGATAAGCTTCCACTCGTGTTGCTTGGTATTCGCTCTGCATTTAAGAGTGATCTGAAGACTACAGCGGCTGAACTAGTCTATGGAACAACACTGCGGCTACCAGGTGGCTACTTCACTGCAGGGGATAAGTCATGTGATCCTACGGAATTCGCTCAAACACTTTCCTCTCACATGCAGTCCCTTCAGCCTGTTCCCCCTCGATTGACTAGCCAACAGAACATCTTTGTTTCCCCAGCCCTCCAGTCTTGCACCCACGTTTTCGTTCGTGTACCTGTCCCAAAACGGCCTCTCCAATGTCCATATGACGAGCCCTATGAAGTTCTCCGACGTACGCGCAAATCATTTCTCATCCAGCGCGGTTCCAAGGTCGACAAGGTTTCTATCGATCGTCTTAAGCCTGCGTTTTTGGAATCAACCTTAAGCGAGGTACATGTAGCTACCAAAAAGGTCCAGGGGAAATCTGTGTCGTTCGGAACACTTTGAACTTCCTCTCTGGTGGGGGAGTGTGTAGTGAATACTCTTATTTTAGTTTCAAGATAAATGTTAATTTTACCGTCTTGAATTTCGGAATAGCTATAAATTCATTTTAAATTAGTTACCCATTATAATTCAATTGTAAACCACATTAATACTAATTTTATGTATACTGTATTATTTTATTGTATGTAAACATAATTAATTATATATCACAATTGTCAGTTAATTATTTATATTCAAATAATTATTTTAATCTAATACCATGTCCATTTTGCAAATAAATAATAGAAATCCAAGGGTTATATTTTCCATCCTTGGTACTGTCGCAGTTTCGCCTAACGGACTCAATACGGCTAGTGAGATAATCACTGGTTGGCACTTAACCAGCTGCAGTGCTTATGGCTACATCATCCAGGTTAACCTATACCGGATAGATGCGCTACGGTCCCAAACCGTAGCTTGCCTAGGCCCAACGACGACGACGACGAAAACCAACAGTGGGTTTACATCATTCATTCATTTCACGTGTTTAATTGTGAAATTCATCCCATATATATATATATATAAAACCTTTGGTTAGCTTCTGCCCGAATTGTTCATTCTGACGAAGGTCAAGCTTTTCACTCCATCTTAGATCTACAGTTTAACGTGGAATCCGAACCACGCCCCACCAGCAGCTCAGCGTCTTAACCACTAGGCCACCTAAGGTACCCATTTATCTACCAACCACTTTCTTTATTGTGTGGAAGGATGAACAGCTGGGTTTTGCTGCACGCCGGCTGCTGTCACCGGGTCTCGAACCCGGGGCAGATGGATTCGTAGTCAGCGACGCTAACCACTACACCACCGACACGCATATATATATATATATATATATATTATATATATATATATATATATATATAATTTATCATTGTCATGCTCGGATTTCATTAATGCAAAAAGATGAGAGTAAACTTTTCAAAATTTAGTGTCGAATAACAAAAAAGTTTAATTTGCTCTTAAAAAAATGTAATGATGCAAGAGAGAATAGAAAATATTTCTTTATAATACTTTATAGATTTTTGCTCTTTGTATGACATTATATAAATACCCATTTTCATGCACTGCTTCTGTCATACTATATATGCAGTTACTGCACGCAGTTGAATTTACAGTATATGGGAAAAACTATTTGGTTAAAACAGATGGATAAACGCATGGTTAAAAAGCATGGTTAACCATTTGACAACCAATCCAGAGGAACTCTAAACGTAATGAAACTTTTTATGATATATTTTGTGCCCTTTAATAGCATTTCAAATGTATAATTTAATGTACATTCATTACTGGTTTTGTTAGACTTTTCATTACCAAACTACTGATGAATGCGCATTCATTTATACATTTGAAATGATGCTCGAATGGGACACGGGGTTACAGTGTGGTTAATTCAAGCATGGTTAGTTATTTGGTTTTACAAACTTAAATGGTTGTCAAATAATATTTGAAGTATGTAATTTCATTTTTTTTTTGCACATTTGCAACACTTCAGTAACCCCTTCTTGTATGTCCAGTTTACATTCATTATTTGGACGGATCAACAACGTATGTACGAAGTTTTATTTTAAAGGAAGTTCAAATAAAAACAAAAACGTAGTTTCCGCGTCCAAATCCATAATTTAAAGGATTCAGCAGATGGAGACAATTGATATTCAAAGGTAGTCACAGTGAATAAAAAGTCTATTCCATGAAAAGTCAAAAAATCGCTCATCCATCAATACCCATTCGAAAAATATTTTTCCATTCCCGAAACCAATAATGAAAATTTATATTTCGGAATAAAAATCAAAACTTGAACCAATATTTTGAAATATCAAAAATTTGAATGAAAAAAGAAAGATGAATGATATGAATGCGTAATCAATAGCGAAAACAAAGAACAATTTCTGCATCGAATTTCCTTACAAAAATTAAAACTAAAGAACTAAAATGATTCAATTCAACAGAGTTTTAATAAAAATTTAGAATATAGTTACAGAAAATTATTTAGTTGAAGCACCAAAATCATTTGTCAACTATGCAAAATTTTTAATTCAACCGTTTAAGCAGTTATATATATATATATAACTGCAATGACCACGCAGTATATTAATGTCTAGAAACGACGTAAGTATAGAGGAGTGTTCTGCACACGAGGAAGAGAAATAACGAACAAATGAAAAAATGAGGTGACCGCCCGGGAATCGAACCCGTGGTGTAGTGGTAGCATATCTGACCGGCAATCGGAAGATCCTGGGTTCGATTCCCGGGCGGTCACCTCATTTTTCATTTGTTCGTTATTTCTCTTCCTCGTGTGCAGAACACTCCTCTATACTTACGTCGTTTCTATACATATATATATATATATATATATATCTATAACCTTACCTTACAACCTTACAAAGGTTTCGCGCAATGATTTCTCATTTCGCGAAGGTCAAGCCTGTCACCCTTACTCTCGAGTTGGCCTGGTGAAGTAGTGAGTTGGATTCTTGTGCTCTCCACCTCACATAGCCAGGTACGCCCGGCTGATCGGGGATTGTTCTCAGCCAGGCGTCTAGTCTTTAGTCTTCTTTTGAAGATGTCCACTGCAACTACCTTCGTGTTTCTTAGATCTTTGGGCAACTGATTAAACAGTTTTGGTCCTCTCACTACAAAACTATTTTCTTTCAGTGTTAAGGATGTTCCCTGTCTCGCCGTCAATTTGGGAATACGACACAGTCTACCGTTTCTACCTTCCACCGTTGTTTGGGGAATTATAGGGTTCAGAGTAAGATTAGGGACTAGTTTCTCCATTATTTTCCAAGTGTAAATAATGGTATATCTCTCTCTCCTTCTTTCCAGTGAATATAGGTCTAGTTCGCGTAACCTTTCCCAGTAATTTAGTTCTTTACACCCATTGATCTTGGCTGTGAAGCTTAGCTGGATCCCTTCCAGCTATCTAATGTCTTCTTTTTTATCATATATGGGGATGTTAGGACCGAGCAATATTCCAATTTTGGTATGATCAGGGTTTTCAGTAGAGGAATCATTACATTCCTATCCCTTCGTTTAAAGGTTCTCAATATCTGACCCGTTATTCTCTTTGCTCTGTTTACTGCTATCTTATTTTGTGTTTCAAATTTCGCATCATCTGTCATTACAACCCCTAAGTCTTTTGCTCTGGAATTTCTCTGAATTTCCTGTCCATTTGGGGTATAATATTCCATGGATTTTAGGTCTTCTTTTTTTCCGTAGCCTTAATAGCTGAAATTTCTCGGTGTTAAACTTCATATTGTTGTCTTCCGTCTATTTGTAGATTCTGTTTATGTCGGTTTGTAGAGATCCTATGTCTTCTGGGTTTCTTATTTTTCTACTAATCTTTGTCTCATCCGCAAAGGATGTTACTGTGCTGTCTCTGGTAACGTCCTCATCTATGTCAGTTAGCATGATTATGAACAGTAGTGGAGCTAATACTGTTCCTTGTGGTACTAAGCTGAGGACCTCTGATTCTGATTCTGATAACTCCCTGTACTGTAACGACTTGCCGCCGCTCACTAAGGAAATTATATATCCATTTCCCTACTTTTCCTGTTATTCCCATATATTTCAGTTTATGTATTATGATTCCGTGGTCACACTTGTCGAACACTTTAGCAAAGTCTGTGTATAGTACATCATAGTTTTCATTACTTTCAAGTGAATCAATAATGTTGTTGTAGTGTTCCATTAATTCTGATAGACATGATCTGCCTGACTGAAACCCGTGTTGGTTATCACTGAATTTTTTCTGAGTTTCCAAAAAGTCATAGATTTTCTGTCTAACTATTCTTTCAAATATTTTAATAAGATGAGATGTAAGCGACACTGGCCTATAGTTTTTGGCCTCGGATCGAACTCTTTTATATATTGGGACTATGTTCGCGCTCTTCAGGATGCCCTGTATTTCTCCCGTGTCTAATGATCGTCTCCATATCCAGTATAGTGGCTCAGCGATTGCATTCTTGCAGTTTTTGATCAGTGTGGCATTCGATTTATCCGGTCCTGCCGCTGAGTGTGTTTTTAGTTTCCCTATGGCTTGTGTTATATCATCCGTCGTAAAGTCGAAATCCGTTATACTTTCCCCTTGTGGTTCTTCTTCAAAGAACGCGTTTCTATCGCATATCAATTTGTCAGTTTTTGGGATACTGAAAGATGATTCGTACTGAGCTCTTAATATTTTAGATATTTCTGTTAGATCATCAGATAAAGCACTGTTCTCATTTTTTAAAGGTCCGATAGTAGCATGGTTTATCGACTTTCTTTTTGCGAAATTATAGAAGTACTTTGAGTTAGCCTTTATCGCTTCTATTGCATCGTCTTCTTCTTTTTCTGTATGCTTCTCGATTAGTTCCACCTGTATAACGACATCGATACTTTGCAGTTTATCATTTAATATTGTTCTGATGTTGTTATCTTTACATTTACTTAATTTTGCAGTCACTCTTTTTCTCTTTCGGAACAATGCCCTCTTTTGTCTTTCGAACCTGCTTCTCTTTCCTCTTTGTTGTATCTTTGGGACATGTTTTTCACAATTTTTAACGTCTTCTCTAACGTCATTAGCATCTTCTCCGTTGTCTTGGCCTCGAAAATGGTTTTCCAATCTATTACTTCCATGCTGGATGTCACATCTTCCCAGTTTATAGCTTTGGAGTGAAAATTTCGAATTTGCTTCTTTCTGTTGTGCGTGTTCTTTCCTTTCCTTTCAATGATGTTGTGGTCTGATATCATAGTTGGGAATATTTCAACATTATCAATTAGATTACTCTTGTTTGTGAATACCGAATCTAGGCAGTTGTTTTTTTCTTGTGTTTTCTGTTATTTCTTGCGTTAACATAAATTCATCAGCTAGAGCTAGTAGCATTTTTACCTGCTCCTGGTCTTCTCGTGCGCCCCCCTTGTCCTGGTGTATACTGTACATATATTTTTTCGTATCCTTTTATATTTCCTGAATGGGAAATTAAAATCACCACAGAGAAAAATATTTGGGGTTGGAGAGTGTAGATCTTTTACCCAGTTTCTTACGTCTGTAATGGAATCTGAAAATTTTGAGGTTGGCGTGTTTCGGGGTCTGTACATTACAATTAGTACCATATTTAATTTTTCAATTTTTTCTGCTACACATTCTACGTAGCTGTTTGAGGTACTTATAGCCATTTCTGCTATGTGCCTTTCGCGTATATATATATATATATATATATATATATATATATATATATATATATATATATATATATATATATATATATATATATGTGTGTATATATATATATATATAATATATATATATATATATATATATATATATATATATATATATATATATATATATATGGGAATGAACTCAGAATGGTTCCCTGAGTTTTTTATGATACACACAGACCGTGCATGGAACAAGGAACTCTTCTGGGATAAATCCACTATAGTCCGAATAAGTAATGGTAAATGACAAATACCATAGTTTTTCTTTTTCATGATGCAAGCCCGACGTGGGCAACGGGTCTCTCTCGGGCTTGCATCATGAAAAAGAAAAATATGGTATTTGTCATTTACCATATTCGGACTATAGTGGATTTAATTATCCCAGAAGAGTTCCTTGTTACATGCACGGTCTGTGTGTATCATATATATATATATATATATATATATATATATATATATATATATATATATATATATATATATATATATATACCGTGTATTTCAGTTGTTTCAACCGTGTGTTTTCTGTGTGTACTCACCAAAAATTCTATGCAGTATACGAAACAAGCAGCTGAACATCAGCTCATATCGAAAAATGTCTTCTTCAAAAGCTGAAAGACTTGAAATAGAAAGGCACAAACTGTTAAAATCGTGTATTGGTTCGGGTTGTCAGCCCTGTTTGGAAATGCAGTGGGTGAGCTCCAACACACTAAGAGACAGGAAGGGAAAACAACTAGGAATGAAACCGTCGCTGTCAATTTTCCAAAGTCACAATGTATCGAAGACTTATTTTCTAAACTGTCGACATTAATACCTTTCTTAATGAACCCTCGATTTTGAAAGAAACATATTATACTGCTCGACAACAAACCAGCATTTCCCTTTAGGAACTATGTTGGTCATGGAGAATGTGAAGTCCATGAACTTCACTGGCGCTCAAATCCTGCAAAGTCCGAGAACATAAAGTATTAAAAGTGAAGTAGAGAGAGAATCATATGGTGTGTGTGTGTGTGTGTGTGTGTGTGTGTGTGTGTGTGTGTGTGTGTACAGGGAAGTTAAATTCATCGTTATATCACATGAAGGGAAACTCGGTAATGTGTTTCGAGGAGGCTGAAGAAAAATAGGAACGAGATTGTATGATGTACAGTATCCAAATATGTGTTCTTTAACTACTTAGTGAAATTTTTATTTAATACCATATCCTTCCTCCTCCACGTTTTTTTTTTTTTTTTTTTAACTGCAAACAACACAGTATAATTAATGTAAAGAACGACGCTTGTGTAGAAGAGCGTCCGCACAAGATGAGGAGGAAGAACGAACAAATGAAAAATGAAGTACCTCCCGGGAATCGAACCCGGGATCATCCTCATCTTGTGCGGAACGCTCTTCTACACAAGCGTCGTTCTTTACATTAATTATATTGTGTGTTGTTTGCAGTTAAAATGTATATATGTACGGCATGCGAAGGTGCCCCCTCAGGGCATTGGTTTCTGCTCGTATGTAGGAGAATTACGACTTCTGATTGATCGAGGTCCTTGGTGTAGTGGATAGCATATCTGACCGGCAATCGGATGATCCCGGGTTCGATTCCCGGGAGATACCTCATTTTTCATTTGTTCGTTCTCCCTTCTCATCTTGTGCTGAACGCTCTTCTACACAAGCGTCGTTCTTTACATTATATATACAGTATATATATATAATTTAGTGGTGGACCGGATATCCGCATCATTTTTAACATCCGCATCCGCACTTCTGACTGTGGATGTTATGCGGATATTACCTCTAATAAATTATGCAATTTACAATTAAATTAGCTTATAAAGTAGCTTATAAGGCCCAGTCATACACATTTCATGTAAAGTATTAATTATTTATTAATGAACAAACAAATATATAAACCTCAAAATATAAATACCTGGTAACAGCAAATTAAATGAAAATTGTTTCATTCAATTTTCTGTGGCTGAAACTCTTGAGAAAGTTATTATTTTTATCATAATGAAAACATTAATATTAATTTTAATTCTTATGCATTGCCTGCCATAATAGTAATATCACGAAATTTGAAAAATTATGGCATATATTCATAATTCTATATTATATTGATATATTAACTAAATATCCGCATCCGCATCGGCAGATATTAAAATTAAAGATCCGCATCCGCAGATGTTGAAAAACTGACATCCGGTCCACCACTAATTTTATATATATATATATATATATATATATATATAATAGGGGCACGATTCAGGCATTCACTCGCTCTCATACCAACACAAAATTTTCCTAGAATGCCTCTCTGCCTAACAGAAGGCCCTCATTGTTTTCGACCGGATAAGGTCAGCGTGACACCTCGCATCTGGCTTGAAAAATGCTCTAGCTTGCTTAGACCTTCAGTCACGCGCTGGCCGAGCTTTCTTCCTTTAATAAACAAAACACTAAATGATAAAAGTCACAATAATGTTAATAACTGAGCGAATGCAAATTCACAGAATAAATGAGATTTTAATTAGATTATAAATTGAATTATAATTCCACAGTAGCTTATTAGATGAATTACAACAATGCGCACGAAATGAATTTGAATATTTACGGTTGAATAATGAAAGACAAATATGCCCAGGCAAAGGGCCGTTACAATGGTTGTTACAACCATTGTAACTGCTCTTTGCCTGGGCATAAAATACGCTTTAACAACAACCTAAAAATGATGGAAAAGAAATTCCGAGAAAATAAGAGAAAGAATTGCATGAATCGATCATGTCATCAGGGCCGGATTTAGGAGTGGGCAAAGTGGGCAGCTGCCCATGGGCCTCCACATCTTGGGGGCCTCCACATATTGACAAGCCATTATCAAAATAGAAAAAACCCAAAACTAGAAAAACCCGATAGATGATCAACAAAAAAACACGCGCATCCAATACCACTGTAGTACATAAACTTTTACCAATTACTGTTTGTTGTGTACTGATTATTATTTTGTTTTTATTACTCTTTTAGGCCTACTCTCAGTATAATGGAATACCAGAGTAACCCGAGGCTTTCATTTTTTGCAGAAATGAGTGGAATGGACAGACACAAGAGTGCACGATGTTTTGAAAGTGTATGTATGTTAATTATATTATGAATCTTATGGATGACTTCAATTATGTCTTCCCCTAAGGTAGGGGGGCCTCCACATGGAGGCTGCCCAGGGCCTCCACACGTCTAAATCCGGCTCTGCATGTCATTCTAATTAAAATAAATTATGTTCTATGTGGAGTTGTTATAGATGTGTTGGCCCTCCCCTTGAACAACTCTCCCTACGTTTTTACACCAAGAGTTGGATGACAAAAAAGTATTGTTTGCCAACAAATATGAAGTCTAGAACACGGATCCCTGAAAAAAAAGCAGACTATGCCTACAAATCCATCAGGAAAATATTGTAAAGAGACTGATTTGTTTTCTTCCCCAGTATTATTTAAAAGAGACTACATCTGGCACTACTCAAGATATAGGCGGATCCAGAGAGGGGGACCTGGGGGCTTAATTGAAGCAACGGGGCTTAATTTGGAGGCCCCTACATCCTGGTTAAACGAAATTAAGTAAAACGTTTGAATGCTTACGTCCACGTTGCTTCAATTAAGCACCTTGGCCCCCCTTCTCGATCCGCTTATGATTCAAGACACTTCTCCGGCCACTCTGCCTGCCATTGTACAAGACACAGCTCCTGCTAATGTGCATGCCACTGTTCGAGACACCAGACCAGTCAGATGTTGAATTCTGACTAAAGTACAGAAAGTAAAATAAAATATCCCAGTACTACTGTTTTTGGTTTATTGAAAAATTAATATATTTTTTGTTTTATGTGATTTAAATTGTCTAAAATAAACATTAGAGGGTCATATGATGTGTTGCGATTAAGGGAAGGGAACAGGGGGTTCATTATGATTAAAATGGATCTTATCAAAATAAAAGTTCTAAGTCAGGTGTCATAATTTACTTTCATGAAAAAATATGGAAATCACTAAAAAGACGTTTCACTAAATTAATGATTTTGCTGCATATCTTTCCCTGAAAAGTCACCAGAATGTAGTATTGTGCAGTTACAGATTTTTAAATTTTCACGGGGGGGTATGCCCCGGGACCCTCCTACCCTACCCACTCTCACCACCTTTCCCCTTGTTAAAATGTTACAATTCGACCACTGTGTGTATATATATATATATATATATATATATATATATATATATATATATATATATATATATACAGTGTATATATATATAAATATTGTATATAAGGAGGGGAGAAACGTCAATAATCAACCAGCTATTGTTATCAATTCATGTAAATATTTAAACATAGAATAAAAGTTACTGGTTGTACTATAATAAATGCAAAAAACCACTTCTTTTCTACGTGAAGGTCAAAACATGATAATAAAAACCCACTCTAATAGATAGAGTTTATTTCCACAACCGTTTCGATGCCCACTGGCATCCTCTTCGGGTGGATACAGAAAAACGAATGAACCAAAAACAAGAGGGAAAACAGTCCAGGGACCATTAAGAAACTCGCACCTAGGTTAGATCCCGTTCTCCCGACACTGGAAGGGCATTTTTATTAAAGGGACCCGCTTATAAGTACATTCGCACAAATTTAAAACTATCTACTTGTTCTATGCATACAGATTCTATTATTTTTTTACATAATTATTGCATTTATTATTAAATTTATTACATTTAATATTGCATTATTATTTACTACAGAAATAAATTTATTATTAAATTGATTATTACATTGTTGTTTATTATACAGAAATTATAAACCGAAAAACGAATGGAAAAGGCGAGAAGGAAACAATCCAGAGACCATTAAGAAATTCGCACCTAGGCTAGATCCCGTTCCCCCCACCCCAGAAGGGTATTTTTATTAAAGGGTCCCGCTTATAAGTAAATTCGCACAAATTAAAATGATCTTCTTGTTCTATACATACAGATTCTATTATGTTGACATAATTACTGCATTTATTATTGCATTTACATTTATTATTATTACCTTTACACTAATTATTACATTATTTTATTACCATTATTACATTTATTGCATTTATATTTATTTCCACATTTATTACTTGCATTATTACATTTACATTTACGTTTATTATTCCATTTACATTTTACCTAGGAAAAAAAAAAACGAATGAACCAAAAGCGAGTAAGGAAACAATCCAGAGACCTTTAAGAAATTCACACTTAGGTTAGAACCCGTTCACCCGACTCCGTAAGGGATTTTTGACCAAAAATCTCATTAAAGGGTCCAACTTATAAGTACTTTCGCACAAATTAAAATTATCTTTTTGTTCTATACATACAGATTCTATTATTTTTCTTTTGACATAATTATTACATTTATAAAGTACCTTACTTGATTCCCAATCTATGCCAATCTATCCCAATTTATGCCCCTCGGGAACCTTCAGTTAACCAAAAACAATATGTGAGTTTGCCTTACATTGCCGGCTTAGGAAGAGTAAAACCGTTGACGAAAGATTTTAAGTTTGCTTTGGCGTTCAAATATTCGTCTATCGTGAAAAGTAAATTGGTTAGGAATAACGTTGCAAAAGGGGAACAAGCCTGTGTCTACAGCATTCCCTGTAAAAGTTGTGATTTAGTGTACGTGGGAGAAACTGGAAGAAATATTGAAACCCGTATTAAAGAACACAAATATGCCTTCAGAAGTTGTAATACTAATAATGCCATTTTTTATCACGCCAGCCAAAATAATCATGCTATAGATTGGGAACTAAGTAAGGTACTTTATAAATGTAATAATTATGTCAAAAGAAAAATAATAGAATTTGTATGTATAGAACAAAAAGATAATTTTAATTTGTGCGAAGGTACTTATAAGTTGGACCCTTTAATGAGATTCTTGGTCAAAAAATCCCTTACGGAGTCGGGTGAACGGGTTCTAACCTAAGTGTGAATTTCTTAAAGGTCTCTGGATTGTTTCCTTACTCGCTTTTGGTTCATTCGTTTTTGTTTTTTTCCTCGGTAAAATGTAAATGGAATAATAAACGTAAATGTAAATGTAATAATGCAAGTAATAAATGTGGAAATAAATATAAATGCAATAAATGTAATAAAGGTAATAAAATAAATGTAATAATTAGTGTAAAGGTAATAATAATAAATGTAAATGCAATAATAAATGCAGTAATTATGTCAACATAATAGAATCTGTATGTATAGAACAAGAAGATCATTTTAATTTGTGCGAATTTACTTATAAGCGGGACCCTTTAATAAAAATACCCTTCTGAGGTCGGGGGAACGGGATCTAGCCTAGGTGCAAATTTCTTAATGGTCTCTGGATTGTTTCCTTCTCGCCTTTTTCACTCGTTTTTCGGTTTATAATTTCTGTATAATAAACAATGTAATAATCAATGTAATAATAAATTTATTATTTCTGTAATAAATAATAATGCAATATTAAATGTAATAAATTTAATAATAAATGTAATAATTATGTAAAAAAATAATAGAATCTGTATGTATAGAACAAGTAGATAGTTTTAAATTTGTGCGAATGTACTTATAAGCGGGTCCCTTTAATAAAAATACCCTTCCAGTGTCGGGAGAACGGGATCTAACCTACAGTAGGTGCGAATTTCTTAATGGTCCCTGGACTGTTTTCCCTCCTGTTTTTGGTTCATTCGTTTTTCTGTATCCACCCGAAGAGGATGCCAGTGGGCATCGAAACTGTTGCGGAAATAAACTGTCTATTAGAGTGGGGTTTTATTATCATATGTTGTACTATAAATTATGAAAGATATTGCAATTTATTTCCAAGTATGAAAGCGTGACTCATTGAATCGTTGACTCAGTGTAATTTATATAAGCGGAAAATGCAAAAGCAAAAAATTGTAATAGAAAGAAAATAATAATAATTATTTTATTTATTTATTTATTATATATACACGTAATGTAATGCAATTTTATGAATTAAATGAAACCGTTTCAGACTTTCTTTTCAGTCTCACTTTCCAACAACTCTAGTAATATATAATATAATATATTTGCGAACATTATTGGAAAATTATAACGTTAATAAATTTACTGAAGGAATGAAGGCTTTGATATGAAAGAGCCATCGGGGGAAGCAGTTCAAAAAGCTTAAACGATATTTCATACTTCAAACAAGTTCATGTTACGATAAATTTAGATAAATTAAATTTCCAAAAAATTGACTATGCAGTTTTCCCTTTCAGAGAGAGAGAGAGAGAGAGAGAGAGAGAGAGAGAGAGAGAGAGAGAGAGAGAAATTAATATAATTTTAGCACTTCAAACAACGAAAACTATTATTTTAAATTAAATTAAATCAACAGAAAATGACATGCGCACTCATTGCTTATTCATTAATTAAATACAGTATGTAGTGAAAACTTTCCGGTGTCTGCTCTATGCAATGAAACACGTTTGAAGCAATTCTCTAACTATATATATATATATATATATATATGCTGAAACTTTTATGTTACACACAGTAATGTAACTTTTCTGTTACATTTGGTCGAAAGACCAAATTGTGACCCATTAAATTCCATAAATTAACTTTATTATGGGGGTCAACTGTCAACAGACCCCTACATATATACTGTATGTATATTATATGTTACACACAGACAGTGCATGGAACAAGGAACTCTTCTGGGAAAATTAAATCCTCTCTAGTCCGAATAAGTAATATGGTAAATAACAAATACTAAAGTTTTTTCTTTTTTATGATGGAAACCCAACGTAAATGCAACACGTGTCTTTGCTATATTGAGGTTCTAAATGTAGCTGTCTAGGTAGTTTTAAACCATAGACCCTATCCCAAAGCTGGGTCCTATCTGCTTAGCAGATAGCTGGTGAGGGAAGCTATATTTTGGGGTCTCTTTGCTAGTGATCTGTTGCCCACGTTGGGCTTCCATCATGAAAAAGAAAAAACTTTAGTATTTGTCATTTATTATTACTTATTAGGACTCTAGTGGACTTAATTTTCCCAGAAGACTTCTTTGTTCCATGCACGGTCTGTGTGTAACATATATATATATATGGGTCTTTATAGGCTTCCTATAATAAAGTTAATTTATGGAGTTTAAGGGTCACCAATTTGGCCTTTCGACCAAATAAATAATGTATTTAATGAAGGAGTTTTTGTTTAATTAGCAAAAATAAAGGAATAATTATTTGCAGTGAATAACAGTTATTTTATACTGAATTGTACAACTTTACGAATAATAATTGATGACAATAAAGGAGTTATTTTATACAGGGCAAGAGTTAAATAATGCAATAGTGTTAAGACCAATAACACTGGGTAACAAAATTTGAAATATTTTCTGTTTATTGTGATTTTTCTGTCGTTTCTTAATGATTTCGGGGCGCTGATTCCAAATATGATATTGGTTTTGCTCTATCATCAACCGTTTCAAAAATATAGGTTATCACACTTTTCATATGGCAAAGTAAGTTATATAAAGAAAGCTAACATAAATATTTTCTGAAAATAAAAACACTATTGGAAATTAATGTTTATTGAGCCAAAATTGTTTGACAAACCCAAAATGGTGCAAAGGATATAATATATATCATGAGGAGAACCTATAAAAGAATAACAAGCCTCGTTATGCAGTGTGCGTTCCTTAAAAATGCACTGAAGAACGCGACTTCCGCGTATGAACATTCTTATCCTTTCTGATCAGCGACCATACGTAGTCTCCCATCATGGAAGCATCCCAATGGCCCTGGTACCTTTTCTCCATCGTTTGAATATCTTGATGGAATCTTTCGCCATGTTCTTCACTCACATCGCCCAGGTTATCACGAAAAAAGTCTAGATGTGAATGCAGATAGTGTAATTTTAAAGACATGCGGCACCCCATTTTTCCATAGCACTTAATCAAGTTTGACACTAACTCCTTATAGTTTGGTGCTTTATGGTTGCCTAAAAACCCACGAACCACATCACGGAAAACACACCAAGCCTCTTTTTCGATCGGAGTCATCTTGGCTTCAAGGTTCTTTGAATTCAACAGCGCCTTGACTTGTGGTCCTACAAAGATGCCAGCCTTGACTTTGGCCTCAGAGAGTTTAGGGAACATGACCCGAATCTGTTGGAAAACTTCCCCTCCAAAATCTAACGAAGTTACAAACTGCTTAATTAGACCCAACTTAATATGGAGAGGTGGTAGCAGAACGATGTCAGGCTTCACAAGAGGTCCCTGAGTACATTGTACTGTCCTGGTTGCAGTCCTTCACGTGGAGGCCACTGAACTGTTTTATAGTGCTCAGTTGAAGCCCTGCTATCCCACAGGCAAAGAAAACATGAATATTTAGTAAACCCTCCTTGTAAATCTAACAGTAAACCAATCATTTTGAAATCACCACACACGTCCCAGTTATATTGTTCATACCTGATTTGAGTGAGCAGTTGTTTGACATTTTCATAGTCCTCTTTCATTTGAACAGAATGAGCAACTGGTATAGATGGATATTTGTTCCCATTGTGGAGTAGAACAGCTTTTAAGCTCCGAGTTGAACTGTCAATAAACAGACCCACTCTGAGGGTATATGTGTTATTGTGTTAACCCAATAGCTGTGAATAGACCATTAACCTCGCTGCAATAACAGAGAGAGCCATTGACATCGTAGAACCTTGCAAACAGTGCTCTTGCAGTCTTCTCCAAGCAAATTCCACTCTTTGAGTCTGGAGGTCAGAAGCTCAGACCCTGATTTCGTCAGACCCAAATCTCTAATTAAGTCGTCCAATTCCCTCTGATTTGGAAAGTGAGGGTTTGTACTGAAAGTTACTGTATATTCTTCATCATGACTGTCCTCACCAGCCGACATCTCAGATGAGCTAGCTGCATCCTCATTTTCAACCTGCAAAGCAAAGAAACAAAATATAGGCATAGCTATATATGTAGAAGAGCATCAGCACTAAGAAAAATCGACACATAATGACCCACAGTCTGTAAATACAGAAGGTAAAGTAATGGATAGATACCTGTTCTGGTGGACGTGGTATTGAAAGACCTTCGCCATGTGGTACAGGAGCTATGGACGACGCTATGCTTGGATACTGAAGAGTCTGCCTTCCTTTAACTTTCCTGTACTTAGAAATATCTACCATGCAGTAGTAGCAATCGTCGTGGTGGCTCTTTGGTTCTCTCCATATTCTGGGTACCGCAAAGGGCATTGCTTTGCGTACTCCCCGCAGCCACCCTTCAAGTGTGGAGCGGCAGCTTCCACAGATCACATGGGGTGCCCAGGGCTTATCTTGGTCACCCATAGGCATACCAAAATAGAGCCGATACGCGATCCAGAACTTGGTGCCTTTCACAATCTTGTGCGATACTTGCTTGGGGCCTATGTAATACCCACAAACGTAGCAGAATATATCCGGCGAGTGTTTACAAGCTCTAGTTGCCATTCTCTTTACCAAACTGTACTACATTACTCATAACCTGCAGATATAGAGAGAAGTTATTAAACTGCAACAGATTACAGATTCCAGAAAAAAGATGTATTCACAACACTGAAATAATGTTCGCAATAAAAAAGGATCGATAACACTCAAATCGTCAGCACAGAGAAGCACAGAAACACAATACCTCAATGCTGGTAACCATCAGACAAACAACCTGCTTTCTTTGTGTGCTCACACTTACTGACTTCTCAGACTCTGCGCTCTTCTTTATATAGCACAGTGGAAGTTTCGGGCAATTTCTAGAGCAAGAAACTCTCAACGAACATTCGGATTGTTCTCAACAATTCCTGATTATTCTGATATTGCTGCGCCCATAATAACATTATACTGGTAAAACATGAAAAATGGATTATCTCTGAAACCATTGATGATACACACAAACCAAGGCCAGATTTGGACTCAGCGCCCACAAATTCATATAAAAACATAAAAAATTCTATATAAACAGAATCAGTTTTACACAGTGTAATTATTAGAACAAAATATATGGTAGTTAACACATAGCAATAAGCCAACTTGCGGTATTACAATAACATATAGGCTGTGTAACAAACAGCCAATCACATCGCAGTAAACACTGTAGGCCAAGTGTGTTGAGCCTCTGAAAAATGTTTACAGGCCTGGGTTTGGTGATGGGCATAGGCTGTGAGACGCGATAGCGTATGAGCAGGATAAATGATGAAAGCTTGAAGACGGAGTTTGTAGAAGTGAAGGTGATTACGGCGGCTGGGGAAGTGGTTGCAGGCTTGCAAGGGTGATGAAATTGTTGTTGATTGGAAGTGAAGATTCGAAGGTCGAATGGATAGATGTTGAGTGAAGCAAAGGTCGAACGAATGGGGTCAGGTGAGGTTGCTGGATCGCCGTCAAGTATGGCAGAGGGAGCGGAGTTTTAGCGACGAAGGTCAGAGAGTGGTGAATGAGTGAAATGAGGAATGGGAGCAAATTGAAGTGGACTCATGCTTTTATAGCCGTGCTCTGATGACTCAGATTCTGGAATCGTCTAGAAGTCTGTATTTTCCACGTGTTCGGATTTCACCACCTTGTTTACTTTTTCACGCCGTGAGAAAGGAGGCGAGGAAAAGAATTTCCGGAATGTTGCCATATATATATATATATATATATATATATATATATATATATATATATATTAGGGTGGTCCATAAAATCGAACTTTCGATTTTTCCAGCTCCCACCCGCCTAATCTGTGTCATAGCAGAAAATAAATTGTGAAAAATTTCACTCAAATCGGTGCATAATTAGTAATCGCTCATGGGGTTACATGTTGTTCTCCGAGTCACTCATTACTATAATCTATTACAGGTGCTAATTAATGTCGTTTCTACTCTTTCACAGGTTGGAGTGTCAAATATAGCTACATGAAATAGATTTTAATAGATATTGGTATACCATACATTGGTTTATGTTGGTTACATTTACTTACGGTGATGGTCATGTCAAAAACACGTGGTTTTTACTTGTTGGACAAACCGAACGAAAAGATTTTAGGCAGTAGTTTACTGCTCTTGGGAAAGAGCCTGCATACCAACACGCTGGAAGGATCACTGTTTGGAGAAGTCTTTGGTCTTGTTCAAAGAGTGACAGGCTTTGAAAAAGAACATGGGAAGGCGAAATCCAAAACAAGTCCAAAACGAGACGTCTTTCAAAAGCAAGCTGAACAATTTGTTCGACATTGCACATGGAAACGCTCTCTAGATGATCCAGTTTCAAGAAGATCGGGACTTCCTTCTCGCTCAAAGAGAGCCCGGTCGGCGTGGCACAATGAGCTCCGCCAACAAAAAATTGGCGGAGAAGGAGCAGAAGGTTGCAAAACGGAAAGCAGAGGAAGACGTCCGAAAGAGGAAAGCAGTCGAAGAGCAAGCCTCGACATCCCAAACAGCCAAACTTGCTTCTTCAAGCTCTGCCGATGACGAATTTCTTGAGGGAGCCGAGCCACTGGAGGTTGTCCTTCTCCCCTCCAAAAAAGAACACGCCAGACCAAAAATCAGTGGCGGAGCAAGAGTGTCACGGGCCCCGGGGCAAAACCTATTTACGGGCCCCCTAACACATTTACGGGCCCCCTAAAGCCACTTTTATGCTTGTACTCTGACATGCCTCGAGGGTTGAAAACTTTATTAATTTTAACAATAACTGAGTAACAATAAAGTTGTGCAAAAGTGGTATACTCATGCATATATACAGTGATTCACTATAGTCACTATACACACTACGGAACTGGGTCTGAAGTTCTGAATGCTAAATTAATCACTCAATTGAGCCTAAATTTCTTACGTACGGACTAACACAAGGCTTTCAAACTCCTTTAGCCTTATAATAACATACTTACTAACACACAAGCAAAGATTGATACTGGATCACAATATGATATATTTCATATGACGTCATAACAAAGTGCAGATTTCAAAATATGCCAAAAACAACCACATTTTTACGTTTTGAAGCTGTTTTTTTTTCAATTTTTTTTAAATAATTGCTTTTTTCTATAGATATAATTAATATATAGACAAATAGACGTTATTTTTGGGTTTTTTGACTATTTTTAAATAAGAAATGACAATTTTAAGTTTTAACTTTTACCAAGATTAAAAGTCAGCGAATTATTAATTTTCCTTGCCAAGGTGTTATCAACGACCCGGACCCTCCCAAAGGCCCGGGCCCCATGGCACTGCCCCGCCTGCCCCTAGCTAGCTCCGCCCCTGCCAAAAATATTTTCAACTCAGAATTATCATCAGCCTTAGACAGGACGGGGGTGAGTGACCGGATGGCGCTTTACATTGTATCGGAAACAGCTCGCAGCCTTGGCCAAAACCTCGAGGAACTGACTCTCAGCCGATCCTCTGTGAAGCGCAGCCGAGAGTATCATCGCAGGCAGCAGGCTGAATCGGTCCAAAAAGGATTCCATTCCGGACCAGTGGTGGTGCACTGGGACGGAAAGCTTCTGCTAGACCTTACCAACAACGAGCAGGTGGACCGGCTTCCCGTCTTAGTGTCCACCTCAGATGGCAACTGCCAGTTGTTGGGAGTGGGCAACAGCAGGCACAAGCGGTGTTCGATCTCTTGCAACTTTGGGGACTAAGTGAAAGAGTGGTGGGGATGTGTTTCGACACTGCCGCTGCTAACACTGGCCGTTACTCAGGATGTTGTTTGCTCCTAGAGCAGAAGTTGCAAAAAGTGCTGCTCTACTTTGCATGCAGGCATCATATCATGGAGCTAGTTGTCGCGGCCGCGTTCACGGCGTGTCATGACGCAATTTCTGGTCCTAAAGTTCTGTTATTCAAGAGATTCCAGCAACAGTAGAACTACATCGACAAAAGCAAGTTCCAAATAGGTGTCGACGCTGTTGGTCTATCCCTATTACCAGTCAGAGAAGAACTTCTGAAGTTCGCCAAACCAAATCCAGCGCGAGACGTACCGAGACGATTACAAGGAATTTTTGGAACTCGCCTTTGTCTTCCTTGGTGGAAATCTTGAATCGCCGATTCGATTCAAGCGCCCAGGTGCGATGCATCACGCGCGCTGGATGTGCAAGGTCCTGTATTCTATCAAGATGTGGATTAGTGATGTAGCGAAGCTGAAATTTTGCGAATTTGCGAATGCGATTGCGAATGCGAATCTGAAAATTGAGATTCGCGCGAATGCGGAGGCGTATGCGAATCTTGAATTATTTTAAAAATGTGGCTATTTTCTATAATTTTACCAAGGGACGCTATATAAACCAGAATACAACGATTACTATTTTTATAACGAGAAAGTAAAACAAATACAAATGCTATTATTATTTGACAACTGTTTTTATACACAATATAATAAATTTCTTACATATTAATAATGTATAATTACAATAAAATATTAAAGTACATAATTACAGTTTTACATATTTAAACCCAATAGTTGTCAAGTTAAATTTAAGAAAGCAATTTTTCTGCCTTATCTCCTCGCAAGCGGTTTCTTTTCTCGTCATAGATCAGGCCAGCACCACTGAATAGTTGCTCACTTGGGCGGCTAGGCCTAAGTCAGTTTACCGTCTCAACCGTTTTTAAAAATGCTCCTGCATTGAAGGCCGCAGCTGAAAATGTGTGTCCCGTTCTCCGCAATTCTCAGCTCCACAAATTCGCATTAAAAAAATGCGAATGCGAATCTAAAATTTTTGCGGAGGCTCCGCGGTTGCGAATGCGAAGCTTCGCTACATCACTAATGTGGATGTTCCGGGAGCAATTGCAACATCTCACACCGAAAGAGAAAACATGCTTGTAAGACATGAGCATCTTCGCTGTGACAGGCTACCTGAAGCATGGCTCACTGCTCCGATGGCCGCTTCCGCTTCAGCCCAGGACCTTTGCCTCTTGGAATCATTGAGGTCGTATCCACAGCAGAAGTTCCCCAAAGCAGCCAGTCAGAAGTTGGCAGGACAACTTTGGTACCTCTCTGAGGAAATGATTCCATTGGCCTTCTTCGATGCCGATGTTCCATCTGCAACGAAACGTCGGATGGTCGCAGCCCTATACAAGAAAGAGGGTGAAGAGCAGATTCCAAAGTGTGTCAACCCGCCTCTCAGTTCGTCTTAGAGAGCCTTGTGATGAAGAATTCGATGAGGTTCTTCGAACGACTGCAATTGTCCGCCAGTTTCTTGAACAAAGATCCTGATGAATGGGAAAAAATGGAGGAGTTTCAGGCGGCGCTTAGGGTTGTGGAAAATCTCAGGGTGGTGAGTGACCACGCCGAGCGAGCTGTGGCCCTCGTCCAACAGTACAGCGGCCGCCACACCAAAGACGAGGAGCAGCTGCAATATCTGCTGCAAGTAGTGTCGGAGCATCGCCGGAAGTTTCCGGATGCCAGAAAAAGCTCTTCGACTAGGCGACAATGAGTCGTTGCCAACCATGACACCCCCGTCGTAAAACAGACAGTACTCATCCATCAGCTCGTAGATGGGGGGGACCCAGAGGCGGTTGAGCTGTAGTGCATACCATATAATACCTACAGTATTACAGTGATAGAAGGATAAATTTTGAAACTCCTGAGGAACCCTTAAATATGAACTGATCGAAACGAAAATTTACTTGCAACATCTTCTCACAGAACCTCACAACTTCAGTGGGTGGAGCTAGGAAATATTGGAAAAAAATTTCCCCTATATAGTAGTTATGGACCACCCTAAAAAAAAAAAATATATATATAATATATTATATATATATATATATATATATATATATATATATATATATATCTTACCTTACAACCTTACAAAAGTTCCGCGCGATGATTCCTCCTTTCGCGAAGGTCAAGCTTGTCGCCCCTCCTCTCTCTCTCTCTCTCTCTCGTGAAATAATTTTCATATATATATATATATATATATATATTATATATATATATATTATGATGCAAACTCACAAGGAAAAAGGCAAGGTAAGTTTTAAAAAGCTAATTTACTTAAAACAAGATAAACTTTTTTCTTTCCACTAAGACAAACAATCCTCTTCTTGTCTAAGTCTTTTCTCCTTGTGGTGCTGCTCAACCATTTCTCTTGAACTTTTTGCTGGTTCTACTTCATTTTCATTATCGCTCCTGGAAGTTAATAACGCGTTCATAGCATCAGTGATGGCTTTGTTAATTTTGCTTGTCGAAGCTACTGGCATTCGTTTAGCGGGTGATTCGTCGATTTTGTCTGGCTTTGGATTCCTCTCGTCATAAAGACTATTAACTTTTGCTTGTACAAGATTTGTAACATGAGATGAGAAAAATTTTCCTTTATATCTAGGATCGAGATAAATGGCAAATGTATAAATATCAGTGCTTTCTAAGCCATCAAATCTCTTCGACAGTTCACAGTTCAGTTCGCATAGTTTTCTTCATGGTTCTGATACCTCGGTCTTTCTCTGAGTCTGAACCTTCACTTTCTAGTCGCAAGACATCTTTCAAAGAAACAACAAGAGGGATTACCTCTAATATCGAAGAGGTAGATCCACTAAGCATTTTTGTGATTTCTTCAAACGGTTTCAGTACAGCCACGCAATTCTTCAAGATCTTCCATTCTGAGTTATTCACCTGTGGTATTTTCGAATTTGCAGCATACAGGCATAATGGCTCATTCAGATCAATCATTCTTTTCATCATATGTAACGTACTATTCCATCTTGTGGCTACGTCGTGGACGACATTAAGCTGCGTCTGATTTAATCGTTTTTTAATTATTTTGAGCTCATCTTGAGCCATTGTAGAATGATTGAAATGAGTTGCAATGCTTTGGCATTTATAAATAATGTCATAAACCACTTTTTGTGAAGATAGCCCATTTTTAACGACAAGTTGTAGCTTGTGAACAGTGCAATCAATGTTGTTGACACCTGAGAGGAAAAGGGATTTCTTCATGTTTGGTCCAGCATCGCACATAACAGAGTGAAGACGGTCATTGGAGATATCCCATTTCTCTAACATTGTGTCAAACTTCTGAAAGATATATTCACCTGTGTGGCGCTCCTCTGAAGTTTCTGCACTCAACATCAAATTAGTTCTTTCAAATTCATCGTTTATGGCATGGCAAGCTGAGTAAAGACACTCCAGCAGATGTGTTTGACCAAACACCTGTGATGAGCGACAACTTACAATCTTTGATTGACTGAAGGATGTTCATTACCTTCTCTGAAACTAAAGTTTATATGTCATTGCATATTAGACTGGTATAAAACTGACGCTGCTTCATTTTATATTGTGGTGCGGTTTCAGCAATCAGGCGCATAAAACCTACGTTTTCAACGTGACTGAACGGCAAATCATCTAGTTATCATTTCGGAAATGCGATAAGCCAATGTTATCGATTTTGAATGACCTGCATCCCAAGTTTTTGCTCCTTAAAGGCAGCTCTCAAGTGTTCTTTGGTTCACAGTGGATTTCACCTTCTGCAGTGGAGTACGTGTACATTTTGATTTTTCTTTTTGCATTAACTTTTCAACCTCTGCATCAATCATTTTCTCATATTGTTCCTTATGCATGAATCGCAAATGATTTTTCAAACTAGTAGATCCTCGTCCTTTTCGTGAATAGTTTTTCTCGCAAAGAAGATAATGAGCAAGATCACTTGACAGAGAAGAAAAATATTTCCACACTGCACTGCTGCTTGATGACTCCATGTTTGTCGAACTACAAATGACGAAAGATGAGCACTTCTCTGATGTGGTATTGCTGCCCTTGAACAACATTTTCTTTACTTGAATTTTTCAAAACACAGAACATCAGTCAGTGTCATCATACAGACGTTTGAGAATCAGGTGCATACTGCATATATGGAAATGTTATATTATAACATCGGCATTGGAAAGTGTGGATGCGGATGCGGAGGTCACATACATCACTAATATACTCGTGTGTGTGCGCGTGTGTGTGTGTATATATATATATATATATATATATATATATATATATATATATATATATATATATATATATAGGGTGGGTAAAAAAGAGTGACCCTTTAGAGGTAAACTGTCATATTAAAAAAAGTAAGGGGACTAGAACTCCCAAACTTCATAGATGCTTACCTTAGCATGTTGTTCGTCTTAATTGAGAAGTTGCTTACATATCGTTGAGACACCTTCTCCCAGCCGAGCAGAATTCTTTCGCGTAGTTTATCTATGTCTCTTATATTGGTACCAGGGATGTAAACGTTGGACTTAAGAGCTTCCCAAACTCCATAATCTAGTGGTGAAAGATCGGGGCTACTAGCCGGCCACATTGGGTTTGATAAAATTCGGTGTTTCGTTCTCAAGGAATGTGACAGTTTGGCGTTCTCTGTGAGCAGGGTCTCCATATTGTTGGAAAGTAAGTCTTTCACTCTATCTAACTGATATTCGACGAATTAGTGGTGAAAGATTTACTTTACAAGATGGAGCTCCTGCTCACAGAGCACGGCAAACTGTCACATTCCTTGAGAACGAAACACCAGATTTTATCGAACCCAATATGTGGCCGGCTAGTAGCCCCGATCTTTCATTACTAGATTATGGTGTTTGGGAAGCCCTTAAGTCCAAAGTTTACGCCCCTGGTACCAATATAAGAGACCTAGATGAACTACGCGAAAGAATTCTGCTTGGCCGGGAGAAGGTGTCTCAACGATATGTAAACAAGTGTATTGATCAGTGGCATCCACGTTTGGAGGCCTGCGTTGAGCAGGAAGGAGGACACATCGAGCAACTTCTCAATTAAGACGAACAACATGCTAAGGTAAGCATCTATGAAGTTTGGGAGCTCTAGTCCCCTTACTTTTTTAATATGACAGTTTACCTCTAAGGGGTCACTTTTTTACCCACCCTCTATATATATATATATATATATCACGTTTACTTAATTTTCAAAGATAATCATAATATAAACTAATGTCTATTGACTTAATAACCCCTTCAGGTTACCTGTAATATTGAAAGTCTTTTGAAAATTTTTAAACTTTGCCTTCATTCCTTCCATTAACTTGAGAATTAATGCGAAGAAAGTATCTTGCAAGTTCCAACTTGCTTAAACGACCTCTTCTTAATAGGTTTTAATAAAGTCGAAAAGGATTGTGGGTGAAAGTTGTTCTTTGGTACTCTTTGGGAGTACTTATGAGCTTAAGCCTCTTTTAAACTAGGGATGTAATGGAGGTGCTTCAGTCTTCCGAAACATGAAAAACTGCCCTTATAGGAAACGGTAAGTAAAGGGAAAGATGTTAAATTAAATGAAACCTCTGATTAAGGACCGGTCTCGTGACTCGCTCTCCCGTTCACTTTTAACTCAAAACTCTTCACGAAAGTTTTCCGAACGTCTTTTACTCTTGGATATTTTTTTTCTGCCTCTTTTCCTCTTCAAGTTTCTTCGCCACAAATGGAATAGTTTTCCTTATATACTGAAAAGACTAATCTCTCTCTCTCTCTCTCTCTCTCTCTCTCTCTCTCTCTCTCTCTCTCTCTCTCTCTCTCTCTCGTGGGTTGTGAGAGACTGGGATGGAGGGGTCCCAGGCGTAGGGGCGCGATGAATGGAGTGTGGCTAGTGCCCCGTTAAGCCCATTCCTAACGCGTAATGGCCTGACCAGCCCCCTGTGATCGTTCTTTGGTGACCAATTGATGGTGATTGGCTGTACTGCTCTGAGGTGAGAGAACTTTACTGCCCAGCTGGCTGCCAGGCCAGCGTAAAGTCTCGGGCGTAGCCTCTGGGTCTGGTGGGATATCCCTTGAACACTGGATTCTAAGAGTCTGGCCGCTTGTGAGTGACTAGTAAGACTTAGTAAAGGGCTGCATCTCGCTGTCGCTCCTGGCGTGAAATCCGTGACGCCTGCGTCGCGAGTGTTTGTCAGTTGGTAGCTGCGACACGTTTGGGACTGTCCGGGCCTGGGGAGACCTTTGGTCGGTGCGGCAGCAGCGAGAGGTGTAGTCTTCTGGAAGGGATGAACGTCACTTGCAAATAGGTGGATGCGTCTACGCGCGGGAAAAATTCAACCCCCCCCCCCTCCTTTTTTATATACTGGTCAGAACGTTTTTCATAGTTTTCATTGCTAGAACGCTTTATCTTATTCAGAGTATTCAAAGTTCGAAAAAAAAAAAAGTTACAATGACTGGACCGCAGAAACTGAAGGCTGAATGTGCGAGGTGTGAAGTAAACCAGTGGGTAACGAACTTCAAAGAAGCCTGCTTCGCGAAGATCAACCACTCCAGCATGTGCCGCTTTTGCGAACTCATGCGGTTTTACGAGAAGCTAGAGGAGAGGGTCCGGCGGCTCGAGTCGTCCAGACCGGCTGTTGGAGGTGCGGCGGTCACTGATGCGGCTTCGCCCTCCACCCCGGAGCTCATTGATAGGATAGCTGCCATGGAAAGGCGGTCCAGCGATGGACTGGACAGGGCTCGGGACCGCGGGGAAAGGGTAGAGGTGCAACCGGGGGCTAGGGTACAAAATCAGTGTGAAGAATCGCCAGCGACCCACGTGGAATGCACGGAACCGCGGCGCAAGGTGGAGGGCGTAAAGAAGGGGCTGATAGAGAAGGGTGGGAAGGGGTCGATAGAGAAGGGTGGGAAGGGGCCGATAAAGAAAAAGGGTGGGAAGGGGCCTACTGATGGCCCAAAGAAACCGAAGGATGTAGCTGCCTGTCGGTGGTGTAAGTGCGTCTATGGGTGGCGACGGGTATCGAAAGGTCTCGGGCAAGAAGGTTGCGAAGCCGAAGCCTGAGACCCCAGTTGCCCCTGTCAGGACCTCCAACCGCTTTAGTCTCCTGTGCTCGAAGGAGGAAGACACCGTTTTGATTGGGGACTCGCAGATCAGGGACCAGGAGAAGTACTTTGCTTCTGCAAACCGGGACGGGAGGAAGGTAAGGTGCTTACCTGGGCGGGGAACGGCGCACTTAAGGAAGGAGGTAGAGAAGCTGCGCGTGGCTAGTCGGAGGACTGCGATCGTTGTCCACGCTGGTGGCAACGACCTGTTCCTCAAAGGCGGTAGGGTAGGTCTTACAGAAGGGATCATCACCGAGATCATGTCTCTTGCGGATGATCTAAAACTGAAGACAGACAGGGGAATGTTGATGGGTATTTTACCGCGATGAATGCCAGTGACCACGCGCTCAGTAAGGTCATTGGCATCAACGAGAGGGTGCAAGACTTGTGCGTCCCGCTGGGCGTGAGGTTTATTGACCCGTTCGACGCATTTTCGGGTAGGTGGGACCTTTACCAGAGGGATGGTGTCCACCTCAATACAAGGGTAAAGGTGTGCTAGGCGCGCTGCTCGACCGGCACCTATACAGAATGGTGAGGTCGAGTCCGGGGAGAGATGATGTGATGAGCCGGTGGCGGACGTACCTTCAACTGAAGGGTGCGTCCAGGTACAGGTGGGTGACCCTCCTTCCACGTTGGAGGGGGCTCAGGCTCCTGCGGAAGTTGCCCCCTCGTTGGAGGGGCTCTTCAACTCCCGACAGCCCTGGCTGTTCGGGAAACGGGTCGTGCTAGGGGGCGGTCAGAATAGGGAAGGCTCCCTCCGTGCAATGCTTTTTAATGCTAGGTCGATTAGGAACAAGTTTTGCGAGCTACGGGCGCTCTTAGCATCAGAATACCAGGATATCGTTGCTATCACCGAGTCCTGGATTCATACTGATCGTAGGGACTACGTTGGGGAGTTCGAAATTCCCGGGTATAGAATGTTTCGCAAAGACCGCACCCGTGGGGAGGGGGGGGGTACTAATATACGTGAGGGACACGTTGAGTCCGGTTGACTGCCAGTTCCGGTCGGAACGGGAGCTGCTTGGCGTCGATCTGAACGTGGGAGGGACGAACTATAGGTTAATCTTGGTGTACAGACCTCCGCATCTCCTCCTCGAGGAGGATACAGCCCTGTACACCGAACTCAGTAGCCTGCTAGGGGATAGGGTGTGTGTAGTTTTAGGAGACTTCAACTGTCGCGGCATAAAGTGGAAGACAGGACTGCTGATGCTGAAGGGAGGAGGCTAGTTGACTTTGCTGATGAGAACTTCCTCACTCAGTGGGTCAATGAGCCTACACGAGGCGAAAGCGTTCTAGACTTAGTATTCACGACCGAAGACAACCTCGTCACTGGCCTCACCGTTGACGAATCGTTGGGCGGGAGTGATCACGGTCTGATTAGGTTCCGTGTGTGCGTCCCTCGGGTGAAGCGTAGTAACTCGAGAGGCAGTAAGCTCGATCTCCGGGCGGACTTTGTTAGCCTCAGGGATAGCGTAGGTGAGATGGGGTTAGAGGTCGGCGGCGATGTTGAGGGAGTGTGGAGTGCATTCCGGGACGAGTTTATGGTGCTGCAGTCTGCTGCCATACCCTCAAAACCGGTCACCCCTGCTTCAACGCAGCCTAAGTGGTTCAATCGTGACATCGCTTCGGCTATCCGAAATAGGAAAGTAGCGTATAGGAGGGCGAAGGCCAATCGTTCCCATGAGAACACTGAAGCGTATGTCCGCCTGTGTAGGGAAGTGAAGGCGAAGGTTAGGCTAGCGAAACGTAACGAAGAACTACGGGTGGCAAGCCTCTGCAAGGGGAACCCTAAGGAGTTCTTCAGTTATGTTAATAGTAGAAAGCCCATTAGAAGCATGATAGGTCCGTTAAAGGACCGAAGCGGCGTTCTGCGGACCTCCGACGCGGACATCGCCAATGTGCTTAATGAGTACTTTGCGGGAGTGTTCACCAGGGAGGACACCCGCATCATCCCCGAGCCAGGCGTGAGGCACGAAGGTGCTGGCCTGGATAGTGTTCGATGTACCGCGACAGTCGTTGCCGATAGAATAGACAAACTGAGCGCGTTTAAGGCTCCTGGGCCAGACCAGTTTCTCCCCAGAGTGTTGCGGAGGTGCGCGACCAGGTGGCTCCCCACCTGGCTACAGTCTTCAACAAATCGTTGGAGACGGGCCAGGTGCCTGGTGACTGGAGGGAAGCCAACGTGACCCCTATCTTTAAGAAAGGGGATCACGAAAGTCCAGGGAACTATCGTCCCATTAGTCTCACTTCAGTTGTAGGTAAATTATTAGAGGGGATAATAGCGGATAGGATCGTTGACCATTTGGATTCCTACAAGCTGCTTGGGGACTCCCAACATGGGTTTAGACGGCATAGGTCGTGTCTCACCAACTTGCTCGAGTTTTTCCACGTCATGTTGAGTGAGTATGATAAGAGTAGGGCGATTGATATACTTTATCTCGACTTTCAGAAAGCCTTTGATAAGGTACCTCACCGCCGGCTAATGGCGAAAGTGCGCGCGCTGGGTATCGGTGGGGAAGTAGGTAGGTGGATTGAAAACTGGCTGAAGAATAGGCGGCAGAGGGTTGTAATTAAAGGGGCTAGTTCGGGTTGGGCCTCGGTCACTAGTGGGGTTCCTCAGGGTTCCGTTTTGGGGCCACTGTTGTTTATCATTTACATAAATGATATCGACGGTGGCATCGTCAGTCGGATCGCCAAATTCGCTGATGACACCAAGCTTGGGGCCAATGTTGGGACGCCCGGCGATCGAGCAACTGCGTGCGGACCTAGGTAGGATAGGAGAGTGGTCCGAAAAATGGCAAATGCCGTTTAACTTGGGTAAATGCAAGTGATGCACATTGGCTACGCCAATCCCAAGTCGGACTACTCGATGTTGGGGAGTAATATCGAGGCGACTGATTTGGAAAAGGACTTGGGTGTGCTAATTAGCAGCGACCTTAAGTTTACCAAACAGTGCGTAGAGGTGGAAAAGAAAGCCCAGAAGCTGTTGGGTTATATCAGGAGGCAATTTCAGTTTCGGAACAAGGAGATTGTGCTCTCACTGTACAATTCCCTGGTTCGGCCGCACCTGGAGTATGCTGTGCAGTTCTGGTCGCCCACCCTCAGGAAAGATATTGAGAGGCTGGAGCGAGTGCAGGCGAGGGCCACAAAGTTAATCCCTTCCGTTAGGCATATGGGCTACAATCGACGGTTACGCGCCCTGAACTTGTTTTCGCTGGAAACTCGGAGGCTGCGCGGTCAACTGATCGAGGTTTTCAAGCTCTTACGCGGGTTCAACGATGTCGATTTTAGAAGCATGTTTAGTTTAAATGATAACCCAACTCGCAACAATGGTTGGAAGTTGGATTTGAAACGGTTTAGGACTAGTGTGTGTGGGAATTACTTTACGTATAAGATCTGTGACACGTGGAACAGGTTACCTTCAGAAGTTGTGAACAGTTCCTCTGTGGATCAATTCAAGAAAAGGTTAGACCAAATCTTGCACACTATTTGAGGGTGTAGAAAATTTTCCCTTGTAACTCCTTGTAACTCCTTGTAACTCTCTCTCTCTCTCTCTCTCTCTCTCTCTCTCTCTCTCTCCAGTATATTAGGTGTCCCAAAAAAATAACCCTATATTTATATGCCCATTATTTTATAAAGGATGTATATATTATTACTGGGGTTTCTTCTTCAGAAAGGTAAGAGACTGGGTTTTCGTTCCGAATATACCTATACGCATATCCCTATACATTTCTAATCTTTCATTATTTAATAACTAATAAATATTGTATATCAAAACCGTTGTTTCACCGTTTCATACTTAAAGCAATAACATTCCCTAATTTCTTAGAAATTAGGAAAAGACGATACCAGCTTCTATGGCCTGACTTGGCTATAGTCTTTAAGGAAAGTCAAGCTTCCTTAAGGAACTAGCTTAAAACAATATGGCTGAACCCTCAAACGGTGATGCCGCGTTTCCAGCTGTAACAGAAAATCAAGATCGTTGAGAAATTCTGTGATGCAGGTGCAGAGGAACTTTTGCAGGGCATATGGATGCAGAGATCCACCCAATAGAAACACAATATCACGAATTGTTAGAAAATTCCAAACAAAAAGAAATGTAAGCAATCAACAAAAGGGAAGAGTGGTAAGCGACGATCCACAAAAACTGTGCAACATGTAAATATTGTTCAAAAAAATATTGCACGCAGTCCGCAGAAGTCAATTCTATGATACGTTTGTCAGCAGAAATAGGTATTTCACAAACATCTGTGCAATTTAGGGTGTCAATTTTGTCAACTTTTTTCAAATCAATTTTGGTAGTGAAAATATAGTGTCTTTTCATGTCAAAACTTGAAATTGGCCAACCAAAATGAAATAAAATAACCCTTACCTACATCAATTTTACCTTAAAGTTTCAGAAATTGACTCTTTTACTAAATAATAGGACATAAATTGATTAACTATTCATCTGTCACAGAATTATCCCACTGATCGCATATGGAGTGTTTTCAAGGTCATATAGTTGTTGTACAATGTACAAGTCACAACATGAATAGAACTGTCCCTCACTCTCAGTCCTCAGTTGCCTCTTAGATGTCATAGACGGTGGTTTGCTGTTATTGCTCTTGTACCTACTTCATAGTTATTCTACTAGACGAATACTACAGTTTAACTGTAAGTATGGATTATTGATTATTACAATTATTTATTATTATCATATTCTTCTGTCTAATTATGTTGTAATCCCATGAAATATTTTTTTATTGAATTTTAGAACATCGAATGACTAAACTTTGAAACATCGTAATTGATATAAAATACTTAAATGTTTTTCTTTCTTTTCAGATATTCCTAAGATGCCAAAATTGAAGACAAGAGGTCAGTCGTCATGCATGCCACTTGAGCCTGTTAGTCGGTACAGGCAAGGAGCTTCTTGTATCAGAACTACCAACAGTGCGAGACATGCTGAGACTAGGGTTACTCCTTCGTGAACAAAATACAAAGGATAGAAGGAACTACACAGAGAAAGAGCTCATAAAGGACATGATTCCCCCTCTTCTGCATCAGTGGAAAAAAGCTAATGTGTTATTCAAACCACCTGTACTCAATCGGTATAGAACTATTGAGCTAAAATTAACAAAGCTGTGGCACAAAGCAGTTGAGACATCACTTGGTAAAGGAAAACTAGCAAAGAAAAATAAATTTCTGCACACACTTGATACTCTTCTTGACATTTTTAACTGCCAGTGTCCCATAGAGTTGTGTTCTGAAGCCAATTGTTCTCTCTCATGCAAAAGAGAACCTTACCCTCACATTGATTGTCGCTGTCCTCGTGAGAAGAAGATCCCTGTTTTGGAGCTGGCTTTCATAAAGGCGCAGAGAACAAAGGCAGGAGGCCAAGGAAGTATGCAGATTGGTTCGGCAGATTATTCAGAAACCAAAAAACAGATTGTTATTGTTAAGAAAAAAGAGAAAATCCGAGAGAGGGAAGAAAGGAAGAAAAAGAAGAGTGAAGAAGCCACCCAAAGAGATGAAGAGCTCTATCAAGAGGTTTCTCACTTCTTTGAAAGCTCTTCAGATGAACATAAAAAGCAACATCAGATGATAGCTCCAAAATGCCATCTGAACCTTCGCCGAAGAGAATGAAATACAACACTAAAGACATCTCAAACATTGCCCTTGCCAGTATTCGCCACCATACGGGGCTACGAGAGACTGCAGAGATTGCCACTGCCGCTTGGATAGATGCAGGCTCATCAGCCGAGAGGATACATCCTTAGTGATAGATCATAATAAGATAAGAAGAGCACAAGAAAAAATAATGAAGGAAATATCTGATCAGCATGAAAAAGATTTGAAGGAGGAAGGTCTCTCTTGCCTTTTGTTTGATGGAAGAAGAGATGACACAAAAGTTCCCCTAGAGGTAGAGGGAATTGACAGAAAGTTTCCCGGTCTCATTAAAGAAGAACACTACTCTGTGTGTTCCGAACCTGGTGGCTGCTATTTGTTTCACTTTGTTCCTGAAGCAGAAGTAGAAGGCAAGAAACATGTAGAGGCAATTGCTGATCAAATAATATGTTGGCTTCAAGAAAGAAGACTTGACAGTTCACTGCATGCCGTTGGTGGAGACTCAACTGCGGTGAACAGTGGATGGCAGGGCGGTGTTATGACGCATTTAAAGAAAAAACTTGGAAGAAGGCTTGTTTAGATTGTATGTGATTTGCACACAGGGGAACCACCTCTTCGTCGTCTCATCCAGGAACTTGATGGTCCTACAAAGCGCAACAACAAGTGGTCAGGCCCCCTTGGCAACATGCTAGATGAAGCAACGGAATTAGAAATAAATACAAAATTTCCAAAGGTCGAAGTACGCCCTCCCCTTCCAGTGTTGTCTGAAGAAGTTATCAAAAACCTCAGCACGGATCAATCTTACGCTTATCGTATTGTTCAAGCAATCAGATCAGGAGAGTTGCCTCAAAATCTGGCTCTCTTGGAGATTGGACCCGTAAGTCACAGTCGTTGGTTAACTACAGCGATTCGTTTCTGCAGGATTTGGGTTTCCAAACATGCATTGAAGGGCAAAATGCTCCAGAATTTGATGTTGATTGTTGAATTTATTATTGGGTTTTATCTTCCTCACTGGTTCAATGTAAAACTTAATCCAATGTGGATGGAGGGGCCCAACCACATCTTGTTTCAATTACAGCTACTGACAACCCAAAGGAAAGTAGTGGTGGACATCGTGTTACCTGTGGTGAGAAGGTCCGCTTGGTATGCTAGGCCAGAGGCAGTTTTGCAAGCAATACTCTGCAGCCAATGTACCAAAGAGCGAACTGAGGCTGTGGAAATCATTCTAAAGCTTAGAGGAACATCACTAGATGATGACCAGCTGGGAGACTGCTCTGTTCAGACAAGGAAGGTACCTCCGATAAACGTCAATGCCACGAAATTGTCAGAATTAGTTAACTTGAGTTCGGAAGTTTTGGAGCCACCACTGACAACATGTATAACAAACAAAGATTTAACACAACTTAAAGAGGCCCCAATGCAAGTGCCAAAGTGGCCTTCTCACACTCAGAGTGTGGAGAGATGTGTGAAAATGGTCACAGAAGCAGCTAGTCAACTTTACAGTCACGAGAGGCAAGAAGGCTACATCAAAGCGCAAGTAGCAAGCCGAATGCTGATGTCAAGGAACTGCAGCAAAAAGGACATGACTGCATTGGTTACTTTCAAATAAAGACTCTGAATGATATCTTATTGCCACTTTAAATGTTGATAGGATGTTTGCGCACATTTGTTATTTTGTTACGAATTTACGGAAAAATGGAATTTTTTAATTAAAATTGATGTAGGTAGGAGTTATTTTTTATTGTTTTTGAAGCAAGGATATTATTTTGTATGCCAAATGATTACATTAAATTGCTACCAAATCACATGATTTTCAATTTAGTCATTTCACCCCCAAAATTGACACACTCTAATGTGTAGTGTTCCCAAATTAAAGGACCGACAAGGGACCTCTTGAACTCTGAAAGGAAATAGTTTGGTTGTCAGGGGGCCAAGACTTTTTAACCAGCTTCTAAAGGACCTCAGGAACGTTACAGGGTCAAAGTTGAAGTCTTCAAAAGAAGACGATGCCTGGCTCAGGACGGTAACAGATGAGCCGGGAGTACCTGGCTATGTGCGATGGAGAGCGCAAGAGAACAACTCGTTCCTCCACCAAGCCAGACCTAGAGGCGGGGCCACCATCTTGACCTTCGTGTGGAGAGAGAGCAACGCACGGAACTGTTACGAGATAGGAGGTATATTCCCCAAAAATGTCCATTCTTTTAAATAAATGTTTTAAGCTAAAAAAAAGGAATCCAGACACGAAGACAAACGCAATAGGTACTGAAACATATGAGTTTATTAACCCTAATTATTAAACAATATGTTTAGTGTAATCACCATTTTTTTCTGACACAATATTCAATTTACATAAATGTTTGACATAATTTTTTGAAATACCTCAGCTACGATGTTGTTGATTACCTCATAGACTTTGGTCTTTAGGTCTTAGGCTTAGTAGAATAGATCCTGTTTTTTAAGTAACCCCACAAAAAAAGTCAGGGAGTGAGAAGTCAGGTGAGTATGGAGAGCCATTCCACTGGCTCATAAAGGGAGACTAGTTGCCCAAAAAAATTCTTCCTGAAAAGGTTGCGAGTTTCACAAGTAGTGGTTGGAGGTGCTCCATCCTACTGGAACCACTATGAATCTGGAGTGATGCACTTATTTCTTTTTACAGATAAACTTATTACTTGTGGTACGTAGAAATCTTGTAGCATGTAACACTATGAATTTTGCGTTACCTTACTGCTGTTTCAGTTTTATTCTCAAAGAAGTAGGGACCTACTACACCATACTACCCAACAACGTCCTAGATGTTGAGTTCAGGAACACTACGTGGAAGCCCTATTGCGGAACCAGCATGACTTCCAAAGTAATGAAAGTTTTGCTTATTAAGCTTCCTAAACAGATATACATGACACTTGTCAGTGAAATGGATGTATTTATAAAACTCAGGATCTTCTGCTAGCTTTGCTAACATCCATTTTGCGAATTCCATTTGTTTTTGTTTTTAAACAGTTAGTGAAGCTTGTGAGTGAATTTTATAGGGATAAAGGTTTAACCTTTTAACGCCGACCGTTGTCTTATGGCAACATAAGTTTGACAATCGATTACGATCTGAATATTAGATTATTTTGACTTGAACAGGAAAATTTTGGAGCAAGTGTAGTTTACGTCCCCCTGAAGCAAAAGGGGACACAAACTACACTAGGTCAAAGTTAGGGAACATAAACTACACTAGGATCTTTGGGAGACATTTTTTAAATGAATCCATCAAATAAAACGTTAAAACTAACGAAAATATTACGACTAAACCTAACCAATCATCAATTTCTATATATATATTATATATATATATATATATATATATATATATATATATATATATATATATATATATATATATATATATATATATATATATTAGGGTGCTCCAAAAAAAACATGATTTGGAATATTTGCTCCCCAGTTATTTTCTCATTGCTATCATGCTTCTGAATACTTTTGGGAATTTTTAGCTCGATCCTAACATAATGAGCCTTGCCACCAGCCTCATGTAAAATTGAGGTTTTGTAATTTTCGAATTATGCAATTAGATCTGATTTGTAGGTATTATTACTTAAGATTAAGTTACTTAAACCTCATAAAAATAAATTAGGGTTAATTAGAATTGATTTAAAAATACAAAGCATTGATATATTATAAGTATATGTGCAAAAAAAAAAAACAAAGACGAGCTTAAAATTTGGTATTTCTTCTTGTTTCTAGGGAAATTAGATGAAGATTGGCCTTTACCGAGGTTTATGCCCCCTCACTCCTGCGTAATTGTTTATAACTGTAGCCATCAGGTTTATTTTTGTTTTAGCAGGAGTGGGCCTCTTCCTTTTGGCAGTTATAAACAGTCCGTTTTGATCTTATTTTGATTTTACAGAAGATGGTTTAGTGTCCCTTTCTTGAAATTTTGGGCATACAAAATTACTTTTGATTTCTTCGCCGTTTTCTTGCCGCACTATTTTACTTGTTGTCCTCGTACTTGTTTTAGACAACGTGATATTCTCCAAATCAACTCCCCCCTCTGTTGCGATGGCAGCTGTGAATGCAGTTAGATAAATTTAAACGATCAGCCATTTCAGATATTTTTTTTACTTTTGAATGGGTTTCGTGGAAGTTCTAGTGTGATAGTTTTCGAACGCTTTCTTTTTGATTTTTTATCAGAATTTGAAATCACATTTTCATCATTATCACTATCATCTAGTTCTAAATAATCTTCATCAACAATGTCTATCTCATCGTTAAGTTCGCTAGTTGAAGCCTCTTGTAGCTCTCTTCTTCGCATGTCTGTCTCCATTCTGTAAGTGAAATTCTCTTCCCTATTCCTTTTAGCTTGAACCTTTTTTAATACTTTTTATCTTCGGATCCCAAAAGAACTTTTCTACCCTCTTTCATTGCATTTATGAAATCAATATCCTCTTTTTTCTGTTCTGTCGTCCTCAACCGATCAGTTTGAACTCTGCGTTCAGCATCTTTATGGGCAATAAAAAAATAGGAGTCAAGGTCTCTAACAAAATTTTCTTCCTTTACCTTGTTGGAATTGGAACCTTTCTTTTTTTGGAGTGTCCTATAATTCTCGTAAAGGTCTAAAATCTTTTTCTTGACTTTATATTTACGTTGTGTTTCGATTTCTGATTTCATCCACTGCTTTTCTGTATCTTCTAATACTTTTTCAGCAATTGTACCGTTAAAATTTCTAAATTTCTCTTTCTTCATAGGTCCATCTTTTAGATAGAAAAAATAGCGTAAAATGTCCCCCTTCGTTGGGATTCGAACATCAGAGAGTTTTTCGATAGGCTTTTCTATTAGCCATATTATATAATCTTTTCTTAAGGAAATATTTGAATTATCCTTTGATTTTTTATTTGGATCATCTTCATTATTATTACCGTTTCCGTCTGCCATTGAAAAGTAATTAATTATTGCTCTTCTTGCCAAAAAAATAAGTATTAAATTTTGTAATAATTATTTAAGTTTATATAAACTCAAGTAAAACTACGACTTATTTAATAGATACGCTATTTATGATAGGTAAATCTGAAAAAAAAAAAATTAAGTATTAAGTATAATAAATTAATTCAATAAAACATTTTTCAGCTGCCTGGTGGCAAGGCTTAGTGTTTCAATGTAGCTAATATTTTTTTCTGGCATTAATATGATATAAAAGAATGAGAAGAAGCCCGGGGAGCAAAGTTTTATGAGCTTTTTTCAACATCTTTTAATTTTCGAAGTACCCTAAATTATATATATAATATATATATATATATATATATATATATATATATATGATGAATAAAACCACGAAGGGAAAAGAAACACAAAGGGGTGCTCAAGCGCTTTCGTCTAATGACATCCTCAGGAACACTGGAGTGAAAGGACAGATCAAGGCAATATATAGGTTACAAAAATAAACATACATACATACATATTCATATATTATATATATACATATATATATATATATACATATACACATATACATATATATATATATATATATATATATATATATATATATATATATATTATATATAGTAAGCATATAAAAAATTGTGGGAGGAGCAAACAACATTTGTATGGGAAATTGACACTTTTAGCACTTCGGCCGACATTCAATATAAATTCAAAAGGCTTGTTTATGAAACAGGTCACAAAAAGAATAAAGAAATAAAAATAAATATAAATATAAATTGAGAAAAAATTAATTACAAAATAGTGCCTTAGTGATATATATGTCACAGCCTAAATAACCATAAAGAAATAAACCGACAAATAAAAAACCACAAATATATATATATATATAATATATATATCATATATATGGTAAGTAAAGAAAAATTGTGGGAGGATACACATTTGTATGGGAAAATGACACTTTTAGCACTTTGGCCGACCTTCAATATAAATTCAAATGGCTTGTTTATGGAACAGGTCACAAAAGAATAAAGAAATAAAATAAATATAAATATAAATAGGGGGGAAAAAAAAAAAAAAAAAAAAATTACAAATAATGCCTTAGTGATATACGTATATGTCACAGCCTAAATAACCATAAAGAAATAAACCAACAGATAAAAAACAAAAATTGTAAGTGGAGTCTACATAAATATTTTTCACGTGTCACTTTCGTGAAATAATTTTTCATATATATATTTTTTTTTTTAACTGCAAAGAACAAGCAGTATAATTAATGTAAAGAACGACGCTTGTGTAGAAGAGCGTCCGCACAAGAAGAGGAAAGAACGAACAAATTAAAAATGAGGCACCTCCCAGGAATCGAACCCGGGATTCGATTCCTGGGAGGTGCCTCATTTTTCATTTGTTCGTTCTTTCTCCTCTTCTTGTGCGAACGCTCTTCTACACAAGCGTCGTTCTTTACATATATATATATATATATATATAAATTGACGATTGGTTAGGTTAAGTCGTAATATTTTCGTTAGTTTTAACGTTTTTTTATTAGGTATACGCGGAAAAAGTTGGGGAACGCAAACTACACTAGGATAATGTAGGGGAACGTAAACTACACTAGGCACCACAGGTGGAGGTAAACTACAGTTGCCCAAAAAAAAATTTTAAATAAAAATTTCATAATTCAGTCATGAGAGGATTAATTCTGTACGAAATATACGATGCACAGTAGGGTGTGTCAATTTTGGGGGTGAAATGATTAAATTGAAAATCATGTGATTTGGTAGCAATTTAATGTAATCATTTGGCATACAAAATAATATCCTTGCTTCAAAAACAATAAAAAATAACTCCTACCTAAATCAATTTTAATTAAAAAATTCCATTTTTCCGTAAATTCGTAACAAAATAACAAATGTGCGCAAACATCCTATCAACATTTAAAGTGGCAGTAAGATATCATTCAGAGTCTTTATTTGAAAGTAACCAATGCAGTCATGTCCTTTTTGCTGCAGTTCCTTGACATCAGCATTCGGCTTGCTACTTGCGCTTTGATGTAGCCTTCTCGCCTCTCGTGACTGTAAACTTGACTAGCTGCTTCTGTGACCATTTTCACACATCTCTCCACACTCTGAGTGTGAGAAGGCCACTTTGGCACTTGCATTGGGACCTCTTTAAGTTGTGTTAAATCTTTGTTTCTTATACATGTTGTCAGTGGTGGCTCCAAAAATTCCGAACTCAAGTTAATTAATTCTGACAATTTCGTGGCATTGAAGTTTATCGGAGGTACCTTCCTTGTCTGAACAGAGCAGTCTCCCAGCTGGTCATCATCTAGTGATGTTCCTCTAAGCTTTAGAATGATTTCCACAGCCTCAGTTCGCTCTTTGGTACATTGGCTGCAGAGTATTGCTTGCAAAACTGCCTCTGGCCTAGCATACCAAGCGGACCTTCTCACCACAGGTAACACGATGTCCACCACTACTTTCCTTTGGGATGTCAGTAGCTGTAATTGAAACAAGATGTGGTTGGGCCCCTCGACCCACATTGGATTAAGTTTTACATTGAACCAGTGAGGAAGATAAAACCCAAAAATAAATTCAACAATCAACATCAAATTCTGTAGCATTTTGCCCTTCAATGCATGTTTGGAAACCCAAATCCTGCAGAAACGAATCGCTGTATTTAACCAACGACTGTGACTTACGGGTCCAATCTCCAAGAGAGCCAGATTTTGAGGCAACTCTCCTGATCTGATTGCTTGAACAATACGATAAGCGTAAGATTGATCCGTGCTGAGGTTTTTGATAACTTCTTCAGACAACACTGGAAGGGGAGGGCGTACTTTGACCTTTGGAAATTTTGTATTTATTTCTAATTCCGTTGCTTCATCTAGCATGTTGCCAAGGGGGCCTGACCACTTGTTGTTGCTCTTTGTAGGACCATCAAGTTCCTGGATGAGACGACGAAGAGGTGGTTCCCCTGTGTGCAAATCACATACAATCCAAACAAGCCTTCTTCCAAGTTTTTTCTCTAAATGCGTCATAACACCGCCCTGCCATCCACTGTTCACCGCAGTTGAGTCTCCACCAACGGCATGCAGTGAACTGTCAAGTCTTCTTTCTTGAAGCCAACATATTATTTGATCAGCAATTGCCTCTGCATGTTTCTTGCCTTCTACTTCTGCTTCAGGAACAAAGTGAAACAAATAGCGGCCACCAGGTTCGGAACACACAGAGTAGTGTTCTTCTTTGATGAGACCGGGAAACTTTCCGTCCATTCCCTCTACCTCTAGGAGAACTTTTGTGTCATCTCTTCTTCCATCAAACAAAAGGCAAGAGAGACCTTCCTCCTTCAAATCTTTTTCATGCTGATCAGATATTTCCTTCATTATTTTTTCTTGTGCTCTTCTTATCTTATTATGATCTATCACTAAGGATGTATCCTCTCGGCTGATGAAGCCTGCATCTATCCAAGCGGCAGTGGCAATCTCTGCAGTCTCTCGTAGCCCCGTATGGTGGCGAAACCTGGCAAGGGCAATGTTTGAGATGTCTTTAGTGTTGTATTTCATTCTCTTCGGCGAAGGTTCAGATGGCATTTTGGAGCTATCATCTGATGTTGCTTCTTTATGTTCATCTGAAGAGCTTTCAAAGAAGTGAGAAACCTCTTGACAGAGCTCTTCATCTCTTTGGGTGGCTTCTTCACTTCTTTTTCTTCATTTCTTCCCTCTCTCGGATTTTCTCTTTTTTCTTAGCAATAACAATCTGTTTTTTGGTTTCTGAATAATCTGCCGAACCAATCTGCATACTTCCTTGGCCTCCTGCCTTTGTTCTCTGCGCCTTTATGAAAGCCAGCTCCAAAACAGGGATCTTCTTCTCACGAGGACAGCGACAATCAATGTGAGGGTAAGGTTCTCTTCTGCATGAGGGAGAACAATTGGCTTCAGAACACAACTCTATGGGACACTGGCAGTTAAAAATGTCAAGAAGAGTATCAAGTGTGTGCAGAAATTTATTTTTCTTTGCTAGTTTTCCTTTACCAAGTGATGTCTCAACTGCTTTGTGCCACAGCTTTGTTAATTTTAGCTCAATAGTTCTATACCGATTGAGTACAGGTGGTTTGAATAACACATTAGCTTTTTTCCACTGATGCAGAAGAGGGGGAATCATGTCCTTTATGAGCTCTTTCTCTGTGTAGTTCCTTCTATCCTTTGTATTTTGTTCACGAAGGAGTAACCCTAGTCTCAGCATGTCTCGCACTGTTGGTAGTTCTGATACGGGAAGCTCCTTGCCTGTACCGACTAACAGGCTCAAGTGGCATGCATGACGACTGACCTCTTGTCTTCAATTTTGGCATCTTAGGAATATCTGAAAAGAAAGAAAAACATTTAAGTATTTTATATCAATTACGATGTTTCAAAGTTTAGTCATTCGATGTTCTAAAATTCAATAAAAAAATATTTCATGGGATTACAACATAATTAGACAGAAGAATATGATAATAATAAATAATTGTAATAATCAATAATCCATACTTACAGTTAAACTGTAGTATTCGTCTAGTAGAATAACTATGAAGTAGGTACAAGAGCAATAACAGCAAACCACCGTCTATGACATCTAAGAGGCAACTGAGGACTGAGAGTGAGGGACAGTTCTATTCATGTTGTGACTTGTACATTGTACAACAACTATATGACTTTGAAAACAATCCATATGCGATCAGTGGGATAATTCTGTGACAGATGAATAGTTAATCAATTTATGTCGTATTATTTAGTAAAAGAGTCAATTTCTGAAACTTTAAGATAAAATTGATGTAGGTAAGGGTTATTTTATTTCATTTTGGTTGGCCAATTTCAAGTTTTGACATGAAAAGATACTATATTTTCACTACCAAAATTGATTTGAGAAAAGTTGACAAAATTGACACACCCTACTACACATTCTGCCTTTCCTATTTTCCAGTGTTGTTTGGATGGTAATTAGGTTTAATTTGAGGTTTGGTACCAGTTTTACGATAATTTTCCATATGTAGATTATGGTGTACCTCTCTCTTCTTCTTCGTTCCAGGGAGTACAGATTTAGTTTACGTAGTCTTTCCTAGTAATTGAGTTCTTTGCAGCCATCAATATTGGCTGTAAAATTTCTCTGAATTTCTTCTAGTTTATTAATTTCTTCTTTTTATACGGGGACGTCAAGACTGAGCAGTATTCAAGTTTTGGTATGATCAGTGTTTTCAGCAGGGGAATCATTAATTCCTTGCCCCTTCTTTTAAAGGTTCTTAGTACCTGTCCCGCGACTTTCTTTGCTTTGTTGATCGCTATCTGATTTTGTGTCTCGAATTTTGCATCATCGGTCATTATAACCCCCAAATCTATTGCTTTCGTGCTTCTCTGAATTTCCTGTCTATCTCAATCTGGGGCATAATATGCTGTCTGTTCAAGTTCCTCATTTCTTCCATATCTCAAGAGCTGAAACTTCTCGGTGTTAAATATCATGTTGTCATCTGACCATTCCTATATTCTGTTTGTGTCCCTCTGTAAGGCCTCCACCTCTTTTGCATCACTGATTGTTTTGCTGATCTTTGTATCGTCTGCAAAGGATGCTACTATACTGTTGTTGGTTACTTCACTGTCTGTCTGTTAACTTGATAATGAATAGGAGTGGCGCCACTACTATATATATATATTCATGAAATATAAAAGGATAGGAAAAAATATATGTATACACCAGGACAATGGGGGCACACGAGAAGACCAGGAGCAGGTAAAAATGCTACTAGCTTTAGGTTTAGCTGATGAATCTATGATAACGCAAGAAATAACAGAAAACACAAGAAAAAACAACTGCCTAGATTTGGTATTCACAAACAACAGTAATCTAATTGATAATGTAGAAATATCCCCAACTATGATATCAGACCACAACATCATTGAAATAACAACTAATATAAAGGCAACGGGAAAGGAAAGAACACGCACAACAGAAAGAAGCAAATTCGAAATTTTTAATTTTCACTCCAAAGCTATAAACTGGGAAGATGTGACATCCAGCATGGAAGTAATAGATTGGAAAACCATTTTCGAGGCCAAAACAACGGAAGAGATGCTAATGACGTTAGAGGAGAAGACGTTAGAAATTGTGAAAGAACATGTCCCAAAGATACAACAAAGAGGAAAGAGAAGCAGGTTCGAAAGACAAAAGAGGGCATTGTTCCGAAAGAGAAAAAGAGTGACTGCAAAATTAAGTAATTGTAAAGATAACAACATCAGAAAAATATTAAATGATAAACTACAAAGTATGGATGTCGTCATACAGGAACTAATCGAGAAGCATACAGAAAAAGAAGAAGATGACGCTATAGAAGCGATAAAGGCTAACTCAAAGTACTTCTATAATTTCGCAAAAAGAAAGTCGAAAAACCATGCGACAATCGGACCTTTAAAAAATGAGAACAGTGATTTATCTGATGATCTAACAGAAGTATCTGAAATAGTAAGAGCTCAGTATGAATCATCTTTCAGTATCCCAAAAACTGACAAATTGATATGCGATAGAAACGCGTTCTTTAAAGAAGAACCACAAGGGGAAAGTATAACGGATTTCGACTTTACGACGGATGATATTACACAAGCCATAGGGAAACTAAAAACACACTCAGCGGCAGGACCGGATAAATGGAATGCCACACTGATCAAAAACTGCAATAATGCAATCGCTGAGCCACTATACTGGATATGGAGACGATCATTAGACACGGGAGAAATACCGGCCATCCTGAAGAGCGCGAACATAGTCCCAATATATAAAGGAGGAGATCGATCCGAGGCCAAAAACTATAGGCCAGTATCGCTTACATCTCATCTCACTAAAATATTTGAAAGAATAGTTAGACAGAAAATCTATGACTTTTTGGAAACTCAGAAAAAATTCAATGATAACCAACACGGGTTTCAGTCAGGCAGATCATGCCTATCACAACTAATGGAACACTACAACAACATTATTGATTCACTTGAAAGTAATGAAAACTATGATGTACTTTCCACAGACTTTGCTAAAGCGTTCGACAAGTGTGACCACGGAATCATAATACATAAACTGAAATATATGGGAATAACAGGAAAAGTAGGGAAATGGATATATAATTTCCTTAGTGAGCGGAGGCAAGTAGTTACAGTACAAGGAGTATCTTCATCAGAATCAAAGGTCCTCAGCTCGGTACCACAAGGAACAGTATTAGCTCTACTACTCTTCATAATCATGCTAACTGACATAGATGAGGACGTTACCAGAGACAGCACAGTAACATCGTTTGCGGATGACACAAAGATCAGTAGAAAAATAAGAAACCCAGAAGACATAGGATCTCTACAAACCGACATAAACAAAATCTACAAGTGGACGGAAGACAACAATATGAAGTTTAACACCGAGAAATTTCAGCTATTACGGTACGGAAAAAAAAAGACCTAAAATCCATGGTATTATACCCCAAATGGACAGGAAATTCAGAGAAATTCCAGAGCAAAAGATTTAGGGGTTGTAATGACAGATGATGCGAAATTTGAAACACAAAATAAGATAGCAGTAAACAGAGCAAAGAGAATAACGGGTCAGATATTGAGAACCTTTAAACGAAAGGATAGGAAAGTAATGATTCCTCTACTGAAAACCCTGATAATACCCAAATTGGAATACTGCTCTGTCCTAACATCCCCATATAAAAAAGAAGACATTAGACAGCTGGAGGGGATCCAAAGAAGTTTCACAGCCAAGATCAATGGGTGCAAAGAACTAAATTACTGGGAAAGGTTACGAGAACTAGACCTATATTCACTGGAAAGGAGAAGAGAGAGATACACCATTATCTACACTTGGAAAATAATGGGGGAAACTAGTCCCTAATCTTACTCTGAATCTCCCCAAACAACGGTGGAAAGTAGAAGCGGTAGACTGTGTCGTATTCCCAAATTGAAGGCGAGACAGAGAACATCCTTAACCCTGAAAGAAAATAGTTTTGTAGTGAGAGGACCAAAACTGTTTAATCAGTTGCCCAAAGACTTAAGAAACACAAAGGGAGTTGCAGTGGAAATCTTCAAAAGAAGATTAGACGCCTGGCTGAGAACAATCCCCGATGAGCTGGGCGTACCTGGCTATGTGAGGTGGAGAGCGCAAGAATCCAACTCACTACTTCACCAGGCCAACTCGAGAGGAGGGGCGACAAGCTTGACCTTCGCGAAATGAGAAATCATCGCGTGGAACCTTGGTAAGGTTGTAAGGTAAGGTTATATATATATATGATGAAAATAACCACGAAGGAAAAGGAAACATAGAATGGTGCTCAAGCGCTTTTGTCTAATGACATCCTCAGGAGCACTGAAATAAATAACAAGTTCGAGACTATATATATAGGTCACAAAAAATACATATAAAAAATAAAAATAAAATAGAACAATAAAAATTGTAGGAGGAGCATACAAATTTATAAGGAAAAACTACCAGAGTTTTAGCACTTTCCTCCTCTTATCTAAATCCGTTCTGAACGAATTCAAAACAACAGAATTAAGCGAAAAAAGCCCTGGCTAATGTTAAAATTATTTGTAAGTTGAATAATGGCAGACTCAAGAATATTTCTATTAACAATGTTGCTTGAGTGAAACAAAATTGAAGCATTATTCCAATCAATACAGTGGGATAACTCTGACAAATAGACGAAAATGGCACTGGACGACTGTCCCGTTCTAACGGAATATTGATGCTGTTTTACACGTGTGTGCAAATCCTTTCCCGTCTGTCCAATGTAAAAGAAATCACATTGTTTACAACCAATTTTATAGATAATGCCTGAATTATTGGTGGGGCTATTTTTTACTATGATATTTTTCACAATATTGTCATATGAAAATACTACATTAATATTCAAAAGTTTAAGTACATTAGCAATGCCTAAAGGGCCTGGAAAAAAATGGAAGTACTAAAATATTCTTCGACAAAGTGCGAGGGTTATTATTCACACGATAGAAAGTTTTGCCTTGTTAAGACAAGATTCCAAAAAAGCAGGTGGGTAATACAAATCACTTCCAATACTGTTGATTTTTTCTAATTCGGCATCCATGTATTCCGGACTGGCGATCCTAAGAGCGCGAAGAAACATTGAAAAAAATATGGCTTTCTTGATGGGGGTGTCATGTCCGGAGTAAAAGTGTACGTAGGACAAATTGTTTGTTTTTTCCGATAAATACTAAACTTAAAACCTGGGCTTTCCATATTTTAGTACTTCCATTTTTCTCAGGCTTTTTAGGCATTGCTAATGTAAATGAAAATGTCCACAGAGAGAAATAGGAATAACAGCGTAAACGGAGTTGCCAGTCAAAGGATAGGCAATGTCGCGCTCGGCAGGGGAAGCAGCAGGGCTTCCCAGGTCGTCATCAGGCGAATTCCTGCGACACCAACAAAAGAGTAAAGATTGGGACGTGGAATGTAGGAACAATGAACAGACCAGAAAAGTTTGAGAACATCAAACAAGAGATGAATAGGCTGAGCATAGATGTCATGGGGTTGTCGGAAGTCAGATGGCGAGAAAGAGGAGATTTTATTAGTGGAGACGTGAGAGTGACTTATTCTATTGGCGACAGAGCTGAGAGAGGAGTTGCTATTTTACTTAGGGGAAGGATAAGAAACACCGTAGAGGAGTTAGGTTGTGTGTCAGATAGAATCATGTGGATAAGAATGAAAGGCGAAAAAGTAGATACATTTGTCATGCAAGTGTGTATATGCCAACAAGCGCCCATCCGGAAGAAGAGGTAGAAGAAATGTATGATAAAATAGAGGAAATAATTGAAGCCCATGGAAGAAATACTAACGTAATAATCATGGGGGACTGGAATAGTGTGATTGGAGAGGGAGAAGACGGAAGGGAGGTTGGACCATTCGGTTTAGGCAGAAGAAATGAAAGAGGAGAAAAGCTAGTAGAATTTTGCAGAAGGCAAGCACTCATGGTGACTAATACTTGGTTCCAAAATCACAAAAGAAGGAGATACATGGAAAAAACCAGGAGACACTGAAAGATTCCAAATTGACTTTATTTTGGTAAGACAGAAGAGATATAGGAATGCAGTGAAGAACTCGAAAGCTTATCCTGGAGCAGATGCTGACTCCGATCATAACTTGGTGGTAATGAAAAATATGGTGAGGTTGAAGACTCTGAAAAAGAATAAAGTAGAGAAGATGGTGTAGACTGAGGGATACAATAAAGGAGAGTGCACAGGAAAAGATCGGTTATGTGAAAAGAGAAGCAAGGAAACCCTGGGTCACTACAGAGATGCTTCACAAAATGGAAGGAAGAAGGAAATGGAAGAGTATAAATACAGAAGAAGGGAGACAACGATACAGACAGTTGAATAACGAACTGAGAAGAGAAACTGATAAAGCAAGAGAGATGTGGCTTGAAGAGTAGTGCTGGGAAATGGAGGAATTAGAAACGAAAGGAAGAATTGATTTAATGTACCAAAAAGTTAAGGACATAAATAGATGGAAAAGAAGTAGCTTGGGAGTGCGAGAAATAGAGGGAAGAAATGGAGAAAAACTGAAAAGAAGAGATGGACTGAGTATATTGAAGAACTATATGATAAAGAGAACAAACCTAATAACATCGAAATGGAGGAAGCAGATGAGGTGGAAGTAGATCGTATGGGATCGGACATATTGGAAAGAGAAGTAGAGATGGCTGTAAAAGACCTAAGAAATGGCAAGGCCCCAGGACAAGATGATGTAACTAGGGTTGCCATATTTTGGAATTAAGAATACGGGACAATTTTTGGAGAGGATTGTGGGCAGGAGTATATATATATATATTATATATATATACTAGCTGAGGTACCCGGCGTTGCCCGGGATAAATTTCACATTAGATCCCCAGTTTAAATAAAATAAAGTTTAAGACAAAAGGCTGAATTTGATTAAAATTATTTATCTTAATTCTTCATCCCATAAGAGGTTCCCGTGCTAAATTTGGTAGCTCTAGGTCAAAAGGTTTGAAGTCGTCCTAAAAAATAATTATATGTGACGCTCAAGATTTTCATGACTGTTCTTTTCTATAGTTTTGCTGACCAAATAATTAGTCATGAAAATCTTAACATTTAGAAATCTAGACAAATGTGAAGCTCAAAATTTTCACGGCTGCGTTCTTTTCTGTAGTTTAATGGCGATGCTGGGGGTCTTCGGGCCCAAACAGACATCTTCATCCCATAAGAGGTTCCCGTGCCAAATTTGGAGCTCTAGGTCAAACGGTTTGCGCCTGCATAAAGGACAGACAAACAGACAGGCGGAAAAAAAAATATATATATATATACCGTAAGATGGGGTAACTGGGCACCTGCAGGGGTAACTGGGCACTACTAAGTTTAAGGTACATTTCGTTATTATTTTTTCATTTTAGGTACCTATACCTATTACATAGGTAGATACTTACAATTTATGGGAAAAATTCATACTGTTATATAACGAAATTTATCTTAAACTTAGTAGTGCCCAGTTACCCCTGCAGGTGCCCAGTTACCCCATCTTACGGTGTATATATATATATATATATATAATATATAGAGAGAGAGAGAGAGAGAGAGAGAGAGAGAAACATACAATGCAATGAATAAGTACAGTACGGTACCTGAAAATGTAAAACAAATATATGTGGTGAAGACTTGGACCCAGGGTTACAGTCGATGCATCGGTTCAATTGTATTTTTCTGAAGATTTTGCATCTTTCCACAATTGCTTGTTTTGAAGCATATAATGATAAAATTCAATGCAGGTTGTATTTAAATTTACTAGGCAATGTAAAATTGCCTCCACCGTAGAAATTTCCAGTCGGTTCCTCTCTTTGCTCCATTGTATTGTCATTAATGAAAAAATGCGCTCAACATGTGCATTGTGGGCAGGAATACTAAATATAAATTGACAGATGAGTAGCAATTGAGAGAATTGTTCTCGGAACTCAATTCGTTGAAGAATATCTGACCACTTCTCGTGACAGAGCGTCTTATTCCAATTTTCTGCATTAGAATCGAGCTCCTCTCGTGATTTTCTTTAAAATGTTCCACTGACTGAAAAGCTGATTATCGTTTACTTCTATTCCCTTTTCCATGAGGTAAATACAGGTGTCCTCAAGTTGTTCCCAAGTTGGGACCTTACTTAGACACATCCTTGCAAATGTGTCAAAGTGTTTGAGGGGAGAAATCCATTTTATTAGGTAATCATAACCCGTCTGATAGAAACATTCTACTTCTGACCGGAATCTCTTTTCCACTGATTCAGTAACCTCATCCTTACGAAGTATGGATTTTACACTTAGTGATATTAATTTTGCTTCTAATCTCTCCTTCACGCATTTGGCAGTCTCCCGTAAAATAGACAGTACCTCGATAACACTTTCTTTCTCCTTCAATTTGTAGGATCTTTCTGTTGAACACACTCATCAGACTATGGACCAAGTATAGATAGGCTTCACTCAAGGGATCATTAAAAAATTTTACCAGTATTTTAGGAGCCTCTTCTTCAGAAAGAAAATAAGATTTTAGTGCATCGTAGAGTTTGAGGATCCTTTCCACTGCATTTGCTAAAGAAAGCCACCGTGTTTTTGAGTGGGAGAGAATTGCTTGATATTCTACGCCAATAAACTGACAAAAATCTTTGAGACGCTCAGTTCGCACAGTGTAGATGCTGAAGTGAGAAAACAGTTTCACAACAATCACTTCAACATCAGTAGAAAGAACTTCAGAGGCAGACTGTATTGTGTTAAGCAGCACGTGAGCTGGACACCCAATTCCTTCCAAGTTTTCATTCACACTATTTTTAAGTCTTGTGAACACATTATTCGTTCCATGCCGAAGACGCCCACCAAAATTCGTATTAGCGTTATACGAGCAATAAGCAACACATTTTGTGGCAGCAATACTTAAATTTTGTAGAGTTTCTTTGCAAAATTCTGCAATAGTTTCAGATTTTTCATTAGGCAAGGAACACACGCGCAATAATTTGACTTGCATACCTTTTTCACGGGTAAAATATTGAGCAATTAATGGGAAAACTTTCTCAGCATTGTGGTTACTTGCATCAGTAGATATTCCATAGTACTGCGAGCAGGGCCGGATTTACTTGCTTGTGGGCCCTAGGCCAAACCTTATCAGTGCCCCCCAAAAAAAATATTATATATATATAATATATCGTAATATTGTAATGTAAAAAAAAAAAGAATTACAACATAATGTAACACATCAATAATTTTATTCAAATTAGTTTTATATCATGTACAACTTATTCTTACACAAAGGAATAATGGAAAAAAATACAGTCAAATTGAAGCATAATAAATTTTGCAATAAGAATTACAACATAATGTAATACATTACACATTAATAATTTTTAATCAAATTAGTTCCATATCAAGTACATCAAAGTAAATCAAGTTCCATATCATGTACATTTTACACATAGGAATAATGGAAAAATACAATGAAACTGAAGCATAATAAATTTTGCAAGCACAACTATGTGAAGTTCAAAATGACTTTTTCCTGCTTTTTTCTATGGCAAATTTGTCAATGATACTGTTTGTGTCAAGGGATTGTAGGAGGTCCCCAGTGGGCCCCCAGTTACTGGTGGGCCCTAGGCCAATGGCCTATGTTGCCTATTGGAAAATCCGGCCCTGACTGCGAGTCAATTAATTCTTTAGCAGTTTCCTGAAAAGTATGTGGGGCTAATACAGTTTTAATAAGGGTTGTTGACTTAGTAAGTTAGTTCTACCACATGAATACTTGCTAGCAATTTTGGAATCGGAAAAGACAGCTGGGCACAGTTTATTTACGCAATCAGTCGAGCTGAAAGAGTGATGATGTTTAATAGCGTGAAAAGCCACAGTAACTTCAGCAGTAATGATTTTAGACTCTTCAACAGAATAATTTTTTACAAAATAAGTATCAATGGACTTTGAACATCCTGCAGAAGATATGTTTAATTTATGCTTGCGCGTGGCGATGTGCTGTAAAATGTCTGACTTTCCCGTCTTTCCGCCGTGAGCAATACTAAAAACTGATCTACATAACTTGCAGTCAGCCTCATTATTCCCCTTATCCCTCTTAATAAAATTCCACTCTTTAGAGTAATCGTCATTGAACACACAACTGCGTTTTGGCATAATGAGTAAACAGTATTCTTTCAGGAACACAAAAACAAAGAGCACCGTCACATTGCAGTAAGTTGCAAACTGAATTTCGACACTACTGAGATGCTGCATGCACTTGACTCCAACTCATGCGACATGCACCATGCGCAGTTGCCAGATAAACATGCTAATATAGTGAATTAAATTATATATATATCGTAAGAAAATTGAATTTTCTTTTTCAAGAATTTTTTTTATCATGCAATGTATTACACGTCATCGGTCATCACAGAAAATTTCTGAGTTCATATTAGGCTAATAAAATTGATTAAAAATTGTTGTTTATAGGCCTATACTTATTTTAAGAGTACGGTACGTCACCGCTCAACCAAGTCTCTGAAAGCCATCCCTCAACTTGCGGGATGGCTTTCAACAACTTTTCAAAATCACTTTATTTAGGCAAAACTGTAAAAGCTATTAATATATATTATTGGCATTTCTTAATTGATAATAAACATATAACAAATGATTGAAGATTTTTTACAAGGTCACTCAAATACGGGACAATTAGGCGTCCCGACGAACTTTTCGGGGACAACGGGACAAAGTAGTGAAATATGGGACAATCCCGTATATACGGGACGTCTGGCAACCCTAGATGTAACAGCAGAACTTCTGAAAAGTCTTGAAGGTGATGCTAGAGAGGAAGTGAATGTATTGTGCAGAAACATGTATGAAAGTGGAGACTGGCCTGCTGACTTCATGAGAGTCTCTATGATTACTATCCCCAAGAAACCGAGAGCCACCAAGTGTTCAGAATTTCGAACCATAAGCTTGGTCAGCCATGCATCAAAAATAATGCTGAGGATACTAACCAGAAGACTAACGAACAGAGCTGAGCAGTACATTGGAGAGGATCAGTTTGGATTTAGGTCAAAATGCGGAACAAGAGAAGCTATTGGTATTATGAGAATGATGGGAGAGAGAATGCTGGAACATGATCAGGAAATGTTTGTTTGTTTTATTGACTTTGAAAAAGCTTTTGACAGAGTCCAATGGAGGAAACTAATGGAAATATTGAAGAATATTAATGTTGACTGGAGGGACCGTAGGCTGATAAAAAACCTATATCTTGGCCAGACTGTGAATGTTAGAGTTGCAGGAGGAGAATCGGAGCCTGGATTGGTTGGGAGAGGGGTCAGGCAAGGATGCTCCCTGTCCCCCGTGTTATTTAACATCTATGCGGAAGCAATGATAAATAATAGAAGCACTCTCAGATTATTATGGAAGAGGGAATCAGAGTGGGAGGGTAAATTGGTCAAATCTGTAAGGTTTGCAGATGACAAGGTATTTGTTTGTAGTACTGAGGAAGGACTGCAAAGAATGGTCAATGCCTTGACAACAACGGCGGAAGAATTCGGAATGAGAATTAATGAGACCAAGACAAAGGTAATGAAAATTGCAAGAAGGAAAGGAGCACAAATGAACCTAACGATAGGAAATCGGACCTTAGAAGAAGCTGAGCAGTTTAAATATCTGGGAAGTTTATTAACCAACAATGGAGATTGCAATAAGGAAATAAGATCTAGAATTGGTATGGATAAGGTAGCTTTTGAGAGACAGAGAAGACTACTTACAGGTAAATTCAACTTGAAGCTGAAGAAAAGATCAGTAAAAAGCGTGATATGGAGTGTGGTACTGTATGGAGCAGAAACATGAACACTTAAAACAACTGAAAAGAAACCCCTGGAAAGTTTCGAAATGTGGATTTGGAGAAAAATGCTAAAGATAAGCTGGAGGGAACACCAAAGTAATGAGGAAGTACTGCAACAGGTGAGGGAGGAAAGAAGACTCATTACGGTGATAAGAGAGAGACAGAAGAAATGGATCGGACATGTGTTGAGAGGAGAAGGATTGTTGAAGGAGGTGATAGAGGGTAGATAGATATGAAGGTAGAAGACCGAGGGGAAGGAAAAGGAAAGCAATGCTGGATGATTTGAAGGCAGGCAGGAGCTATCATGAGATGAAAAGGATAGCTCAGGATAGAACACTTTGGCGGGACACATGAGTTGGACCTGCCTGATAGGCAAAACACGATGGATGGATGGATGGACATAAAATTTAAACGAAGCAGCTAACAAATAAAGATAATTTGTAGAATCTTAAAGCGACAGCAAAGCAATCTTAATAATTATTTAACAAGTTTCAACTCAAAATTAGTTGAACAAAGGTATATCACCGTTTCAGTTATTATTGTATATATACAAACTTAGATTTATTTAAAAAAAAAAACGTATCACACAAATTCGGCAGATTTCATTAACACAATATTTGCAGAAGGAACATATGTAAGTCTAACAAATTCAAGGCAAAATAGAACGGCGATTTTAGAAAGTTTTCAGTTTTATATTCTCCAAAAAGTGGGTGGGATTTTATAATTAAACCATTGCCCAATTTTAATGATTCGAATAAAGTCCGGTCAGATCATTTCAAGGGTGGAGAATTCCTATTTAAGACACCTGATACGTACAATAGGTTATAGGTTAGAGTGCAATTGCAATGTTGCAAAGGGGGGAGGGGTATTGCAAGAAGAAGGGGGGTATGCAACAAGGGGGAGGGGAACTCCTCCAGAAAGCTGGGGAAGAAGGTGGGACGACGTCACCCACCCCAAAGAGAGTCTTTGGGAGAGAAGCTGGGACGGCCTCACCTCGCAAAGGGAAACCCTAACTTAAGAAGGTAAGGCCTAACCTAAGAAGGATAGAAATGTTCGCCTGGCCCCAGCCAGACGCATTATAAGAGTCCACAGCACCAGCATCTGTTATATAGAGGGTCTGGAGTTGCCAGATACCACTATTTATTTTAATTATAAGGAGAGTTACCAGATACCACCATTTATTTTAATTATTTATTGATATATAGATGAGTTGCCATTTACCACTATATATTATAATTATTTATATATTAAAGGCAAGAGAGATGCTCTCAATGCTTAGAGGGTGTTGCTACTATTCTATTTATTTATTTATTTATATATAGATGAGTTGCCAGAAACCACTATATAATTTAATTATATGGAGGGGTTACCACTGATTTATTTATTTACATATTAAAGGTAAGAGCAAGAGAGTCAATAAATTGAAGACGGCACCCACACACACACACACACACATTGATTTTATTTCGAACAGAAATCAACTTAAACGATTTGACTCGACGAATCCCAAATTATTTATTTATTTATTAAAGGTTAAAACACGTTTAAACGAATCCTAATGTTAACAATAAAAGAAATACAATTAATCCGAAATAAATAAAACACCAAATTGACCACAGAAAATAACGGTACACTTCATATATAGTTTACAACCAAAAGAAGTAAATTGAAAAGTCTATATATACACCTTTACGAATATATTATTTTTTTATAAATTAAGGATGTCATTAGACGAAAGCGCTTGAGCACCACTCTGTGTTTCCTTTCCTTCGTGGTTTTATTCATCATATATATATATATATATATATATATATATATATATATATATATATATATATATATATATTCAAAATTAAAACAAAACATTAAAAAATATTTTTTCTGGTGTTTGGTAATTTGATGGTGCTTCGTTGACGATCCAGTGTAGATTTTAGCGTTCAGGTCGTAGTCCTTTTCCTTCTTTCCGGACTAGAGTTCGAATCATGTACTTTTGGTCTCACTCATTCCACTGGGTAATCGTTAAGTTCATTAAGGGTGAGGTTAAATCAACAGGGTTTGTTATATAAATGGGTTTTTATTTAAATTAAGAATCGCCGATAAGGTTTTGCGAGTCAATAAAAATGTTACTGTAATAACAGAATTTAAGTTTTGCGAAAGCTACTGTACGTCAGTGAGCTAAAAGGGGATTTATACTTCACACTCAAAAAATAGTAAGATTTTTCTTTCGAATATATACTTCTCTACTCGTGAGGGGGATTACAATCAGTGGGGTGGGGAAGTAAGGATGCCATTCAGTTTATAAATATTTTTCTTGGAAAATCCCAATTAATTATTATTTTACTTAATATTACGATTTAATTTTGTTAATAGAGTAGAATATAACATTACGTATCGTTTTACAAAACAAAAAGTTACTATGTTAAATAATTAACGAATTAATCAGAGAATTTATAATAGAGAAGTAATCAAATTAAATAGACTCGTTGACAAAGCTGAATTTTCCACTTAATATCTCAACCTATGAAAATAATTGAAATCTAAAAGAAAAAAGTATATTGATTCGAGGTTCCAAAATAAACGCATAGTTAAGGAATGTAAAATAAAGTAATTTAAGAATTCATTCAACAGTAAAAAATTCATTAAAAATTTATTGAGCCAATTCAATTTCTATTAATTAAAAAGTTAAAATTTAATCTGAAATATAGTTTGAAATAGCTAAAGCGATCAATTGAGTCGATGGAATCGAAAATATCGTAATTCTCAAAGTAATATTCATAAATTGAAAATAACTGAAAATAATCAACTGTAAAGACAATCATAAATTAAAAAGAATTTGGATCACCTGAAGATCAGGGCCCCTAGCCTTTTTTAGTTAGCTTTATAAGGCTAACTAACGAAAATATCACGACCTAACCTAACCAATCGTCAAGGGCGTATAGTTGACCTAACGATTGGTTAGGTTAGGTCGTGATATTTTCGTTAGTTAGCCTTATAAGGCGAACTAAAGAAGGCTGGGGCCCCTGACCTTCAGGTGATCCAAGAATTTAAATAATTAAAAAGAAAATCAATGTAAAATATTTAAGCGATAAATTAGGTTTATTAAAGTAAATTATTTTAAGCTATAATTAAATGTATAAAAAAGCATAAACGCGAGTAAACAAACATTTCTTAAATTGAAATATTGAACAGCCGATTTCCTTTCATTCATTGACAGATCATATAAACAAATTTTATGAATGAATCTTTCCACTGAGAAAGTTTATTGAAAATTAAAAACTTCATAAAAAATAGAACAAGAAGAAAAGATACAAGCACAAAACATAAGTACCTAAAAATTAATATAACAACAACCAGTTCTTATTTCGTATCTAAGTAAAATTTAGAATAAATGTCAGTTTGTATACAGGGTGTTTATAAAGTCCTTATCTATTTCGGTGAAGACGTAGCAAAAAGGGTAAAATTCAATAACAGTATAATAGAAGGCATACATTTAATGAATACTTAAGCATATGATTCTACATGAGCACCATCAGTATCTCTACAGAGTTCGAATCTGTCAGCAGCATTGCGGAACACATTTTGGAGTATGACAGGGGTTATTTTTGAAACTGCTGTTACGATACGAGCACGTAAACCTTGCGGATCTTCTTTAACCCTCTTTTGATAGACGCTTGATTTGATAAAGCCCCATGCAAAGAAATCCAAGGGCGTTAGGTCAGGAGATCGAGCCGCCCAGGGACTGTTGCCTCCACGTCCGATCCACCGATTTGGAAATCGTTCATTTAGGTACTCCTGAACAATGTTTCCGTAATGACAAGGTGCCCCATCTTGTTGAAAGACGACGGTGTTTAAAATGCCACCTGAATGAAGCTGGGACATTTACGTGCTCGTATCGTAACAGCAGTTACAAAAATAACCCCTGTCATGCTCCAAAATGTGTTCCGCAATGCTGCTGACAGATTCGAACTCTGTAGAGAAACTGATGATGCTCATGTAGAATCATATGCTTAAGTATTCATTAAATGTATGCCTTCCATTATATTGTTATTGAATTTTACCCTTTTTGTTACGTTTTCACTGAAATATCATAGATAGGGGATTTATAAACACCCTGTATTTCATTACTTCATCGTAATTAGGCAAATGAAAATTTCAGCACACGAGTGTATATTTGTGCGAGTATTAGAGTGTATATGTGTTTATACCTTTGTATAATTTTGTATTCATTAATTAAACGTATTAAAGATGTGACCGGATCTCATTTCCTCTCTTAAAATGATTGTATTTAACTATTATTATTATTATTATTATTATTATTATTATTATTATTATTATGATATTTCTAAAGGCCTTTGCTTTTCAACGGATCTTCATGAAACTTGAAGGAAATGTTGTCACTTTGACTGGCTCTGGAATTTCCCCAAAGCGGCTGATTCCCATAAATTTTACCATAGGTCAATGTATCAACTCCAAAAATAATGCGCGCAAGAGCAAAACCAATGAAGAGAAAAAATTCTAATCGAAACACAAGCTAATAATTTTATCTCAAAATATTGCTATTACTGAAAATGAAAATAAAAAAGAAAAGGCTTGTAAGCAGACTATAGATTATATGACAAATATTATTAATACAATGACAGTTCGCATACTAAGGATAGAAATATATACAGTTGATTAGAAATAATACAGTAATGTCAAAGTTAAGTGGAGCTACAGACAGACGTTTTCGTACCAAGAATTCCATAGCTTAGAGGATAAACGGCAGGACTCATGGATAGTTTGGATAAGTGGGTTGGTTGATTTTTTAATTCTTTGCATTAGACTGTATTGAGCACGTCTTGTTACCTCCGGGAAGCTCGGGACATTGCGGGTAGCAAACATTTGCGAAGCTGAACATCTCGGGGGTAATTTATGTAAGAGTCTGAAAGACCTGTTGTATAGCAAATTTAGGGTTCTTCCAGAACCTTTTTTATAATTCACCCAGAGTTGCTGTCCATATACTGTATATTACTGCAGAAAGTACGAAAGAGAGTGTCTTTAGCTTCACTTGTACAGAACCGAAAATTCCTTATAGTCATATTTGCTTTAACACAGTAGTTCCCAACCTCGGGTCGCGACCCAAATCAGGGTCGCGGGGGTCCTCAAGTAGAGTCGCGAAGGATCACTATATTCACTATTTCTGAATTCAATTTAAATTTATATACATATTTAAATTTTATCATAAGCCTGAGGATCGGAAGGTCCTGTTGGTGGCCAATTTAGGGTCGCGCAAAAGAAGGTTGGGAACCACTTCTTTAGCACAAAGGCTTCGAGATTGTTTTCTTAGATCTGAGTCATCACTCAAATTGCTGGTAATATTTTGACCCAAATATTTAAACTCTTGTACGTCCTCAATTACTTCACTTCTCATTTTAAGCCTAATATCAGCTGGCTGATTACAGCTTTTAGGATGAAATTGCATAACCTTATTTTTTGTAACATTAAAAAGAATATCATGTTTCTGCGAATACACTTCGCAGACTTTCAGTAGCCGATCCAGACCTTTAACAGAGGGGACTTATTCACACCATATCATCGGCATAAACTAAGTTATTTATTTTTGTGTTATCTATACAACATCCCACTCATTCCCACTGTTGCCTCATTAAGTGAAGCAATTAATCCGTCAATATACACATTAAACAGCACAGGAGATAGCAAAAAGCCTTGTCACATTCCGCAAGAGGAGCCAAAACATTCGGATAGTGCAGTGCCTCACCTAACGATAAAAGATTGGTGGGAATACCAAACTTTCAATAAATTTAATATGTACATGGGAACCTTCCTGTCTTCTAGTCGAAACAGCTATAAATAGTCGAATTACTGTCAATGTATTTAGATATTATTTCTTTATGTACATAGATACACAGGTCAGTTGAGTGGAACCTTTTAAAACCAAACTGATTAGGAAATGTCCATAGGTAATCATTTAATCGGAGTAACAAGAGTTTTTCTAGTAGTTTCGAGAAGCAGGAAGCGACAGCAATAGGCCTGTAATTATTGCTGGACAGAATGTCTCCATACTTATTTTTTACCAGGGGCAAGATATATATACCCTCATGAACTCTGCAGGGATGTAGCTCTGAGCAAGCATGGCTGATAAAAGCAATGATAGATACAGATATACCACGTCATTGGTATATTTTAAGTGCTCATTCGATAGGTCATTTACCCCTGACGCAGAACCAGTCTTTAACTCTTTAATTAGCCTCTTTACTTCAGGAACTGATATCAAAGTATTTTCCCTTGTCCCTCCTACAGGCGTTTCGCTGCAATCTATCTTAAGATTATCCCTACTCACACTGTTAAGAATGTTTGAGTGGTGGTTTTTCCACAGCTTTGCAATTTCATCCTCCCCCGACACCCCATCGATTGTCGGTATTAGCAATAAATTGTAAACTCATCGATTTCAGTCAATCGTGATGAAACTTGGCAGAAATGTACAGAAAGAAATGTTCTTTGAAATGTTTGTCATTGCGGACAAATTCCATAATCAAGTCATCCAATTAAAGTGCCAAAAATGTTGTCAGTGATCTCACAAGAAAGAAAATCTGGAAATATTTTGCAAATATATTTTAGATACATGTATAGTCCTCTACTTTCTAGAAAATCACATGATATGCCTTAGTTTTTTTTAGTTTATGACGCATTTCTTTTTAAACCTGACCCCACACATTGCTTATTTTCTGTTATTATTGTTCGTAGAACAATATCTATTTTAACTATATGGACGAGTACGGTCTCTTTCGAGAGGACTTTCAGGGCTCTAAAACCTTCATATGTTTAAAATGTAAGACATTCGTTTATAAACCAGTCAGCTTCAATTATACGTTTTTGTGAATTACTATGCAATGTAAAAAAATCAATAAAAACCCGAAATATTAAACTTACCAAAAAAACGTATGAAACAAAAGTTATAGAAAACTTCCTCCTCTTTAGAAAAATATCTGATTTTGTGCATGTAGTTGTTGTTTTTTTCACTTATTGTAAATGAGCAAGGGTCGAAAACCACAAATTTCGAAAATATTCCTAGACCGTTCGTTACAGAAGTCACTTGACCAACATAAAGTATATCATTAGAAAACCCCTCAAAATCTCTATCAGAGATAGAATAATTTAAAGTTTAAAAATATTACTAAAAAATGAGTAAATACTAAAAAATCTATTTAAAAAAAAGAAATGGTCATACCGATTTTATTTTTATACTGTTAAGTGGACGATATAGAGGTGCATGTATGGTAAAAATTTCAAGTTCATATATCTCTTTTACTTTTATTTGAGGATGTAATGAACATCATCTTTAGGTTACATTTTGCATTGTAGACTGAAGTTAGAATTTTTGAAAATTTTCGTAGGGAACAAACGCTTACAGACAGTTCACTAAAAATGTTACATTTCCCATATATACTGTATATATACTGCACTAGAAAGGTATGTGAATTTCCTATATGATAGAATTAGTTAAAAATATATTTTTTTATTTCTAAAGGTTTAAGAGTAAAGAAACTTTAAATTCCTATGAAATAGGAAATCTTCAATGGAGGACTTTGAATTTTATATCGGTCTGTCAGCAATCATATCTCCTATATAGTATGAAATTCATGTTTATACCTTACATATATGTTGTTCTATTAATATTTGAAAAACAATGTTTCTCTCAAATTATTATTAAGATTTCTGCGGAACGCAGAAATCTTATTGTTTTTGTTCAAGTCATTAATTCTTATTAAGATCGTTACAATTATTATTATTATTATTATTATTATTATTATTATTATATTATTATTTCACGGTGAAGGCTACAGCCTTCGCTTTTAATTGGATCTTCATGAAACTTGGTGGAAATGTTGGAACTATGATTCTCTGGAATTTCCCCAAACTGGCTGATTCCCACCAAATTTTACCATAGGTCAATGTATCATCTCCAAAAATATTGCGCGCGCGAGCAAAAGTGATAGAAGTGAAAAAATTCTCCACTAAACACAAAATAATAATTTTATTTGAAAGTATTGCTTGTAAAAATAGTATTATCGGTATGTGATAATTTCTAAAATGATCGCTTTTCAATGGATCGTGATGAAATTTGGTAATATTCAGACAAATATGTTGTTTTGAATAAATATCACCTCGGACAAATTTCAGAAATGTTGAACTCAGGGCATCCCATCGAATTGCAAAAAAAATTCGCAAAAAATCGCAAAAAAATAAATAAATCGTGAAATATTTTCCAAATACATTTTAGATATGCTTCTCTACTTTCATAAAAAACATGGTATCTCTCTGCTATGCGCCGTTTATGATCCATTTCTTTTTAAAGGAGACCCCCCCAACACAGCCTCTTCTCCGTAATCTTTACTCACACAAGAATGTCTTTTTTAATTACGTGGACGACTATGGTGACATTCGAAAGGACTTACAAAGCTCAAACACCTTAACATATTTAAAATTAAAAAAATATTCGTTTATAAACCGGTCAGCTTCAATTATACGTTTTCATGAAGTACTATGCAATAAAAAAAGTAAGTTAAAGATCCGAAATGTTAAACTCTCCAAAAAATATATAGAACAAAAGTTATAGAAAAATTATTTCTCTTCAGAATGCTATTCATTTTGCGTATTCACTCTTTATAGTTTTGGAGTTAGTTGCACTTAAATAAGCATTGGTCGAAAAACTCAAATTTGTAAATATAACTAAACAGTTTGTTACTGAAGTCACTTGACAAATATATATATATATATATATATATATATATATATATATATATATATATATATATATATATATATATATATATATATATATATATATATATATATATATATATATATATACCTGCCTGTGTAAAGCTCTTCAAAAGTTTCATCAGATAAAATAAGTTAAAATTTTAAAATTTAACGAGTTTATTTTTATGCCCTTATGTAAACCATGTAGAACTCTATATACGAGGGCCACTCAATATATTTTGCTCCACTTTTTTTTTTTTTTCCAAGTTTACTTGTAAGTTCCAGAAATTTTGTACACGAGTAGTTACATACCTTTTTTACAAGTTTTTATTTTTCCACATAGTCTCCATCCTTTTCTACGGCTTTCCTCCACCTCGAAACAAGGGCATTTATTCCTTGCTGGTAAAGGTCCGCTGGGTTCCACTGGAGCCACCTCTTAACCTCCTCAACGACCTCATCGTCACTCTGAAACTTTCTTCCACAAATAGCATCCTTCATTGGCCCAAACAAATGGAGGTCTGAAGGTGCCAGATCCGGGCTGTATGGAGGGTGGGGTAACACAATCAAGCGCATTTTTGTGATAGCCTCTCTTGTTTGCAAACTGTTGTGTGGTCTTGCGTTATCGTGCAAAAGAAGGACGTCTTCCAGTTTTCTCTCCGGTTGAACTCGCTTTATATGTCTCTGGAGTCTCTGTAGGGTAGTAATATATGCCTCTGAGCTGATTATTTGTCCTTTCTTCTTAATCACCCCTTTCATGTCCCAGAAGATGGTGGTCATAACCTTTCCTGCAGAGGGAGCCATTTTCAACTTTTTCTTGCGTGGGGAGTCTGCGTTCAAAGTGGTGTACCCAAGTCTCATCCCCAGTCACAGTTCGTGAAAGGAAGTCATCCCCTTCTGTCTCGTATCAAACCAACGACTCGGAAGCAAATTCTTTTCTTTGGGCTTTGTGATCTTCAATCAATTCGCAAGGAACAACCCGTGAACACACTTTTGAATATCCCAGTTGCTGAATTATCGTATTCACATTTCCTTCATTAATTCCTAGTTCCAGTGATAGCTCCTTGTATGTGACACGCCGATTTGATCAAATGATGCTGTTAGCACGTTGCACAGTGTGAGATGTTACAGCCGATGCCGGGCAACCGCTGCGTGGCTCTTCATCGAGGCTGGCTCTCCCTCTCTCCGATAATCTCACACGTTTAGACCAGCGTCTAACTGTGCTTCGATCAACAACAGCATCTCCGTAAACGTTTTGTAGACGTTTGTGAATATTTCCAACTGTTTCCTTCTCTGCGGTTAAGAACTCGATAACAGCTCTCTGTTTACAACGCACATCACTGTCAGACGCCATTTTTGAAACTGCGTTAACCATCGGTTTTATAAAGGGCGTTTAAAAGCGATTTTATACAAGGAGGGGAGGTTCAAACTGGAAAAATCCGGTTATGTGAAGCGCAGAAAGTTCAAACTTACGACCCAAAATACTGGCCTATTATTTAGCTAAGAAAAAAGGGTAGGGAAAAATATATTGTGCCCCTAGTATATATATATATATATATATATATATATATATATATATATATATATATATATATTATATACTTTTCAACTTTTCAAATGTTCCGTGCGATAATTCCTCATTTCACGGAGGTCAAGCTTGTCGTCCCTATAAAAATGAACAATGAATAATTCCTATATAATTCGTATATTTATATAAATCCTCATGTTTACCTAATCCGTGTATTTATATAATCTTTATATTCAAATATTCATTTTTTCATAAGGACCAAACTCGCATAATGCAAGTTTGGATGTCATTACTGCAATGCTGGGCAACCGCACACCAAATGGGAGGTTCGCACCCGCACTTCCGCACCCGCACTTTAGCCTCTTCCGCACCCGCACTTCCGCACACCTCTAAGTTTTCGCGCTTCCGCACAACCGCACCCGCACCCTATTTACATATATAAAGTTTTATCGCAAGGAAATATATAAGTTTCCATTAATATATTAATACTTTTATAAACTTTTATTTAATATTTAATTGTGAAAATAAAGTTTTAATACAATAAAGTCATTTTTTTTTGTTATGAGAGGTCAGAAAATTACTAGAATACAATATCATTTAATTTAATTTTGACTGGTCAATAGTTGACAAAATTCTAAAGTTCAAGTGTGCGAACGGGTGTGCGGACCAATCCGCACACCTTCCGCACCCGCACCTCCGCACCTTTTTGCCGAGGTGACCGCACACCATTTCGCACTTCCGCACAGTGCGAATGTGCGGAGGTACGGAAGGTGTGCGGAACTTGCCCAGCACTGGACTCATTAGTATTCAATGTATGGTAAATTCTTTAACATAATATTATTATTTATATGTGGTTCATTCATACGTCCATTTCCTTTCTTGACCATTATCTTTTATTTCCATTATCTTTTATTTCCATCATCTTTTATTTCCATTATCTTTTATTTCCATTGTCTTTTATTTTCATTATCTTTTATTTTCATTATCTTTTATTTCCATTATCTTTTATTGTCTACTTATGCCCTATTGACATATCAGTCCATGTTTACTCGTGTCAGTCTCTATTACGCACACAACCTATTGTGTGACTACCGACATGTGTATAATACTTATGCACTCGTACATGTCCGCTGATAGCCATGATTACGTACATGATCATGATTACGTACAGATAAATACGGCCGCATGTATTCTTTTCATTTCTTTTTTTTATTTAATTTCTCGCAAGATACCCATTCATGCTGACGCAAGTGTTCGAATTCCGATGACGACGCCAAAAGCGGGCATCTGAATACGAAATCTCCTCTCTTGCTTGCTTCTAATCTGAAAACATTATTATCTCATATGTTGTTATATATTATGTGTGTTATGTTATATATATGTGCCCATGTACTTTGTGTTAAATCCTAAAATAATATTTATCCTAATATAAATATGAAACACTGTAAAACTATAGTTAACTGTATTTAATTGTAATTAACTGTAATAATTTAGCGTGATGTAGTTAATGTACTTTAATGAAACTGTAATTAACGATAATAAGTGAATGTGAATTAATTGGTAATTATAATCATAGTTATATTAAACCAAAATTACAATGTACTCAGTGATATACTTTGGTTATACGCAATGTACGACCCGACATTATGTCGCCATTTAGGAATGTATACTCGGCGATATTATTATTATTTTTATTATTATTTTTTCGTTGGGATAAATTTTTGATTTGCTTTCTATTTTGACAAATAATTGGTGACTTTTTCTTTTTAAAATTTCTTAATCATTTTTTTAGATTTAGCTTAATAATAAATCCTGATTAAATTTTGCAATGTTCATGTTTTGTATACATTCTCTCTTCGTTATAAGAGATGAAGTCATGTCTTGCCTAAGCATTTAATTTTAAATCTTAAACCTTTAATTTTTGCTCATATGCATATTTTAGTGTAAAGATGCAAAGTTCAATTTCCACTTCTAATTAACTCTGCAGATCATGATATTATCAGATCTGAAAATACGCGGTTTAAGATAAAAATATGGCTTCATCTTCAAATATCTTGTTTATCTGTTTAACCATTGCCACAGCAAAAAAAAATCTCTATTTTCAAATATTGTGCAAAAATAATGCAGCCAATAGAGAATAGAGACGACACAAGTCAACATTTAATAATAATGATGTTAACAAATTATGGGTATATAAACCCACAAAATTTCTTCCATGTTCATTCAGAATTAGACTTAGAGGCTGAGCACTACCTGTACATTTTAGCAGTAAATTACAGTAAGAAAAGTCTGTCTTTATCCTCTCCTTCGAGCCTTGCTCTCTTCAGAGAACTTAGTCATTAAAATCTCCCGATACGTTACAAGAAGAATCGGGGAACCTTCAAAAAGCTCTACAGAATCCTCCGATCCACCATAGGAAGAACTCGGATAGTATAGAAGAAACTACTGCAAGTACCAAATCCGTTGCTGCCACCCAACCAGAACCCCCGTCGACTTCGAACCAACCCAGGCCATAGACGGAGGGGTTAACACCTACAGTATATACCGGGTGGGTCAAAAAAAATATTACCCTGATTTTGAACAATATAATTTTGCCTTTATCAAATCTTATTTGTATAATCAATATATGTGTCCTCTATAGAATTTCAGGGTCTATCTCGTGGTGAAATTGGATTTTTGATAGCTCTAACCATTATTTTGTAATTCGCTGTTATACAGACACGGGTAGAAAAACTTTCTGTTTCTATACAGTTACCTAATTGAGTCCAAGATTATGCGGAATGTGCCCTTCTCCATCATCAATGTACGCTTGCAACCTTGACTTCTCCCTTATCGACGGCAATACCTGCATCAAGGATTTTTTCTTGGTAATAAACAGCAGTGATTTTGGCATTTTGATCAACAAAATCAATCTCTGACTTCCCTAACTTTGAAATAAAGATGGAAACCATGATAGATTTTTGTCGTCGTCTATAAACTCGGTCATTTTGTGTGTTTATTGTTGAAGCAACCGTAAAGGTCTCCTCGTCGCTAGACCATATTTTCGACACTTCTCTGTCTGGGAATCGACCTAACACAGCACAACATTTTTCAACTCTTGCTTGCTTATTTGACGCAGAGAGCTTATGAACTTCGACTCTTTTAAAACATTTAAGACCCAGGTCATCTTTTACTATACGACGAACACTAGAGCGAGAAATACCAGTAGTTTTTGAAATTTCTCTAACGGACTTGTGGGTGGTAGGCCGTTCTTCTTGACTGCATATCATGGATGAAACCGTGTCAATATTTTCCTCAGTACGTGATGTTTTTGGCCTTCCACTGCTTTCTTTTCGTTTGGTCGACCCTATGATATCAATTTTCTTTGAGATATTGAAGTCCAGGTATCGTCCATCTTTTATTTGGAAACTCTTTCTTTATTCATTTTGCACCCCAGTGTTTCTCCTTACGCAGGTTCAATATCAATGCTTCATCTTCCAAAGAGTATTTCATTATGTTATAACTTGTTCACCAACTATAACAGAATGGTGGTCTGAAATGAAAAAGGAAATAAATTAATTATTTTATGTGAAAATTAGGAAAGTTAATTATTTATGGAGAAACTGACTGTCATCTGAAAGTATCAGTTGCTGACTTTGACCGCCTTTCAATTGAGCACCATATTCTGATACCTCCCTCCAGTTATGAGCCTGTACTTCTACTCCTGGGGCGTTGAATCTAGTTTCAAAGCCAGCGTTTGAAAGAGTAAAAGTATGGGCAAAACATACGGCCTCAGCAGTAAGATCAACATAGAGGGTGAGCCACAATATTTTTTCAAAAGTTGGGTAATAGTTGGGTAAATGTGTGTGTGTGTGTGTGTGTGTGTGTGTGTGTGTGTGTGTGTAAAGAACGACGCTTGTTTAGGAGAATGTCCGCACAAAAGGGTATTCGATTCCGCTCGTACGTAGGATAATTATGAGTTCTGATTCTTTGTGACCCTTGGTGTAATGGTTATCATATGTGACCGGCAATTGGATGATCCCGGGTTCGATTCCCGGGAGTTGCTTCATTTTTCATTGCTCGTTTTCTCTCCTCTTGTGCGGACACTCTTCTAAACAAGCGTCGTTCTTTACATTAATTATACTGTGTGTCGTTTGCAGTTAATATATATATATATATATATATATATATATATATATATATAATATATATATACCTTTCAACTTTACAAAGGTTCCGTGCGATAATTCCTCATTTCACGAAGGTCAAGCTTGTCTCCCGTCCTCTCGAGTTGGCCTGATGAAGTAGTGAGTTGGTTTCTGGTACTTTCCACCTCACATAGCCAGGTACGCCCGGCTCATCGGGGATTGTTCCGAGCCAGGCGTCTAATCTTCTTTTGAAGATGTCCGCTGCAACATCATTCATGTTCCTTAGGTCTTTGGGCAGCTGAGTAAACAGTTTTGGTTTTCTCACAACAAAACTATTTTCTTTCAGGGTTAAGGATGTTCCCTGACTAGCCTTTAATTTGGGAACACGACACAGTCTTCCTTTCCTACTTTCCACTGTTGTTTGGGGAGTTACAGGGTTCAGAGTAACATTAGGGACTAGTTTCTCCATTTTTTCCAAGTGTAAATAATGGTGTGTGCGTGTGTCTTCTTCTTTCCAGTGAATATAGTTCGCGTACCTTTCCCAGTAATTTAGTTCTTTGCACCCCTTGATCTTGGCTGTGAAGCTTCTCTGAATCCCTTCTAGCTGTCTAATGTCTTCTTTTCTATATGGACATGTTAGGACCGAGCAGTATTCCAATTTGGGGATGATCAGGGTTTTCAGTAGAGGAATCATTGCATTCCTATCCCTTCGTTTAAAGGTTCTCAATATCTGTCCCGTTATTCTCTTTGCTCTGTTTACTGCTATCTTATTTTGTGTTTCAAATTTCGCATCATCTGTCATTACAACCCCTAAATCATTTGCTCTGGAATTTCTGAATTTCTTGTCCATTTGGGGTATAATATTCCATGGATTTTAGGTCTTCTCTTTTTCCGTACCGTAACAGCTGAAATTTCTCGGTGTTAAATTTCATATTGTTGTCTTCCGTCCACTTGCAGATTCTGTTTATGTCGGTTTGTAGAGACCCTATATCGTCTGGGTTTCTTAGTTTTCTACTGATCTTTGTGTCATCCGCAAAGGATGTTACTATGCTGTCTCTGGTAACGTCTTCATCTATGTCAGTTAGCATATTATGAAGAGTATTGGAGCTAATACTCTTCCTTGTGGTACTGTGCTGAGGACCTCTGATTCTGATGAAGATACTCCTTGTACAGTAACGACTTGCTGCCGCTCACTAAGGAAATTATATATCCATTTCCCTACTTTTCCTGTTATTCCCATATATTTCAGTTTATGTATTATGATTCCATGATCACACTTGTCGAACGCTTTAGCAAAGTCTGTGTATAGTACAGTACATCATAGTTTTCATTACTTTCAAGTGAATCAATAATGTTGTTGTAGTGTTCCATTAGTCATGATAGGCATGATCTGCCTGACCGAAACCCGTGATTGGTTATCATTGAATTTTTCTCGAGTTTCCAAAAAGTCATAGATTTTCTGTCTAAATATTGTTTCAAATATTTTCATATATATATATATATATATATATATATATATATATATATATATATATACAGGGCGTCCCAAAAAAATGTATACACGCTTTAACAGCTGATAGCTCAATTGATGTTTCTTTCTTTCCAAGTTAAACCCATTAGAATTAATAATGGCAGTCAGACTAAGCTTTGAACAAAGGAAATTCATTCTAAAATGCTACTGGAAGTGTGAAAACGCAGTTGAAGTGCAAAGACAGTTTAGGAGGGAGTTTCAAACAGATCCACCAACGCAACTTACCATCACTCGAATTAGAGATAAGTTTGAAGCCGATGGAACTGTTCAGAATGTCCACAAGAAGCGTTCCGGAAGACCACGGACATCGACAAGCCCCACAAAGCAAGAAAGAGTACTGGAAACGTATCACCAAAGTCCAAGAAAATCTGTGCGGCAAGCGAGTCGTGAGGTAGGAATTTCAGAATCGTCTGTCCAACGTATTTTGAAGCGCTGTCAATGGAAAAGTTACATTCCAAGATTAGTCCATGCTATTAATGAAGATGATCCGGACCGAAGAGTGGAGTATTGCGAGTGGTACTTGGCACGATGTGGATGTGGATTGGACGAAGGGGTTTCGTAGAATACCCTCCGCGTTCACCAGACCTCACACCACTAGACTTTTTTTTATGGGGATACTTAAAAGACAAAGTCTACGCTATAAAACCTGCAACAGTCGCTGAATTGAGAGCAGCCATTGAACGAGAATGCACACAAATACCAAACGAAATGTTTCGTGATGTTTGCGATTCCATTGCTTCGCGTTATCAGCAGTGCTTGGACCAGAACGGACGTCAGTTTGAAAACAGGCGTTGACAAAACAATTAAATAATGTCTGTAGATTCTATTACATTTTGAAAATGAAATGTATTTTAATAAACACTGCCTTTATAATTATTTAAAGTGTGTATACATTTTTTTGGGACGCCCTGTATATATATATATATATATATATATATATATATATATATATATATATATTATATATATATTATATATATATATATATATATATATATATATGTTATATATTTAAATTTGACTCGTGTAAATATGCATGGCGGGGTATTATGAGCCAGAAGTTATAATGAGGTCGGTGTACAGTTCTCTCGAATGGTCTGTTAAATAATTTTAAATTAAATGTTAGGGCTCACTTACGTCTTCACAGAATCTAAGCTCGTTTGATGATACAACTTTCAGTTTCACGTTTTTAATACAGGTGAAAAAGCGGATGGTGCGTTAGGGCATATTATACTCTGGGTTCAGGGTTGAAATTTTGGACAAACAAAGTGGCTAATATGTATTCCTATGTAAAAATTAATTCTAAGATGGGTTTATTATTTGCAACTTTTCCGAAAAATCTCATTTTCATGGTCAAAATTGCGATTTTCTGATTTGAAGGCTGCCTAACCTAACGCAGCCTCAGGGCACCCAAACCAAAGCGCGCAGCTGTTCTGCATATGATTTAATCTAAAAGCTGCTTTTCTGACCTCATTCTTGCTTTCTTGCGTGTTTCAACACCTCTGGGTGCTGAAAAAATGTTTAGATTTCACGTAAAACTTAAGAATTTTAAGTTTTTCTTCAAAGAATAAACGCGGCTCTCCAGCTCTACTCTGATCGAGTAGCGGGAGACTTGCCACCTCTACGTGTAGGTTTACACGCCTGTTCTTCCTGGATCCTTGAAAAGCGTGGCCTCATAAGATCTTATATTATGATCTTATGAGGACTTTCAGCTCTTATGAGCATTAACGATGGCTTCAGCCTCTTCACAGCCACTCGAACCTGAAAAGCTCTTAAGTATGTCCTGCTTCGATCTGAATACTGGGAGCATTTCTCAATGGTCTATCCTAGCTCTCACCCACCCATCTCTTCTCTCGTGACCGTACACAGCTTGGGAAGCAGTTGAGACTTCCTGTACACTGTGTACAGCTCTCTCGCAGGACTGAGTATGAACAGAGAAAGCGTCCATTTTGAGTGGAATTTTCCTGAGATCCTCGAGCTCAGTCAAGGTCATCTTGCAGGTGAAAATAGGCTCATAAATATTCTCTGACTCCCAGTTGATGAGATCCTCAGGTGAAGTGGCTTGCAGATTGACTTTGGGATTTTTATGGGGCCTCACTGTCGTATCACCAAAGTCTCTTCCTTCTCTGATCTTCTCTCTCTGGCTCACAGCAAAAGCTCTCTGATGCTCATCCTCACTGCACAGGAATGAAGCCAGGATGTTCTCAGGATGTTCTCAGGATGTGCGTGGTAGGCTCCTCTTATCACTGCAGCAGAGCTGATGTTCCTGACCTCGGTAGTCTGGTTCCTCAGCAGCCTCAGGCTTGAAAAAACGTGTGCAGGACCAAATTTGAGGTGGTGCTTCACTTTGATGTCGTAGTACATTTTGAAGTAGAAGTTAAGGCAGAACTTCACGAGGACCTCGAGCCTCCTCAACACCTCCCCCTTCAGTCCGTGCTCCCTCATCCACAACAGCAAGATGGCTTGTGTAGTAGTGAGCCACCTGGATTGGTTCAGAGGTCCGCACTTGAGACCAGCCAACTGTGGACTGAGACTTCCAGACTTGATGATTTGATCAGAAGATAGCAGTTGTGCTGGTGTGTGGAGAGAGATTTGACTATCTCTACTGGCAGCTCTATGATATCTTCAGTTCCTTCCACTGGTTTGAAGGTGAAGTTGACCTCAAGTTCATTCACTTTCTCAAGAAGTTTTCCAATAGGCCCACTGAAGCCTGACCGGGGAGTTACAGGGCCGTCCAGCTTGATGATTAAGTGCCTCAGGGGGAGCTCGTTCACATGGAGCTGACAGATCATCCAGTGGCACTTGCGATCCAGCATCTTCTCCAATAGGGCTATGGCGCCTCCAGACCACCCCGTGTTGGTGTTGGTAGAGTCTCCTCCAATCATTACAAGGCTCTCGTCAGCTCCCTGATCCAGAAGCCACTCATGCAGGCCCTGAGCGATCTTAGGAGCAGGCTTTTCTCCTTCCTCAGGTTCCTCGGGAGTGAAATGGAAGAGGTACTTTCCTTGAGGCTCCCACGTGATAGTGTAATGCTCCTCCATCACTTTGCCAGGATGAAATCTCCCTGTCACTTCGTCATATTTCAACACCTTTGTGTTCCTATCCTGCTTGCCATCAAAGAATATCCCAGAGATCTTCTCCTCCTCTGACCTCTGCGTGAGAGCTTCAACTGATGAAGCCATTACTTCCTCCTTGGCCCTCCAGACTTTCATGCCATCTATGGCCAAGTAAGCCTTGTCTTTGGAAAGATGACCGGCCTTGATGAGGTCGTTCAGGAAGCCAGTGGCAACTGCAGCTGCCGGAACATTTGCCACCCTGTACCTCAAAGCTGCTGAAGCTGTCCTTTGGATCTTCATGTAGTTTCGTGTAGCAGAAGTTGGAGTTTCGGTAGGTACTTCAGCGGGAACGTCCATAGGAGCTTCAGTGGCCTCAGCATTGCCAGAGGCTTCTTTTGCAGCTTCTTCCAAGTTTGGCTCTGTGGGGCCGCGCAGTTAATTTTCCGCATTTATATTATTTTTATATTAGTTACCGACAAACCAATTTTGCGCGTACCAAATTGTATATATTTTATCACTGTGTAATTTTAAGAATCATATATAATCTTTATAAATAAGTATTGTACATAAATTTATATATATATATTTAATTAATTCAGCTGTATATAAATAACAAAATCTTCTGTAAAATAACCTCAGCCAACCAAGAACTCAATAAACTCTGAAAACGACCGGCTTTTCCTTCAAGACGCCAACCCCAAACGACAGGGAGAGAAGAGGACACGAGAGGCCCCTAAAAGAGATAGCCTGCCTCTCGTATCCTTCATTCTTCCCGGCAACTACAAGTAGCACCAAGAAGGAACCAGCTACAATTGGTGACCCCGGAGTGACCCGAAGCAGCCAGCGGAAGCAGCATCCTTCAGTCGCCGGGCGGAACAAACCGAAGCCACGCCTCTTCGCCGCCCACCCGTAGTAGCCGGTCGGAACCAAAGCAGCAGCAGACCCGAATTACATTCCCGCAAGATGGAATCTGTTGAATCAGGAGTGCACCATGTCACCATCAAGCCACCCACGTTCTCTGAAGCGTCGGCCGCAGGATGGTTCTCCATCATGGAGGCACAATTCCACATTTCCAGAATAACATCCGAAGAGACCAAATTTTTCCATGTTCTAGCCTCGTTACCCCCCGAAGTCGTCTCACGAATTTCAGCAGCAACTCTCTCCAACAAGTCGTACACCGATTTAAAAGAAGAAATCGTGAGTCATTACGAAAAGACGAAGCCAGAACTCTTCGAACGACTCATCTCCAACACTCCTCTCACTGGAAAGCCCTCCCAATTCCTTCAAGATATCCACCAAACGGCACTGAAGGTGGGCGTCAGCGATGATTTGGTGAAGCATAAATTCATCCAGGCGCTCCCATCCTCAATAGCGCCCGTCGTAGCAGCACAAAAGGAGCTGACGCTAACTCAACTCGGCAAACTAGCCGATGAGTTAATACCGTTCGCTCAACAAAGCTGCTACGCGGCGCCAACGTCAACTCGAGCCAATACAAGCCCAAGAACGAATATCCCCATCGGCCTAAAACCCTTCAGCGAGAATCAGCGGCCGGTGGTGTGCCGCGCGCACCTTTATTATGGCCCCCAAGCAAGGACCTGCAGGCCATGGTGCAAGTGGCCAAATAAAGATGACGCCAAGCTGCTCCCCTCGTCACGCCCAAATTCAAGATCTTCCTCACCATCAAGAGAAACGTCGGAAAACTAGATAAGCAGGCTGTGATTAACGCGACGTCCGGCCTGCCGCTGATCTCAGTCGCAGCTCGCATCGCCAGTCTGAAGGTCAATTTTATCATTGACACAGGAGCGAGCATCTCAATTTTACCACCAACTTGTGTCAATGATTGTCAACTCCACCCAACCGCAGTAAAGATTTCCACCGCAAACGGTCAGCCGCTCGAAATATTCGGAGAAGTAACACTGGACATATCAATTCCTAAATTACGAAGAATATTCAGGTGGCCATTCGTCGTCGCCCAAGTCTCCAGTCCACTTCTCGGCGCCGATTTTCTATCCCATTATGACATCCTTGTGGACTGCAAGCATGGCATTTTGAAGGATAGAGCAACAACTCTTCAAGCCACTACTAAACCTGTGCAATCCAAAGACCTTCACCTCATCAATATTAACCCTACCGACAAATTACCTCAAGAAATCAGGAACCTGCTTGACAAGTACTCCTCACTACTGAAACCAGCTCAACCGCAGAAAGTTTCCACCAACACTGTCAAGCATACCATCGACACTGGCAGCGCACCACCAGTGTTTGCAAGCCCTCGACGTCTTCCACCCGATAAATTATCCTCAGCTAAGGCTACTTTCAACAACTTACTTCAAGATGGAATTATAGAACCCTCAAAATCACCATGGGCCTCACCGTTACACCTCGTTCCGAAGAAGATACCAGGCGAATGGCGGGCGTGTGGTGATTATAGAAGCCTAAACGCTGTCACGAAACCGGACAGATATCCACTTCCTCATATAAGAAGTCTGTCAACATCTCTGCACGGAAAATCATGCTTTAGCAAAATCGATCTAGTCAGAGCATATCACCAAATTCCAGTCCACCCAGAAGATATCGAGAAAACGGCTATAACAACTCCATTTGGTTTATTTCAGTATTTATACATGCCATTTGGTTTAAGAAACGCCCCTGCAACATTTCAACGCTTCATGGATACAATTTTCAGAGGAGTTGACTGCGTATTTGTGTATCTCGACGATATTTTAGTCCATTCAAATAACGCAGTTGACCATTTGAAAGACTTAGAACGCGTATTCAAGATCCTTCAAGAACACAATTTAAGAATTTCCTTAGAAAAATGCATATTTCAGCAATCCAAAATTGAATTTCTGGGTCATGAAGTTTCCCCAGCAGGCATTCGTCCTCCTGTAAACAAAGTCTCCGAAATTCAAGATATTCCCCAACCGCAAGATTACCAAAGCCTCAGAAGATTCCTAGGAATGACGGGATTCTATCGCCATATGATACCCCGTTACGCCGATTTAGTCTCACCTTTAAGTGAAATCGTCAGAACTCTCAAAAGCAAAAGTCTACAGTGGAACGACGAAGCAATTCAAGCCTTTCAAGATGTCAAGGATGCACTACGGAACGCCGTTACGCTTTGTCATCCTCTTCCATCAAGCTCAATCCTTCATTTAGTTACGGACTGCTCACAAATAGCAGCTGGAGCAGTTCTTCATCAAATAATCGACAGCACACCAGTTCCCATCGCCTTCTTTTCCAAGAAATTAACTACAACTCAGCAAGCGTACGCCGCATACGATAGAGAATTACTCGCAGCATACCTAGCCGTCCTGCATTTCCGTCAATTTTTAGAAGGTCGTCAAGTAATACTCTTCACGGATCACAAACCGATGGTTTCTGCCTACAAGAGTCCCTTACGAGCCAAGACAGACCGACAACAACGTCATTGGTCTGCCATCACGGAATACGTATGCGATGTAATACATATCTGTGGATCCGAAAACGTCGTAGCGGACTGCCTTTCACGCAACGTAAACGCAGTACATATCGACGCTTTCGATTTATCAGCAATCGCGGAATCTCAACAAAAAGATCAAGAAACGCAAGAATTTCTCCCACGTCTCAAGCCGTTCCCGTTTCCAGAAAATACAACTTTATATTGCGATACATCCACGCCATATCCCCGTCCTTTTGTTCCCAAGCAGCATCGATCTTCCATCTTCAATCAATTTCATAATATTTCTCATCCAGGCATCAAGCAATCACTTCGTATCATTAAATCAAGATACTTTTGGCCCTCAATGAATAAGGATATTCGAACTTGGTCCCGAAATTGTGAATCATGTCAATCCTCAAAAATTTCTCGCCATACAAAATCAGAAATAACCCCCTTCGATTTACCAAGTTCAAGATTTGAAACGGTACATATCGACATCGTCGGTCCCTTACCGCCAACCACTTTGCCCGGTCAAACATATCCTTCCCCATATAGATATCTCCTAACCTGCATCGATCGTGCCACAAGATGGATAGAAGCATATCCTCTGATTGATACTACAGCCACATCAATAGCACACGCATTTCTCGATGTATGGATTTCAAGATTTGGTGTACCACTGCAAGTCATAACGGACCGCGGATCCCAATTCGAATCCGAACTCTTTAGGGAACTCTCAGCTCTCATCGGATTTCACCGACTAAGAACTTTGTCGTATCGCCCTCAGACCAACGGAATAATTGAAAGATCTCATCGCACCATCAAGACAGCAATCATCGCTCGAAAACAAGATTGGCTCCCCGCTTTACCCATAGTTCTCCTTGGTTTACGCAGTCTCCCCAACGAATCGGGTTATTCACCGTTCACCACCGTCACCGGAACCACCCTATTATGCCCGAGGCCAATGATCGCCAATTCGTCGTCAAAATCCAATTCAAAATTCATCTCCGAATTAGCCAAGAAAATGACGCAAATCGATTTCGCCCAACTCTCTCAAGGAAACATTCACTCAGCCCCCAAATCATTCATTCCATCGGAACTCCACAAATCAAGCCACGTATGGGTACGCATCGACCGCGTTCGAAAACCATTCGAGGCACCATATCAAGGACCTTTCCGTGTTCTCGAACGCCACGATAAGTACTTCGTAATAGAAAAAACTAACGGATCATCAGAAGCCATTTCAATTAATCGTTTAAAACCGGCGTATATAGTTTCAGGTCCCACACAGGTACCGGGCGCACAATCGGACGACATCGGATCGGAGAAAAAGCACGCAAGGAAAAAGGACGATGGAGGACGCACCTCGGAGGTAGCAAATACAGACCTCAGGACGGGCGCGCAGGACAACGCAACAACCGGAAACGAGGCCGACCGAGGATCAACGCGAGCTGGACGAAGGATCCGATTCAAATCAAGACCCGAATATTTCTACTTTTGATATACGTGCTCCGCTTCTCGGGGTGGGCAGTAGTGTGGGGCCGCGCAGTTAATTTTCCGCATTTATATTATTTTTATATTAGTTACCGACAAACCAATTTTGCGCGTACCAAATTGTATATATTTTATCATTGTGTAATTTTAAGAATCATATATAATCTTTATAAATAAGTATTGTACATAAATTTATATATATATATATATTTAATTAATTCAGCTGTATATAAAATAACAAAATCTTCTGTAAAAGAATCTCAGCCAACCAAGAACTCAATAAACTCTGAAAACGACCGGCTTTTCCTCCAAGATGCTAACCTTCCAAACGACAGGGAGAGAAGAGGACACGAGAGGCCCCTAAAAGAGATACCCCTAAAAGAGATAGCCTGCCTCTCGTATCCTTCATTCTTCCCGGCAACTACAAGTAGCACCAAGAAGAAACCAGCTACAGCTCTTCGTCCTCCTCAAAGTCCTTCATGAGAAGCTCCTCATTAGTAGCCTCCTCTTTCTTCTTCCTCTTCACAGCAGAAGCTTCTTCAGCCTCCTTCCTCTTCGCTGCTTTGATCTGTCTCCTGCTTTTTCGAAGTCTACAGAAGACATCTGGATTCCTGAAGCTTCGGAAGTCTTCACTCTCTGGTAGTACAGCCACCGAAGGTCCAGTTTAGGAATCTTCACCTCCATAGGACAGTTACAGTTCACATGGGCCTTAAGGGAGCATCCTGAGCATCCACTCCCCTCTGAGCAGCACAAGAAGATCTGATGCTTGCAAACGCAAACTTCACAGAGTTTATCCAGATCAGCCATCCTCTTCTCCTGGGTAGCAGACTTAACTCTCCCGTTCACAACGTCTGTCATCTCCTTCCATTTCAACAAGATCTTATATGAGAGCGATTTTTCCGTGATTGTCACAGGCGGGGAGAACTTTACATTCGACTTCCTCCACTGAGTCATCACGAGTGAAGCCAGCTCGTCAGTCATCTCTCGGATAGGGTACTTAGACCTTTGGATGTCATGAATGAGGAACTTTTCCTCCTGCAGACGAATCCCTCTCTGAAGAACGGCTCTCCAAGTCGGCACCTCGCTGAGAATGAACTCCTTCCCCGGGCCCACAACATCCGAGAGCTTTGAACCTGACAATTTCCTGGTTTTGGGGGCAGATTCGGCCATCACGTCTAGTTGGTGCTTATTCTCATTCTTGTCCAATCTGTAACAAATTCATATCAGTATGTTTAGTGTTCTTTCGCCATAAATATAGACAAGGAATATAATTTTTGGTTATAATCAGGGTTGCCAACCGGCATTTTTAATTACCAAATTAACGTAAATTTGGTAATGAATATTTATTTTGGTAATAGAAAACTGAATTTGGCATTGCAAATTTAATTTAAAATTCGTAATAATGGTGTAACATAAGTTTAACCCTTTGTCATTCAGTACCATTTAATTTTAGCGTAGGTTCATTTTTGTACTTGAAATATGGATAGGAGGTATATATGAGCATTTTTAGCAATCTTTTTTTTTGTAAGAACATTTCTAAATGAAATAATTTGTGTCCATTAGTCAACAAAAGTCTAATAAGGTAATTAGTGGGTGGTAGTTAGTTCTCTCTCTCTCTCTCTCTCTCTCTCTCTCTCTCTCTCTCTCTCTCTCTATATATATATATATATATATATATATATATATATATATATATCAAAGCTATTGACTTCTCCTTAGGGAAACGGAGCTTACAGATGAACAGAAGGATCAACACAACGGCAAACATTTTCATTTATTTGTACTTCAGACGTTTCGACAAATCTTTTGTCATCATCAGTGCATAAGTCTTAAAACCTTAAAACAAAAGTAAAAAGTGAAAAGTGAAAATTACATCAATACAATATTAAAACCATTAAAATTAAAACCTTAAAGCAAAATGAAAATTGCATCAATACAAAATTAAAATCATTTAAGTTTCATCACTATAAAAACTAAAATTAAATTAAATTACCTCAATAGGTAAATACACAATGTTTACATCCACCTCCATACTTGGCAAAGCCTAAGAGAACACTGGATGGTCAGAGGATTAGAAAGGGTATGTCTATGAGAATCGGTTGGTTAGTTAAAAGAGCTGTAATTTGTAGGATGAGCTATTATTGTTAAGGGAGGGTTTGTTTCTATAGATGTACAAAGATTCTAAAATTCGGAGTTCTGTGAGGTTATTGGATCTAGTTAAAATTTCAAACTGAGTTTTGTGAAGGGGATGGTTGTTTTCATTACTATGGTTTCTAATTGCGGATTGTGGAGGGCTACTGAGGGGACGGTTGGTACGGACTGACAAGCCCAAATGTTGAGAAAGGCGCACCTCCAGTTGGAGTTGAGTGCTGCCAATATACGCAGCCTTACAGCTGTCGCACGTGTATTTGTAAACAACATTGGGGCATACAGTTTTGGGGAATTCATCTTTGAACTTCAAAAAATTTGATAATTTAAGTGGGTTGACGAAGGCGAATCTAAAATTTATTTGGGGATAACTAGACTTGAGCAGTTTGGACAATTCACCTCGAATACGCAATGATAAATAACCATAAAAAGGTAAGTTAATATATCTGGTTTCTTTTTGTACTGTAGTTATGGGGAGTTTAGTATTAAAAGTGTTATTTAAAAATTTCTTTAATTGGTTATCAAATAGATTAGAAGAGTAGTAATTGTTAATAAAGTACTGTTTTAAAAATTTAAATTCTTCGTTTAACGAAAAGTAATCCGAACAAATACGGTAACTTCTTGTTAATAATGTTACTATAGCACTAATCTTATATTTATAAAACATACAACTTAAATAATTGGTTCCCAAGCCAGTAAAAGTTTGTTTTCGAAATAGTGAAGTATGGAACTTATTATGAGCCCGTTTAACTAAAACATCCAGGAAAGGTAAACTATTATTTGTTTCGTTTTCACATGTGTACTTACCTAAAGTCCATAAGCCAAATTTCCCACTAAGACCTATTCTTTCGGCATGTGGTACATTCAATTATAATTTAGCCAAATTCTTCGTTCCCTTGCTTTCAAAACTCACCTTTAATGATTATTCTATTAACAACTCGTTTGATTTTGCTAAAGAGATAAAAGAGATCAATCATGCCGATTCTCTTACTATGGCCAGTTTTGATGTCTCGTCATTGTTTACTAATGTCCCGTTAAAAGAAACATTAAATATCATACTAAATAAGTTATTCACTACTGATAATACTCTTATTAATGGCCTCACTCAGACTCAATTTAAAAACCTTCTCGAAATAGTGTGTTTTGATAATCTTTTCTTATTTAATAGCAACCTTTACAGCCAAATTGATGGGGTAGCTATGGGTTCCCCGTTAAGCCCAACACTAGCAAATGCATTTCTTTGCCATTACGAAGAAATTTGGTTGAAAAGTTGTCCTAGTAGTTTTAAACCCATATATTACAGAAGATACGTGGATGACACTTTCTTAATATTTAACCATCCTTCACACGTAAAACTTTTTCTTGATTATCTTAATAAACAACATAGTAATATTAAGTACACATGTGAAAACGAAACAAATAATAGTTTACCTTTCCTGGATGTTTTAGTTAAACGGGCTCATAATAAGTTCCAAATTTCACTATTTCGAAAACAAACTTTTACTGGCTTGGGAACCAATTATTTAAGTTGTATGTTTTATAAATATAAGATTAGTGCTATAGTAACATTATTAACAAGAAGTTACCGTATTTGTTCGGATTACTTTTCGTTAAACGAAGAATTTAAATTTTTAAAACAGTACTTTATTAACAATTACTACCCTTCTAATCTATTTGATAACCAATTAAAGAAATTTTTAAATAACACTTTTAATACTAAACTCCCCATAACTACAGTACAAAAAGAAACCAGATATATTAACTTACCTTTTTATGGTTATTTATCATTGCGTATTCGAGGTGAATTGTCCAAACTGCTCAAGTCTAGTTATCCCCAAATAAATTTTAGATTCGCCTTCGTCAACCCACTTAAATTATCAAATTTTTTGAAGTTCAAAGATGAATTCCCCAAAACTGTATGCCCCAATGTTGTTTACAAATACACGTGCGACAGCTGTAAGGCTGCGTATATTGGCAGCACTCAACTCCAACTGGAGGTGCGCCTTTCTCAACATTTGGGCTTGTCAGTCCGTACCAACCGTCCCCTCAGTAGCCCTCCACAATCCGCAATTAGAAACCATAGTAATGAAAACAACCATCCCCTTCACAAAACTCAGTTTGAAATTTTAACTAGATCCAATAACCTCACAGAACTCCGAATTTTAGAATCTTTGTACATCTATAGAAACAAACCCTCCCTTAACAATAATAGCTCATCCTACAAATTACAGCTCTTTTAACTAACCAACCGATTCTCATAGACATACCCTTTCTAATCCTCTGACCATCCAGTGTTCTCTTAGGCTTTGCCAAGTATGGAGGTGGATGTAAACATTGTGTATTTACCTATTGAGGTAATTTAATTTAATTTTAGTTTTTATAGTGATGAAACTTAAATGATTTTAATTTTGCATTGATGCAATTTTCATTTTGCTTTAAGGTTTTAATTTTAATGGTTTTAATATTGTATTGATGTAATTTTCACTTTTCACTTTTTACTTTAGTTTTAAGGTTTTAAGACTTAATTCACTGATGATGACAAAAGATTTGTCGAAACGTCTGAAGTACAAATAAATGAAAATGTTTGCCGTTGTGTTGATCCTTCTGTTCATATATATATATATATATATAATATATATATATAGAGAGAGAGAGAGAGAGAGAGCGAGGAATAGGAGGACGAAAAGATCGTACTTGTTTATTAACAGACGTTTCGGAAAAGTTCAATTTCCATCATCAGTGCTAAAAAGTTTAAAAACAAATAGAAATAAATAAGTATAATAAACAAAAACGAACAATAAATTAAAATGGCGCAACAATTAGCGATAATTAGCGAGAATTAATAGTATGTTACAATATGTATTAAATTAGAAGATTAAAAATTAAATGATATAAAGTATAAAAGTATGGACAATAAGTGAAATATAAAACGGTTAAAAGGTGAAACAGAATTGAAGGGGTTCTTACCAAATTGTTAACGTAATGAGAGACTAATTGTACAGAAGATTGAGAATGGTTGCTTGTTGAAAAAATTGCATATTAGAAAGATGGAGCTAGGCGGAGTGATGGTGGATTTCTTTTGAGTTTGAGAGTTTATTTGGCAATGTTTAAATTGAAAGTGGAACTGTAGTCGTTGAGGGTTGGCTGGATACTGAGGATATAAAGGGACTCAAGTATGCGGAGGCCGATTAGTTGGTTGGCTGAATTAACGATTTTGAAATTGGAGGAAAGTAACGGGTGGTTGTGAAGGTGGCAATGATCCCTTATTGCTGACTTGGAGGGTTTGTTCAAGGGCTGTGAAGTTCTTGTAGAAATCCCACGATGCTCGTCCACTCTTGTTTGATATTGGCGGATGGTACTGCCAATATAGTTCGCTTTGCAGCGAACACAATTAAAAGCGTAGATAGTGGACGAAGCAAGTGGCTGGGATGTTTTTTCTTTATGGTTGAGGTAAGATTTGATACTACTGTGGTTGGTGAAGGCGAAATGAAATTTAATTTGGGGGTAAAGCGGGGTGAGTAAGAGACGGAGTTCTGAAAGTATTTTGTGGCTAATGTGGTCGTAATAGGGGAGTGAAAAATATTGTACGTCTTTTTTAACAGTGGGAACTTTAAGGAGGGGGTTGATAAATATTATAAAGAAAGTTTCTGGTTAAAGATTGTAACAGATGTTTTGGGAAAGAGTTATTAATGCTGAAGTTAAGAATGAACTCTATTTCATGGTGGAAGGATAAGTACGAGGAGCACAGATGATAGGCACGGTGGATTAAAATTTTAATACTGTTTATTAGTACCTAGGCCTGTGTACACAGGCATAGGTACTAATTTCCTAAGCCACACCCCTTCGCTATATAAAATAAACAGTATTAAAATTTTAATCCACCGCGCCTATCATCTATGCTCCTCGTACTTATCCTTCCACCATGAAATAGAGTTCATTCTTAACTTCAGCATTAATAACTCTTTCCCAAAACATGTTACAATCTTTAACCAGAAACTTTCTTAATAATATTTATCAACCCCCCTTAAAGTTCCCACTGTTAAAAAAGACGTACAATATTTTTCACTCCCCTATTACGACCACATTAGCCACAAAATACTTTCAGAATTCCGTCTCTTACTCACCCCGCTTTACCCCCAAATTAAATTTCATTTCGCCTTCACCAACCACAGTAGTATCAAATCTTACCTCAACCATAAATAAAAAACACCCCAGCCACTTGCTTCGTCCACTATCTACGCTTTTAATTGTGTTCGCTGCAAAGCGAACTATATTGGCAGTACCATCCGCCAATATCAAACAAGAGTGGACGAGCATCGTGGGATTTCTACAAGAACTTCACAGCCCTTGAACAAACCCTCCAAGTCAGCAATAAGGGATAATTGCCACCTTCACAACCACCCGTTACTTTCCTCCAATTTCAAAATCGTTAATTCAGCCAACCAACTAATCGACGTCCGCATACTTGAGTCCCTTTATATCCTCAGTATCCAGCCAACCCTCAACGACTACAGTTCCGCTTTCAATTTAAACATTGCCAAATAAACTCTGGCAACTGGCAAAAAGTCTGGGATCCGGGATAACAGGAAAGTACCAAAAAAGTTTATTGTATTCATATACATAAAAGAGTTACTAAAGAAAGGGCACTTCTGAGTCATGGAGGGAAAAGGGCAGGGTCATCTGCACGGTCCTGATAACAAATATCTAAAAATTGTAAAACTGTCATTTCTATTATTTTTTGAGTAAAAAGTTTGAAGTACTGATAAAAGGCAAAAGACATTTTGCCTTTTATCACTACTTGTTAACCTTGTGGTGCTAATCTCTCTCTTCACTTTTTTGTTTTAATGTACATAGGCATATATTTAGTCATCTTACCTTTTCCCTTCATTCCCTGACGAGGTGTACTGTTGAATACACAAAAGACCTTGGGATAAAATTTTTATTTTTCCTTGTGGGTTTACATCATATATATATATATATATATGATGAATAAAACCACGAAGGAAAGGAAACACAAAATGGTGCTCAAGCGCTTTCGTCTAATGACATCCTCAGGAACACTGAAGTATATAAAAAGGTTAAGCCTATATATAGGTTACAGAAAGAAAAAAAGAAAAAATAAATAACATACATACACACAAACACACATATATATATATATATATATATAACATACATATCTATATATACAAATACATACATACATACATACATACATACATATATATACAATAAACAGAGAAGTAAAAATAATAAAAAATTAAAAATTAAAACCTTAAAGGATTACAATGAGGCGTACAGATTGTAAGGAAAAATATCGATTTTTAGCACAAGATCAAATGGATTATAAAAATACAAATTTATACTGGAACTCTGCCGGGTTTTAGCACAATGCTGCCTATGGTCAGGTTTCGATATATATAAAAAAAAAAAAAAAAAAAAAAAAAAAAAAAATAACATGCAAATTAAAAGTTAATCGATTTTTAGCACAAGATCAAATGGATTATAAAAATACAAATTTATACTAGAACTCTGTCCGGGTTTTAACATATTGCTGCCTATGGTCAGGTTTCGATATATATAAAAAAAATAAATGCAAATTAAAAGTTAATAAAGTAGAAGACAAGTTTACCAAAGATTTAATGTTTTACACTTCTTATCTAAATCTGCTTGAAAGGAATTCAACATAACAGGATCGAGTTGAAAAAGACCTTTGCTTATGTTGGATAGCTTCCTCCTTCAGTTAAATGATCAAGTCCCCTCCATTAAGTTTACTTTAGAAGTTGAGCAAGACAATTCAATCCCATTTTTGGATGTGCGTGTACATAGGGAAAGCCCAGGTTTTAAGTTTAGTATCTATCGGAAAACGACAAACAATTTGTCCTACGTACACTTTTACTCGGGACATGATACCCCCATTAAGAAGGCCATATTTTCATCAATGTTTCTCCGCGCCTTAGGATCGCCAGTCCGGAATACATCGATGCCGAATTGGAAAAAATCAACGGTATTGGAAGTGATTTGTGTTATCCATCTGCGTTTATGGAATCTTGTCTCAACAAGGCAAAACGAACTTTCTATCGTGTCAATATTAACACTCGTACTTTGTCAAAAAATATTTTAGTACTTCCATTTTTCCCGGGCTTTTTAGGCATTGCTAATGTACTTAAACTTTTTGGATATTAATGTAGTATTTTCATATAACAATATTGTGAAAAATATCATAGTAAAAAATAGCCCTACCAATAATTCAGGCATTATCTATAAAATTGGTTGTAACAATGTGATTCCTTTTACATAGGTCAGACGGGAAAGGATTTGCACACACGTTAAAACAGCATCAAATTCCGTTAGAACAGGACAGGTGTCCAGTGCCCTTTTTGTCCATTTGTCAGAGTAGCCCACTGTATTGATTGGAATAATGCTTCAGTTTTTTCCATTCAAGCAACATTGTTATAGAAATATTCTTGAGTCTGCCATTATCCAACTTTCAAATAACTTCAACATAAGCAAAGGTCTTTTTCAACTCGATCCTGTTATGTTGAATTCCTTTCAGCAGATTTAGATAAGAAGTGTAAAACATTAAATCTTTGGTAAACTTGTCTTCTACTTTATTAACTTTTAATTTGCATTTTATTTTTTTATATATATCGAAACCTGACCATAGGCAGCAATATGTTAAAACCCGGACAGAGTTCTAGTATAAATTTTGTATTTTTATAATCCATTGATCTTGTGCTAAAAATCGATTAACTTTAATTTGCATGTTATTTTTTTTTTTTTTATTTTTTTTTATATATATCGAAACCTGACCATAGGCAGCATTGTGCTAAACCCGGCAGAGTTCCAGTATAAATTTGTATTTTTATAATCCATTGATCTTGTGCTAAAAATCGATATTTTTCCTTACAATCTGTACGCCTCATTGGTAATCCTTTAAGGTTTAATTTTTAATTTTTTATTATTTTTACTTCTCTGTTTATTGTATATATGTATGTATGTATGTATGATGTATTATTTGTATATATAGATATGTATGTATATATATTTATTAATATATAATATGGTTTGTGTGTATGTATGTTTATTTATTTTTTCTTTTTTTTCTTTCTGTAACCTATATATAGGCTTAACCTTTTATATACTTCAGTGTTCCTGAGGATGTCATTAGACGAAAGCGCTTGAGCACCATTTTGTTTTCCTTCCTTCGTGGTTTTATTCATCATAAATATTTTTCACGTGTTACCTTCGTGAAATAATTTTCATATATATATATATATATATATATATATATATATATATAATATTATAATTATATAATTATATATATATGAAAATTATTTCACGAAAGTAACACGTGAATAATATGTATGATGAAAATAACAATGAAGGAAAAAGGAAACGCAGAATGGTGCTCAAGCGGTTTCGTCTAATGACATCCTCAGGAACACTAAAATAAATAACAAGTTCGAGACTATATATAGATCACAAAAAAAAAATTTTTTTTAAAATAAGAAAAAATAGAAAAATACAAATTGTAGGGAGAGCATAAAAAATTTATAAGGAAAAACTACCAGAGTTTTAGCACGTTGCCCCTCTTGTCTAAATCCGTTCTGAACGAATTCAAAACAATAGGATCAAGCGAAAAAGGGCCCTGGATAATGTTAAAATTATTTGTAAGTTGAATAATGTCAGACTCAAGAATATTTCTATTAACAATGTTGCTTGAGTGAAACAAAATTGAAGCATTATTCCAATCAATACAGTGGGATAACTCTTACAAATGGACGAAAAGGGCACTGGACGACTGTCCCGTTCTAACGGAATATTGATGCTGTTTTACACATGTGTGAAAATCCTTTCCCGTCTGTCCAATGTAAAAGGAATCACATTGTTTACAACCAATTTTATAGATAATGCCTGAATTATTGGTAGGGCTACTTTTTACTATGATATTTTTCACAATATTGTCATATGAAAATACTACATTAATATTCAAAAGTTTAAGTACATTAGCAATGCCTAAAAGGCCTGTGAAAAATGGAAGTACTAAAATATTCTTCGACAAAGTACGATCGTTATTATTCACGATAGAAAGTTCGTTTTACCTTGTTAAGACAAGATTCCAAAAAAGCAGGTGGGTAACACAAATCACTTCCAATACTGTTGATTTTTCTAATTCGGCAGGCATCCATGTATTCCGGAATGGCGATCCTAAGAGCGTGGAGAAACATTGAAGAAAATATGGCTTTCTTGATAGGGGTGTCATGTCCGGAGTAAAAGTGCTGAGTGTGGTGAGTGTCTAAAGTGTGATAAAGAAGCTAATATTTTTAAGGCAACTATAATATATTATTAAGACGCAAACATTGGAATAACTTCAAGAAATAATACCCCGATTAATGTATGAGGTATTGTATACTCGAGATGCATAGCTTTAACCCTTTAACGCCACAATTGTTTGTAGGGTTAAGTTATGAATGCGTGCATTTGAAAGTTTACCAGTATGTAGCGGTCATTCTTTTAGGGTTAAGATCATTTTCGTTATATATATATATATATATATATATATATATATATTATTTATTTATATATATATTATATATATAAAACCTTTGATTTAACCTTTGGTTAGCTTCCGCCCGAATTGTTCATTCTGACGAAGATCAAGCTTTTCACTCCACCTTAGACCTACAGTTTAACGTGGAATCCGAACCACGCCCCACCAGCAGCCCAGCGTCTTAACCACTAGGCCACCCAGAGTACCCATTTATCTACCAACCACTTTCTTTATTGTGTGGAAGGATGAACAGCTGGGTTTTGCTGCGCGCCGGCTGCCGTCACCGGGTCTCGATCCCGGGGCCGATGGATTCGTAGTCAGCGACGCTAACCACTACACTACCGAGGCGCATATATATATATATATATATATATACTATATATATATATTATATATATATATATGATGCAAACCCACAAGAAGGACAAAGAAAAATGATTCAAAGTTCTTTCGTGTATTCAGAAGTACACCTCGTCAGGGAATGAAGGGAGAAGGCGAGATGACGAAAATATATGCATACAGTATGTACAGCGGGACAGAAAAATAAAAAGATTAGCACATGATTAACAAGAGTTAATTAGAGGCAAAAGGTATTTTATACATTCCCGCACTTTTATTGAAATTATTTTTAAAATGGATAAATGCACATTCTAGAATATTCCTTTCAATTATATGTGTGTTTTTAACGAGCGCTTTAGAACTACCCCACTTGATACTATGATTACATCTACACATATGGTTAAACAATGCATTAAAATTATTTGCACGCATGTTTATGCTGTTTTACCCTAATGTCTAACGTTTTCCCAGTTTGGCTTATACCGTATAAACTGAGTTACATGGTGTACATCCGTTCGAATACACAAACCAACCGCATTATCCGGGCTATTCTTTATTAGGTGTGATTTAACAGCATTATTATACTTAAAGACTACTCTGATACCAATTGCTTTAAGTAAAGTCGGAAGATATTGAAAATTAATATGGTAAGGTAGGGTAAGGATATTTTTACGCTCAAATTCCTTTACATTTATAGTATTATAATACCTATTCTTGGCTTTCCTAAGGCAGAAATGAAATAGGATAACATAATTTAGTACCAATATTCATGATATTGCATAACTCGAAATTTAAAAATTCAGGACTGACAACTCTCAATACTCTAAGAAACATAGCAGAGAAAAGAGAAGATTTAGTCGAGGGATGATGTTCAGAATAAAAATGCACATAAGAGTTATTATCAGTAGGATTACGATAAACTTCAAATTTGAACTGATTCAAGCATCTCCGAATTTTTAGATCCAGAAAAGATAGGCTTCCATCATATGCGTGTAGAAGCTAGTGATGGATCGAGTGGTCGGTTTTTCACAACCGCGGTTGCGGTTGTGTTTGCGGTTGTCGAATTTTTCCAACCGCGGTTGCGGTTGCGGTTATCATATACTAGGAAAAATGCCTAATTATTAACTGGATTTAGCCACTATAGTGCGATTTAGCCACACTTAGTACATAATATATACTAAATAGTATTTATTTAGTAAATACCTTATGTTGAACACAAGTTTTGCAATACACCGCTACCACTATTTGTGTGTTGCAAAACTTGTGTTCAACATAAGGTATTTACTAAATAAATACTATTTAAATGAAGTATATTCTAAACTTATATAGCTATTATGAAAGAATAGGTCAAATTAATTAAAACCATATTTTGCACTAAGTGTGTTACCAGGATGAGGGACGAGGACCCATCGCACTGTTCATCCCACCTACCACTTTCCCCAGCCTCCACCCATTGGAAAGTTATGGATTATTATTATTCATTTGAAAAACTGATGTCAAACTTAATGACAGGCAGTGTGAATTTCAAGAATAATATTTTTGCTGCATTTTCACCTTTCAAGCGGCAACGCCTCTCATCGTACAACGTTCCCGCTCCACTGAAGAGCTGCTCGCTTGGAATGCTACTTGAAGGGCAAGCAAGATATGTTCTTGCAATACAGCCAATTAAAATTAACTAAGCTTTTACAACCGCAACCGCACTTATGGAACGGCGGTTGCGGTTACGGTTGCGAATTTTTGTGCGGTTGTAGTGCGGTTGCGGTTGCGGTTGCGGTTATTCGATCCATCACTATGTAGAACAGCAAATAATTCTAATGCATTGTTTAACCATATGTATGGATGTATCATAGTATCAAGTGGGATAGTTCTAAAGCCCTCGTTAAAAACACAGATATAATTGAAAGAAATATTCTAGAATGTGCATTTATCCATTTTAAAAATAATTTTAATAAAAGTGCGGGAATGTATAAAATTGACAATATCCTGTTAAAATACCTTTTCCCTCTAATCAACTCTTGTTAATCATGTGCTAATCTTTTTATTTTTCTGTCCCGCTATATATATATGTATATATTTTCGTCATCTCGCCTCCTTTCATTCCCTGACGAAGTGTACTTCTGAATACACGAAAGGCCTTGGAATCAATTTTTCTTTTTCCCTGTGGGTTTGCATCATTCATTCATTTCACGTGTTTAACTGAGGCGTCGTGAGTACGAGGGAGAGGAGCGAACTCGCCACATTGGCGACTTTACGATTGTTCCACGAATAAATAGTTCAACCCTCCTCCCATCCACAGACAATTGGTATAGCCAAATACCCCACTCGTACGCTCAAAATGTACAATAGTTATTTTCATTGCGTGTATTTGCGCTATGTGTTCCTCGGTACGCAATAGTTACAAAGTTTACTGTAAACGCGTCTATCTCAAAACTGGTTTGGCGATTTTGCCCCTTGTTCTCGCGACGCCATATATATATATATATATATATATATATATATATATATATATATATATATATATTATATATATATATATATATATATTACTTCAGATAATTAATCTCTTGACGAAATAAACTAAGCAGATTACAAGATTTACTCCTATTTCGATACCGATACCCTGATAAGGAGGCCAACATACGATGCGATGTGTGTATATATATATATAAGTGTGTGTGTGTGTGTGTGTGTGTGCGTGAACTTTATTAAATGGAACACAACTCGCACACACGATATAAGGCGCACATCCAGTCCAAGGTTCTTTAAAACTCATAAGAAAATTAAGAGAAACTTCAGTTTTACACTTATGAAAAACGACCTCCAAAATGTTCTTAAAATTTTTATTTCGGTTCGTCAGATGGACGTCATTTGTCAACGTGGACCAATATGTCGAAATGTCTGAAAAATTTATCAGTAAAATGAATCTAATATGATACATTCTTATAGAAAAATTTATATTTTATATTTATATCATTTATATTATTTCATGTTTAATTCTAATATATTTTAATAATTTTCTTTGCAAACTTCAAAATGTTCGAGAATAATTTTATAATTTTATATATATATTTAATTATATATATACTGTATATTATTATACTTAAAATAAAATAATGCTTTTATTAATTTCAGATTATTCCATTCCCAGTTCCATTCTCAGACTTCAAATAAAATTTTAAACCTTCATATATACATATAATTCTGTAAACAAAAATTTATATGAATAATGATAGATTATTTAATATATATATATATTGGCTACATCTTGCACTAATTTGGGTGTATTAGCTTGACTAGTTTGAAATTTGTAGGAAAAACAAAAGTGTCCAGGTTTTTTCGTTTTTTTTCGGGTTTTTTCAGTTTTTCGGTTTTTTCGGCCATATTTGATTGTGGGGCTCCTGTGCGAGAGAGATTTTGGGGACCCCACTTCCCGATACAAATCTAGTTTGATTATATACCGGTGCCGGTTTGATTGTATACCTACTGACCGGGACTAAAAACTGATTCAAACTGAGGTTTATAGATAATGAAGGCGCGTAACAGCATTTATTAATGGAACGCACATCATACAAACGAAACACATCAAAATAGCAAACATTGAGACGGAAGTAAGTACTTTCAAATGTATATAAATACTAAATATATCTCTTCCTAATTTGTAATTAAATGCAAAATACAAAATTACAGCTAAAAAGAATGTAATGAAGGTCTAAATACATAATTTGAAAATGCATTTGCAATTTAAATAAATCATCATAGATAATCTTAACTCGCATGACACGTTTACAATACAAGCTTATAACTTCAATTAATATATATAAAAAAACCAGTTACATTTACAACTAAAATTTATAACTTTTTCACGCGAGTTTGGACTTTATATGCAAAATGAATGTTAGAATTACAGTCCCCCCCCCCCCCCCCCCCCCCCCCCGATTTACGCGGCCCTCATTTGCGCGGTTTTGGGTTATAAATAAATAAAAAGGCACTGGTAGTTAAGAAGCCAGCTCCAAGAGACCCTAATGGTGATTGTTATTTTTTGTTTATTTATTACGTTATTACTAATTTTTACATTTTTTTACAGATGAGTTTGTGTATATATTTATTTATTTATTTAATATTATTGTTTTGGCAAATAATTATCATTATTATTATTGTGTTTTATTTAATTTTTGGGTTGTCTTGGGGTTCGGGGACCCGTACTTAGCACATTGACTTATATGTTATACTTCTCCCAATTTACGCGGAAGGTTCAGGAACGCATCTACGCATAAATCTGGGGATTACTGTATTCATTTTTACTCATATATATACTGTATATCAATGGCGATCGGTGACAGTTATGTATAGGGAAGCATGCATAGCCTATTATATATTATTATATAGCCTATTATATATATATATATATATATATATATATATTAGTGATGTAGGTCACATCCGCATCCGCATCCGCGGAACATCCGCACATTTTCTCGCATCCGCATCCGCACTCGCATCCGCACTTTGGACTGCGGATGTCGTGCGGATGTGGACCGTTGAGATAAAATGTCATTAATAAGCGGAAATTATCAAATTCTACTATATTAATAGAACTAGTTCATTGTGCGCAAAAGTGATGCAAGCGACAAGACGAGAGGCTTTTCTTGTATGAAGTTACTCTCTTGCAACCTACTTAGATCCACGTTACAAAGCTAAGTTATTTTCACCTAGTACATTAGAACGAGTTAAATCATCACTTGGCAAAGCAGTTGAAGAGCTTCAATCTCTTGAATCTGTCGCTTCGCCACCCACCAAAAGAATAAAAGTTTCAGTGACAGAACCAACACCTTCAACAAGCAAATCTATCATAGAATCTGTCTCTCAGTTTCTTGAGTCAAGCAGCAATGACGAGACCTACGCGATGTCAAAAGATGTAGTAAAAATGATCGAGAGCTATCACCAAGAAAAACGCCTGACTGCATGTGACAATCCTATTAGTTGGTGGAAAAATACGCAGAATATCTATCCATACTTGAGTAAACTTGCAAGGAAACATTTAGCCTGTCCTCCAACAAACGTACCAAGCGAGAGATTATTTAGCAGTGCTGGATTAATATATGATGAAAAGAGAAACAGACTGGCAGCAGAAAAGGCAGAAAAATTAATGTTCCTTAAGCATAACCTTCCTATAATTAAGTTTGAACATTAAACGATGAACATCTTAGTTTACTTTATTTTAATTACTCATTTATAAATATGCCTAATAAAACTTTAAACTTAATATAAATAGTTATCAAGCTAATTAAAGATCTCTTTCTATAAGGGTGGAGGTTGGGGAAAGAGGTCGGTGGGGTGCATTTGAGTTGGGTTCACGTCCCGCATCCTGGTAACACAATTATGGTTTCTAATTGTGGCTGAAACTCAACAAAATATAACGAATTTATTTGCAGACGAATTCAATAATTGATTTCTATGTTAGTTAGATGCTTGATATTATTTTATATGTTCAGAGAAAAGTACAGCAATTATTGTACAATTAATCAATTATACTACATTATAGCTACAGCTCTCTCCATATAATAACTTATTATATACGTTAAACACAACAAATCTCGAATATATCCTAAAAATAACGAAAATGTAGACATCCGCATCCGCATCCGCATCCGCGGATGTTGAAATCAAACATCCTCATCCGCATCCGCATCCGCGGATGTGAAAAAAATGACATCCGCTACATCACTAATATATATATATATATATATATATATATATATATGAATAGAAACGACGTAAGTAATAAGGAGCGTCTCTGCACACGAGGAAGAGAAATAACGAATAAATGAAAAATGAGGCGAACCGCCCGGGAATCGAACCCAGGGCCTTCCAATTGCCGGTTGGATGCGCTACCATTACACTACGGACCTCGATCAGTCATAAATCGAAATTCTCCTACATAGGGCAGAAGACGCTCCTTATTACTTACGTCGTTTCTATTCATTTATATACTGCGTGGTCATTGCAGTTATATATATATATATATATATATATATATATATATATGTTAAACACAGACCGTGCATGGAACAAGGAACTCTTCTGGGAAAATTAAATCCACTATAGTCCGAATAAGTAATGGTAAATGACAAATACCATAGTTTTTTCTTTTTCATGATGCTAGCCCGACGTGGGCAACGGGTCTCTCGCAAAGAGATCCCATAAATATAGCTTCCCTCACCAGCTATCTGCAAAGCAGACAGGATCCAGCTTTGGGACATGGACCTAGGGTTTAAAGCAAGCCTAGTCCCTACATTCAGAACCTCTATATAAGTAAAAGACTCGTTGCATTCACGTCGGATTGAATAAATCAAAGAAAAAGGGGGTAACTATTGTATTTTTAGCCAAAAAAACCAAAACTTAAACTTCAACCGGGACATTGAGCGTCCACTTTTCAAGGCACGTAACACGTCCGTTTAATATACACAAACTCAGAATGGTCCCCTGAGAAACTCATATGTTAAACACAGACCGTGCATGGAACAAGGAACTCTTCTGGGAAAATTAAATCCACTATAGTCCGAATAAGTAATGGTAAATGACAAATACCATAGTTTTTCTTTTTCATGATGCTAGCCCGACGTGGGCAACGGGTCTCTCGCAAAGAGATCCCATAAATATAGCTTCCCTCACCAGCTATCTGCAAAGCAGACAGGATCCAGCTTTGGGACATGGACCTAGGGTTTAAAGCAAGCCTAGTCCCTACATTCAGAACCTCTATATAAGTAAAAGGATTCCGTTAGCATAATAGCAGGAATAAGCAACTCTCTAAGTTGCTTCCACGATCCACGTTTTGCCTAAAGAAATGAATCGTTATGGGTCTGTGTTTCCATCGGTGAATATTTTCTATTCTTTTAAGACATAATATTAATTCATCCCCAAGTCTAGCGATCAATAATTTTATTGTATATCATTTATTCCACTTATACTATCGTATAAGCAGTGAAATTATTGGTAAGCTATATTTATGGGATCTCTTTGCGAGAGACCCGTTGCCCACGTCGGGCTAGCATCATGAAAAAGAAAAACTATGGTATTTGTCATTTACCATTACTTATTCGGACTATAGTGGATTTAATTTTCCCAGAAGAGTTCCTTGTTCCATGCACGGTCTGTGTTTAACATATAAGTTTCTCAGGGGATTCCGTTAGCATAATAGCAGGAATAAGCAACTCTCTAAGTTGCTTCCACTATCCACGTTTTGCCTAAAGAAATGAATGCGTTATGGGTCTGTGTTTCCATCGGTGAATATTTTCTATTCTTTTAAGACATAATATTAATTCATCCCCAAGTCTAGCGATCAATAATTTTATTGTATATCATTTATTCCACTTATACTATCGTATAAGCAGTGAAATTATTGGTAAGCTATATTTATGGGATCTCTTTGCGAGAGACCCGTTGCCCACGTCGGGCTAGCATCATGAAAAAGAAAAACTATGGTATTTGTCATTTACCATTACTTATTCGGACTATAGTGGATTTAATTTTCCCAGAAGAGTTCCTTGTTCCATGCACGGTCTGTGTTTAACATATAAGTTTCTCAGGGGACCATTCTGAGTTTGTGTATATATATATATATATATATATATATACCGGGTGGCCCAAAAAAAATGGCACCAATTGTGAGAAGTGATATCTCAATACCATTGCAGCTAGGGACTTAAAAAACAACCAAATGAAAGATATTCTTTTCTCTTTAAATACTTATTCTATGGCTTGATGGTTATAAGCCCATATAATGCCCGAAATTGGCTTCCAAAGAAATATAAAAAAAAAAGTTGCGCATTTATATTTATTCCTTGATCCTAATTTTAAATGAAATTTTTCTATTCCAGACCCCTCAAGATGGGATTGAGAGAATCTGATAAGAACATTATACAAGCACTACGTGAAGAAAAAGGATATTCATTAAACATAATCCTTTACGAATTTCCAAATAGAAATTGGAAAAAAAGAACTGTGGCACATTTTTTACAAAAACTTAAAGAAACCGGCAGCAGTCAACGGCGTCCGGGAAGTGGTCGACCAGAAACTATTAGAACGCCAGAAAACATTGAAAAGTAAATGAAATGGTTTTAAGTCAAGAGGAACAACCGGGAACAAGTAAAAGTGAACGTGAAGTTGCGAAAGAAACCGGGATTTCACGTTCATCAGTACAGCGAATAATTCGCTGTACTGATGAACGTGAAATCCCGGTTTCTTTCTCAACTTCACGTTCACTTTTACTTGTTCCCGGTTGTTCCTCTTGACTTAAAACCATTTCATTTACTTTTTCAATGTTTTCTGGCGTTCTAATAGTTTCTGGTCGACCACTTCCCAGACGCCGTTGACTGCTGCCGGTTTCTTTAAGTTTTTGTAAAAAATGTGCCACAGTTCTTTTTTTCCAATTTCTATTTGGAAATTCGTAAAGGATTATGTTTAATGAATATCCTTTTCTCACGTAGTGCTTGTATAATGTTCTTATCAGATTCTCTCAATCCCATCTTGAGGGGTCTGGAATAGAAAAATTTCATTTAAAATTAGGATCAAGGAATAAATATAAAAGCGCAACTGTTTTTTTTTTATGTTTTGTTTGGAAGCCAATTTCGGGCATTATATGGGCTTATAACCATCAAGCCATAGAATAAGTATTTAAAGAGAAAAGAATTATCTTTCATTTGGTTGTTTTTTTAAGTCTCTAGCTGCATGGTTATTGAGATATCACTTCTCAAAATTGGTGCCATTTTTTTGGGCCACCCGATATATATATATATATATATATATATATATATATATATATATATATATATATATAAGACTGCATATTATGCTCCAGATAGACAAGAAATTCAGAGAAGCACGAAAGCCGTCGACTTGTAATAATAACCGAAGATGCCAAATTCGAGACAAAATCAGATAGCAATAAATAAAGCAAAAAGAGTCGCGGGACAGGTACTAAGAACGTTCAAAAGGAGGGACAAGACAGTAATGATTCCCGTGCTGAGAACACTGATCATACCAAAACTTGAATACTGTTCAGTTTTGACGTCCCATATAAAAAGGAAGAAATTAATAAACTAGAAGAAACGCACACACATTTCACAGCCAAGATTGATGGCTGTAAAGAACTCAACTACTGGGAAAGACTGCGCAAACTAAATCTGTATTCCCTGGAAGGAAGAAGAGAGGGGTATACCATAATCTACATATGGAAAATTATCGAAAAACTGGTATCAAACCTCAAACTAAACCCAATTCCCATTCCAACAACACTGGAAAATAGGAAAAGCAGAATGTGTAGTGTTCCCAAATTGAAGGCCCGACAAGGGACTTCCTCAACTCTGAAGGAAAATAGCTTGGTTGTGAGGGGGCCAAGAATTTTCAATCAGCTTCCAAAGGACCTCAGAAACATTACAGGGGTCAAAATTGAAGTCTTCAAGAGAAGACTAGATGCCTGGCTCAGGACGGTACCAGATGGGCCGGGATCTGACCATGTGCGGTGGAGAGCGCAAGAGAGTAACTCGCTCCTCCACCAAGCCAGGACTAGAGGCGGGGCCACTAGCTTGACCTTCGTGTGAAAATAAAACACGAAGTCCAAGCGCTTTCGTGATATAATTCACGTCATATCTCTCCCTTGTCCCTGAAGATGTGAATTATATCACAAAAGCGCTTGGACTTCGTGTTTTATTTTCCGTTTCCCTGTGGTTCCTTGCTTATATACGACATTAACCTCAATATAACAACTTCACTTTGATTTATTCATAATTAAGCAAACTCTAATTACCATTAGCTTGTATTTCTTCTTCTAAAAATATATTTGGTAATAATTGCCAGTTATTTAGTCCATTTAATGCAATAAGCTCATTAATTAAGCGCTTTAAAAGGATTCCGTTAGCATAATAGCAGGAATAAGCACTCTCTAGTTGCTTCCACACGATCCACGTTTTTGCCTAAAAAATGAATGCGTTATGGGTCTGTGTTTCCATCGGTGAATATTTTCTATTCTTTTAAGACATAATATTAATTCATCCCCAAGTCTAGCGATCAATAATTTTATTGTATATCATTTATTCCACTTATACTATCGTATAAGCAGTGAAATTATTGGTAAATTGATACAATTTTTATAAAACACGAATATAGTAAGTCAAACAAAAGAAGCAACTCTCAAGGTTGCTTCCACTGACGCCCGTCTCAGTAGTGTGGGCGCAAAATGGGAGAGTGCAGGAATGTTGCAATGCAATGTTGCAAAGGGGGAGGGGTTATGCAACAAATCAATGCTGCAAAGGGGAGGGAGGGAGCTTCGGGGGGTAGAAGGGAGGATGACCTTCCCCCAAAGGGGTAACCTTAACCTAAGAGGGGAAGAGAAAGGAGAAGGAGGAGGGTCTTTGGGGGAGAAGGTGGGGGTGTCCTCACCCCCCAAAGGGAAACCTAACCTAAGCCTTAACCTAAGAAGGAGAGAGGAGAGTTCTTTATTCCACCGGAGTCCGTCGCATTATGAGCGTCCAGGGGCCAAGCAGCTGTTATATAGAGGGTCGTGAGTTGCCAGATACCACTTATTTATATATGGAGTGGTTACCAGAGAGCACTATATATTTATTTATTTATATAAGGAGGGTTACCAGATACCACCATTTATTTTAATTATGTTCAGGTGTACCTTATTAGGGTGAGTTGCCAGATTGCCCCATTTATTTTAATTTTTATTTAGATGAGTTGCCACTTAGTTATTAAAGGCAAGAGAGACTCTACTTAAATTTGTTCAGTAAGAGAACTAATTATTTAAACGATCACCAATATTAACAATAAAAGAAATACACTAGACAATTAATCCATGGCTTAGCAAAAGAAATCGTTCATCTTAATAGTCATTTATTCTTTACAGTATACTAAATTGGCAATAAACATTTTAAGTATTCTATAAGAATAATATTTAATTTACCTATAATTCGAAAGACATGAAACGTTTTCATTTATTCTAAAGCCAAAACGAAAGTGTCTATTTACTTTTGAAAATCCTTTTTATACACCTATATTTTTTTTAAATAAATTTCAGCGAAAATTTTCAGCGTAATGGTTCAAAAACAATGCTACTTGACATCTTGTACTTTAGAACGGTTGCCTTTAGCATATAAAAGCACATGTCAGTACAGTGATTTACTCTAAAGCCAAACCGCAAATGTATATTTACTTTTGTCATTCCTCTGTATATATATAATATATATATATATATATATATATATATATATACATATATACAAAATGTGTCTTCACAATTTCGTACATTTTTTTCGTTCATCTTAATATTAATTCATTCTTTAGGGTATACTAAATTGACAATAAACATTTTAAATATTCTATAAAAATAATATTAATTTTACCCTTAATTCGAAAGACAAGGAAGGCATTCGTTAAAACAACTTCTCTTTTTATTCGAGGAATGAAAGATCTAACGGTATAAACTCGACACGCATAAAAACTCACACCTGACTTGCCCGAGGCTACTTCAAAACCGCAAAGGTCCATTTGACCTAAATCCGTCCAAGACCACCTAAGAAGAATCTCTCTCGACTCCTATTTATTGTTTTCATTATTACCATTACTAATGAAGTTAAAAACTGAACTTAAATATATACAGCGTGTCCCAAAGAAATGTATACCCACTTTGTTCGATAATACCAGCTATGAGGATAATAAATATATTACTTTTTATATGTTTTTTAATAAAGAATTTTCTCCTGAATCTAAATATGTAATTATTTTTATTAAAAATTGAAAAACAAAAACGTTACAGATGTTTAAATTATAATTATTATTTTCGAGACTTCATGTGCGATATTTTCTAATATTTTCGCACGTATACGAGATAAGTTTGAAACCGACGGCACTGTGCAAAACTTACAAAAACAACGTTCTGGAAGACGTCGAACATCTTAGATAAAGTGTCATTTAACCATGGAATTTGTAAATTTTTTGAATTAACTAATAATTACAACATTTATGCTTCAATATCAACACTAAACATAAGTATCTCAAAACAGTCGGTTAAAATATTAGAAAATATCGCACATGAAGTCTCGAAAATAATTATAATTTAAACATCTGTAACTTTTTTGTTCTTCAATTTTATTAAAACTAATTACATATTTAGATTCAGGAGAAAATTCTTTATTAAAAAACATATAAAAAGTAATATATTTATTATCCTCATAGCTGGTATTATCGAACAAAGTGGGTATACATTTCTTTGGGACACGCTGTACATAAGACTCACGTGATTGTTTTCCATGAACAAATTATTTATAGGCTAAATTAGCCTTTGGTTAAGTAATGAATTTCCTTATCATATTTCCATATGCAACAGTATTATATATATATATATATAATATATATATATATATATATATATATATAATATATATATATAGGGTGGTGCAAATTACAGTAGTAATAAGCTAAATCGGTTTTCATTCTCCCCGAATTGTTCATTTTGACAAAGATCAAGCTTGTCACCCGCCTTAGACCTACAGTTTAACGTTGAATCCAAACTATTTTTCTTTGCGTGTAATTTGTGTGGTATCTTCTTCATAGTTCTGTTAAAACTTTACATTGTCTCTGTTATTGAAATGAAATGAAATGTGGAAAGGTTAATTATTATTATTATTATTATTATTATTATTATTATTATTACGTGCGATGATTTCACGAAGATTAAGCTTATCGCTCCTCCTTTCAAGTTAATCTGATGAAGTAGTGAGTTGGCTTCTTTTACTCTCCATCTTACATAGGTACACCCGGCTCATCGGGGATTGTATGTACCAAGAAATTACAATGTCACCGTCCGGATTCGATCTCTCAACCTCCGATCAGCACCCCAGCGTCCTAACCACTAGGATACCTAGGGTGCCCATTTATCTACCAGCCCAACCAGACACTCATTTTCACGAACTAAACACAATTTAATCACGCTCCTACGCGAGAATTGGCAAGTAGAAAGTCAAGTCGAATAGTTGTAACCAAAATGGGAAAGTTGAGGATCGAATAGTTGACCGCAAATAATAATAATGCAAAATATTGTCGTGGTAGAGATTGCAAATGGCAAATGTTGATCAGTGTTGCAAAGGGGTGAGGGATATTGCATGAAGGGGTGGGTTCTAAAATAGGAAAAACGAGAATAGTGTGGGTGCAAATATTAACACAAAATATTGTCGTGGTAGAGATTGCAAGTGGCAATACACCTTGAGATGTGAACATTAAATCTACGGAGAGAAAATAAAGACACCATTAGTCAACCAATCAGGACGTCCAAAGCGTGGATCCGTAATATAGGTGTTACGAATGGTAAACAAAATTTAACATAGCCCCGCCCAGTTACAGTGACAACCAATCAGCAAACTTACGAACTGCTTATTAGTCTTTTGGGGTGGTGCTTGGGGATCATACATATAAAAATGAGTATTTTCAGCTGGGAGTCACAGTAGTTATTTTCACCAGTGAATAACCATTCCCTCCGTCATGAATCAAGAACTTTACAGTTTACCGGATTTATATGAAGATGAAGACACTGTCGCGTTGTCTACAATTAATATTTTTAACGCAACCGATCGGGACGGAATTATTTCCAACGCAAACCTCTGATGATATTTGCAATGACGCTCCTTACGATCCGACGCAAGGGACTGCCGTAGAAATGTAAGTAATTATGTGCCTGTAATTTTATTTTTTGTAGCCAATTATTCGCGAACTGGTTATTTATTTAGTGTGCCTGTCATTACGACATCATATGTATGGAGGGTTGTAGTAATTCATCTCATCACATTAAAAATGCTTCATTTAGGTATCCGAAATTATAGATTAGTTTGCAATTAATATTATGCTAAAGTCCTGTCTTGATTCATTGAATTTTTTTAGGGCAATCCTTTGCATGTTTTAAATAATTTTATAAATTCCATAATAAATGTTATTCGGCATTTCCTCTTAAAGGAAATTCTCTGAGCGGTTCAAAGATATCTTCACAGTGTAATACTCTTACTATATGTATACTCTGCATATGTTTTAAACAACTAGGTTTTTATTAAAAAAGATTCAGTATGAACTAATTAATTATTCTTTCTCCTTTAAGGTCCGATGAGGATTTGACACGTGTTATACAATCTCTTCGTTTTGAAGAAACGCATGTCGTGGACCTGAATACGGAGGTAGAAGATTTACAGAGCAGTCAACCCAGCGATTGTCACATCATTAACGAAATAATGTAAGTATTTTTTTATGTTGCGATCTTTTTTTCGGGAAGAAGACAATGTATTTTCATCAATTTATTAAATGAAAGAAATCATGTTTTTAGCACAATAACCATCTTAAGCTACAGAATATACAAACTAACATTATTGGTTACAAATATATGATGGGTCCCCGCGTCTTAAGGTACCTAAGCGCCAAAATTAAAATTCGCCAGAAATCGCCTCCAAAGTTCAGCAATATTCTCTCAATAGCATCTCTGTTATTAATTGAGCTAGAACATTCATGTTTGGCTAAATTAGAGTTCTAAGTATGCTAATGAAGATGTTGATGAGTTTTTGGAATAGATTTTCATATTTTATATTTTATATAGATTTTTTTAATTTTTTTATTTTCTTATTATGCCGAACTTTGGGTGAACTTTTGGCTGGCGATAGAGGTGAAAAAAGTAGTTCGCTTCATAAGGTTTTGAACCATACTTCTAGTGTCGTAAGGTCATTATAACCCAAACCACGCGATAGAGGAAGGGTGAAAATAGTGATATCCATCAAAAACACGTTTTCGCCTGTGGTGGCGCTTAGGTTCCTTAAGACGCGCGACCCCCTCATATATACATATATACAGTATATATATATATATATATATTTTTTTTTTTTTTTTTTTTTTTGAAAGTATGACCGCTCATGGCCACCAAAAGAAAGGTGGATAGCAGAGCGAACACAGGACGAAGACTATGAAACAGCGAACGGAAGCGAAAAATAGACGGGGAGGAGAAAAAAAATAAAAAATTATCAGTCACAACCGGTAAAGAAGTCGGGAGCGAAGGAGGAAGGAGAACAACCCGGTTACCGAAAAGTAGGGACCTTCCGATAGAATAGCGCCAAGCCTATCACAAGGCCCGACGCTCTCCAAAAAGGGAAAATACTCTGCGCGCAGCGCAGAGTAAAGCGGACACTCCACCAGCAGGTGGGCAATTGTGAGTAAGATGTTACAATCGGGACATCGGGGCACCCGATCCCCGGCCATCAAATAGCCATGGGTCAGGTGGGTGTGGCCAATACGGAGGCGGGCCAAAGCCACCTCCTTATGGCGCGACCGATGGAAGGAAGAGGCCCAACATCCCAATTTGGGTTTAATCTTGCAGAGTTTGTTATTTGCAGCGCCATCCCAGCGACTCTGCCGCCGGGAGCGCAAAAACCTACGGAAGCCAGGGATATAATCGGAAAAGGGGAGCGACACGGGTGAAACCTGTAGTCGGCACGCGGAACGGGCAGCTCGATCGGCAGCCTCATTTCCAGCCACGTTAACATGTGCAGGAACCCAGCAAAATACCACCTCCTTGCCACCAGAAGTGACAAGGATATGGCACAGTAGCTGGATTCGTCGGACCAGTGGGTGGACAGGGTCAAAACACTCCAGACCATCCAGGGCACTGCGGGAATCCGAATAGATGACAAACGACCCATCCGAATGCTCCCGCACCACCTCCAGAGCGCTCAGAATGGCATAGAGCTCCGCCGTGAAAACGGAAGCCTCATCAGGGAGACGGGTACATCGGGGAGCAAGGGAAAACGACTGGGGAACAGCCGCGGCCCCAACGCCCCCCGACGACCTCGAGCCATCTGTGAAGAGGACCATATATATATATATATATATATATATATATATATATATATATATATATATATATACACGAACAAAACATCATACTATACAACGAGTGCGCACAATCGGAAAACGGCTTTTTATCTGTTTGCATACCATTTCGTCGTTTCGTTGAGTGTGACACGGGTCGAATAATTTTTAAAAAAAACTTATAAATTCCTTACCACGTGACATATGCATGAGAAATGAAAGGCAGTACATCCCACATGTATTACTAAAATATCCTTGAAGCATGGTCCTGCATTCCAATTAATATCCTTTTAGGGAGATTTCTCAGGGCGATGTTTTCTATCTGTTTCGATGCCAACCCTGGTGGCACCGGGTATAGTTTGAGCTGTGCTCTGTTAATTATTAAGGAAAGAGAAACTCCTCCAACGCGGAATACTTCGGTCAAAGGAGTTCACCTTGTTAGTGAAGAAGCATTCGAAGCTATGAGAACTACGAAAACTCCAGCAGTCAGCACACAGGAAGCCTGCGAATAACTCCGCATACAATCTCAACAGTTGACTTTCCCATTCTCGGCTCAACTGCGCGGTAACCCCTTATTCCCATATTCTGTATTTAGTGAAATTGTTTGAGAACTACTGTTAAATGGCTTTCATCGATAAAGACTTTCATAGTATATGTGCCGATATTAATCATTTCAATTCATTACCAAAAAATTCTGTATCCAGTTTAGAGAATCTAGAACAGGAATCTGGTGTAGGCAATTGCATGGTCTCATCGATAGATGAGTTTAATGCCTTTGTATTACAAAAAAAATATTTATAAAAATCTTTCAGTGCTAAATCTAAACATTCGAAGCTTACCTAGGAACTATAACTACTTACTGGCCCTTTTGAAAACTTCTACGGTCAAATTTAGTGTTATAATTCTCACGGAAACCTGGTTGAATAGTAGTATTAAAAACCTATATAATATAGATAATTACGTTGTTTATCATACTGTAAGAGATGGTCAGATTGGTGGGGGTATCTCTGTGTATGTGCATCAAACTTACGACTCTAACGAAGTATTTTCTCTATGCAATAGTGACAATGAAAACCTGATTGTGAATATAAAAGATAAAAGTAATGTATATTCTGTCCATGCAATATATAGACCACCTAATACTAATATCAATAGCTTTTTAATTCACTTAGATAACATGTTATGCAACTTTCATAAATCGAATGCCATAGTTCGGGTGACTTCAACATCAATTTTCAATCTGAAGCTTTCTCTCATAAATTTTTAAACTTAATGAATTCTTTCTAACTTAGTTATTCTATTACCAAACCCACTCGAGTCTGCAGCTATGGCAATCGAATAACAGAATCTACGACTGATAATATATTTGTAAATAGCAATGCCCTCGTAAATTCTGGAATTATAACCACTAACATCAGTGATCATTTTCCTACTTACGCTACAGTCAATAACATTGTTCAGGTTGCGGACAAAACAACTATTGATTACAGAATATTTTCAGAGGTTAACAAAAGAAAATTTATTGGGACTGTAGAAAATACTCGACTTGACTGTGACGAACCTTTAAATGACCCAGATCATATGTTTCAGTTCTTCTATGACACCTTATTCCATATTTTTAATATTTGCTTTCCTTTAAGGAGAAAAACAGTTTCGCCCAAAAATGTCGCAAATCCATGGATCACTCCAGGAATTATCACTTCAATAAAGAACAGGGGTAAATTATTCAAATTGCAATTACAGAGCAAAATTCCTAAAATACAATATACTCAATACAGAAACAAATTAACTAAAATAATCAAAATTGCAAAATATAACTATTGTAACAATCAATTTTTCAAACATAAAGGAGACATGAAAAACACTTTGGACAACCATAAACAATCTTCTCGAAAAACAAATTAAGAAAAACTCAATAGAGAAATTAAATGTTGATAATAAAGAAATTACTGATGATACTGCTATTGCAAACTCTTTAAATGCACATTTTACTTCAATAGCGGACAAGCTTCACTTACAGTTAATAAATAATGATCACTCACCTCTAGAATATATGCCACTCAGCCCACTAATTTCATTTTCTTTTGTTCCTGCTACCTCTACTGAGGTCCAGAATATTATTGGTAAATTAGAAAACACAAAAAATAACATTCATAACATTCCTGTACCTATATTGAAACTTGTTAAAGATAAGATATCCGTAACTTTGGCTAAAATTATCAATCAAAGTATTTCGAAAGGAATATTCCCATTAATGCTAAAAACTGGTTGTATAACACCCCTTTTTAAAGTGGGTGATCCTACGCTAGCAACAAATTACAGGCCGGTGTGTTCATTATCTGTGTTCAGCAAAGGTTTTGAAAAAATTGTAAAAAGTAAAATGCAACGATATTTAGAATCCTACAATTTATTATCTCCAAATCAATATGGCATCCGTAATAATAAAACAACGGAAATGGCTATTTTATACCTTATGGAAAATGTAAATATAGCTAAGGAGAACAAAGAAATATTGATATCAATATTTATGGATTTGAGTAAGGCGTTTGATGTAATAGACCATAATATTCTACTTAATAAATTATATTGTTACGGCTTTAGGGGAGCAATCAGTGATTGGTTTAAAGTTATTTGTCCAATAGATATAATTTTGTATCAGCAAATAAGGTTTGCTCAACTAAAGCGCTTGTCAAACATGATGTGCCACAGGGCTCAGTTCTGGGTCCACTGTTATTTTTATAATGTTTGCAGATGATACAACTGTCTCTTTTTCTTGCAAAGATGTTAATACAGCTAAGAATATATTTCATTCAGAATTCATCAGTGTAATGAAATGGTTGACCACCAATAAACTCTTCCTAAATACCAGTAAAACAAATTTCATGATTTTTACTAATAAAAGAAATGTATATCTTGATGAACTTAATGTTAATGAAATCGCCATAAAGGAGTGTACTGTAACAAAATTTCTTGGTGTAATGCTAGATAAGAATTTGCAATGGAGTGATCATGTAAATTATATCGCGAAAAAGATTTCAAGGAGCGTTGCTATAATGTTTAAACTTAGAAATGTAGTCCCTAAACAAGTTTTATTGACTCTTTATCATACTCTTGTTCTTCCTTATATAACATACTGCTCCCTTGTTTGGGGAAACTCCGCTAACAACGCATTAAATGGTAGCTTTGTCATCCAAAAACGAGCAATAAGGTTATTATCTGATGCTAATTTCCTTGATCACTCTAGTGCATTATTTAAAGAGCTAAGCCTACTAAAGCTCAACGATATAACCAAACTGGCACATTTTATTTTTATTTACAAGTGTAAGAACAAAATCATTAATTTGCAGTGGGTAAATAGATATTTTGTAACTCATCAAGAAATCCACTCGTATCAGACCAGAAATAGATCAAAGCTTGTTATACCTCAATTTAGATTGTCTTCATCTCAAAAACTACCCATTTTCATTGGATTGAAACTATGGAATGAATTGCATGCCGATATAAAAAATATTGTGAATGTAAATTTGTTTAAAACTAAGTTGAAATCCCGATTAATAGTGGCATACTAACAAAAATCTAGGATTAATGTCCACTAATATTGTTTAATATTGTCCATTAATATTGTAATACATGTTTTAACTATTAATAATACTTATTTACTTATTTATTTATTTATTATTATTAATTAATAACAACCAGCTGCTTAATAAATGTAAAAAAACACTTTTTTTTACGTGAAGATCCATTAGAGTGGGTTTTTATTATCAAAACTAGCTGTTTATTTTTAATAAGAGCCCAGTAAAGCTTAAAGCGAAAGGGAGAAATTAAATAAAATAAATATTCGAGCTTCACAATTATTCATGTCATTGTAAATTGAAAAAATTTATTTATTTTATTATTAATAATAAAGGTTGTTCTCTCTATTTATCTATCTATTCACAAGCAACTTCTCCTGGAATGTGAAGTCTGGATGCAGGCGTCCAAAACACTTGTATATCTTCTTTTTAGAATTTTTAAATTTGTCCTTTATACTACTTTCGTCTTTAGCTTGATAATAGCCCTCAGCACTTAAAAATGTATCCTTCGCTTCTTTGAAAAAGTTCAGCACATTTTCCAGATAGGATCGTAGGTGGTAGTACCCTGTTCCTGCTGATATGTTGACATGATTTAAATATACGTCATACTGGTTGAATAAGGAGTGCAGAAAGTTTGTTTCAGGGTATACAGCATATTTGTCAACACAGTCCGTTCCATCAGAATGGGATATACGTAGTTTAGCGTACATGTGCACACAGCTTGGGTCAAAAAAGTAAGGGCCTGAGCTGGGTATCACGAATTCTATAGGGACACTCGGGGAACTAACTGTGTTTAAAGGGTTAATTGTAATGAAGTCACTGTGTTCAATAGAAACTTGAGTTGGAGGCATGTCAAAAAGGGACAGCTCCGATTTACAACATTGTGAACTACACGGATGGATGAAGCGTGCCATGACAAGTTAGAAATAGTGCCTCCTCTCTCGACAAGTAGTAAACAAACTATGATCCATGAGATCAATGTCCTTAGCTTATATAAGTCAAAACAATGGTCAACCATAGGTTTCATTCGCTTAGAACACTTCTTTTTTGATATCCTTTTACGTTTGATGCCACGTGCTGGTAATCCCTTCTTCCGGACAGCCCTCTTCTTCTTCCCACCGCCACGCATTTTTCGCTTTGCATCCTTGACGATTTCGTCCCGTGTACGATTTAAGTGTCTTTTTAGAGTTTCTTTAGGTTTAGCCCCAGCTAATATGTCTTCTGTCGTGTTAAGACCTGATTGTAACGCTTTCCTCCCGAGGTATCTTGCACCCCTCTTCAGCAAGGTGACAGCCGTACGTAGTATGGTTGAAAAAATTGATCCAACTCCACTACCACGCTTGTATCTCATACCTCGATAGACTGTGAAAGGCTACGTTGCACGAATAAGACTAGATATTGTGTATTTAACGACACATCGCGCATGTATCTATTTTTGAAAAATAGATTCTGATTGATGAAGAACACGCTTATGTTAAGGTGGTGGGAGAATACTGTAAATGTCTCGGCAAACATTTTATCTATCTCCAACATGAGATCGTCAATTACAATGACTGTATGTTCATTTCCCTTTAACGAATTAACGTCATATACACCTTTGTGGAACAAAATATCATCTTGGTACTCGTTGAACACTGATTGATACGTCGAATAACACCATATAACTTTATACACAAATTTTGAGAACATCTCTCCCTTTTCTTTAATGATTTTAGGCATAAACACAGTTTTACCACATCCTGTAGGGCCAGATATAATACATGTGGATGGGTTCGTGAACCTGAATTTTTCTACAGAATCCATTTCTAACACATCACACTCCTAAGTGGGTCATTTACAAAATATAATAAATATTTAAGTGATGACCCTTATATTCTACAGTCTTGCTTTTCTTTTCTCCCACAGAACCGTGAATGATGATGAGGTACAGCAACCCATCATCGATATTACAGATGACCCCGACGACAGTGTAGTTGTGATCACAGACTCCATCCCCATTGCCGAGTCCAGACCAACGATACCTGTAGCACGCGACAATTCAAAGCGGAGGCATGACGAAGAGCCCTCCACGTCAGGTATAAAGCGTGCCAGGATTGCGCCGGTTGTTAGACCACCAGTAATAGAGCCCCAACCTTCTACATCTTACGACACAACCCCCACAATAGTAACTTCCTCAAATAAAAATATACCCCTTATTCCTGTTCAATTCCGGGTACATCCTCCACAGACGCAACAGCTTCTCGTTCTGTAGAGGATGGTATAACATTCGAGTTGGTGCGCACGCTATCCCCACCCCAGCCTTGACTAGAAATCGGTATATAGTCAGGGTTGATCCTAGATCCATGTATACCAATGGTGTTGAACACGGACTACGGCGCATAGTTGAACGTATTGTAGAGTTTGTCCTTCATAACCGCGACGAACGTGAAGTCAGGACGAGGCTGTCCTTCGGGTTCGGGTCAGATGACGGAGATGTAGATGGATTTTGGGTAATACTACCATTCAGACGCTTGGCAGCTGAAGATATAGAGTATATATTAGGCCGTATAATGCGGGCCTCTCAAAGTAGTATAGCCTTCAATATGGATAACTTCACAGTAAATATTGACCGAGTATTCCGTGTTGCGGGTCATAGTGCCACACCTTATACTCTTAACTTCAATTCTCAGGCTATTTATAGACGGCATATAAACGTCGATCGTGGATGCGGCTTTATAGCAGTAGTCTTAGCTCGTATGTTTACTATACTAAATACACGGACCCAAAAAATTTGGTTGCCTACGGTAGTGGAGCGTGCCCGTAAACTAGCTGTAGACTGTAAACTTGAGTTTGACTGTAATATGGGTCCTGAGGAGCTGAGAAGAGTAGAACAGGAAATGAATGTTCGTATAGTTGTATTTGGAATGGATGATCGTCGTAGGATTGTGTAAGTTTTTAAAAGCTGTGTGAGAGATCGTACAAGACCCCTACTTATTTTAGGGCTGTCAGAGACAACGTATCTCCCCATCCGTAATATAAGGAAACTTTACGCGAGTTATGATAAAAGTAAAAAATATGGACGACATCATGATTTGTGTAAGGGGTGTATCGAGTTTGCGGATGATATAGTGAAACATTGTAAAGATTGCCACATGGTATGTGAGCAGTGTAAAAGCTCCAAATGTGAAAGCCGTGTAGTTGAAGCTGAGAAGAGGGATTGTGATGTGTGTAGACGCACATTTTTCAATAATAACTGTTTTGAGCTCCATAAATCAATTGGACGTACAGGAAAATGAGAATCTGTGAATGTGGTATGTTTCATATGATGGATAATTGAAGGAATTTAAAGCATAAATGTGATGAAATTCACAGTTCTACATGCCATGAGAAATATAAGGCAGTTAGAGTAAAGCATGTATGTTATATGAAAGACGCTAAGCCTAAAAATAGCCCTTCTATAACTGTGTACTACGATATAGAAACATACACGAACGCTGAAACCAAAGAGGTTATTCCACATTTACTTGTAAGCCAGACTATCTGTGACGAGTGTATGGAGATCGAGTGTGATGAGTGTCACAAATGTGGTAAACGGACAAACGTTTTAAAACGAATGCCCACGATAGCCCTGTGAAACTCTTTGTGTCCTATATTGTCAAGTTAGCGGACAAGTTAAAAAAAAGTGACTGTGTATAACTGTATATTCTTGCCCATAAAAGGGCAAAATTTGACACACAGTTCCTTTATAAGGAGTTGCTTGAGCACGATTTATCTGAGATATTTACAGGTGATCCCTTGAAAAGAGGCAACAAACTAATACAGATGCAAATAAGAGGTAATGTACAGTTTAAGACACTTTATTATTCACACCTTGTAAATTAGCAAAGCTACCCAAGGTGATGGGCGTAGCTGCTGAAGTTTCAAAAGGATATTTCCCTTACACATTCCTCATTAGCGAAACTTTAAATTACGTAGGACTACCTCCACCCAAACATTACTTTAACTATGAATGTATGAGTGCAGATGAACGTGAAGATTTTGACCGATACTACAACAGTTTTAATGAATCTAATCCTTATAATATAGCTGATGAATGTGAGCATTATTGCGTGAATGATGTGCACTTGCTTACAGTATGTTTCCAGGCCTTTAAAAGGATGTATATAGGCCGTTTCAAATGCGATCCGTTGCAAGTCGCAACCACCATCGCCTCATTATGTTTTACGGTGTTCAAGAATAACTTCATGCCTAAAGACACCTTAGCCGTTATTCACAGAAACAATCCCCGCAGTTATGGGCACAAGGCTGTTTACTGGCTCATACAAATACAGCAGACAGGTGTATACATAAAGTATGCCCGCAACACGGGGGGAGTACCCATTAAGGTTAATGGTCGTGTTTTTTGGGTTGATGGTCTAAGCGAAAACCGTCCCACTGGTAAGAAGACTGTGTACTCCTTTAACGATTGCTGGTGGCACGGATGCCCCCTTCCTGAGTGTGGAATCGTAGGAGATATCTACGGTAGACCTCCCGCCGCCAGTCTTGCGTGGACCCGCACCCGCGCTCAACTTCTAGGCTCCCAGTTAACTCACAAAATCTTGTGGGAGCATGAGTATGATGCACGGATGGGAACAGATGGACAGTACCGTGAAGAAATAAACACGATCAAACGTTCAATGGTGCTGAATCCTCTCAAATGCGGTGATAGCTTGTTCGGAGGGCGTACAAATCCCTTCAAGCTATACTTTCCGCCTACGGAGGGCGTGAAACTCCATTACTACGACTTCTGTTCTTTATATCCCTACGTGATGAAGAACAATCCGTACCCCGTAGGTGCACCTGAGAAACTGGTGGGACCTGACCTGCCCACCATCGAGGTGTTCTCAACAAATTTGAACGGGTACTATTTCGGCCTTTCTTTCGTAGATGTGCTTCCCCCACGCGATTTATGGATGCCGATCTTACCCGTCGTTATCGATCACAAGCTCATGTTTCCCCTGTGCGTGAAGTGCATAGAGGAGAACAGTGGGGAATGTAATCATACAACCAACGAGCGTAAGATCAGAGGTGTATATACAAGCCTAGAGCTGGATCTAGCTGTTCGCCATAGCTACAGAATATTGAAGATACATGAGGTGTGGAGGTTTCAGAAGTTACAAGAGATGGCACCCGGTTTTAAAAACCGGTTTTTAACCGGTGATGAAAATTTTTAATCATCACCGAAACCAACGATAAAAACCGGTTTTCAAATTTTTGCAGCTAGTCTCCGATCACTTTGGTCCATTTTCTATGAAACAAACGTTTCCAAACTTTTAAAAACATAGTAATTACATTTTGCTTCTTTTCGTATCGTTTTTTGTTTGTTTATAAGTGTAAATAATTGATGCTTCAGTCTTGAATGTTATGTGGATGATTGCACATTGATCAGTTAAGATTCTAAGATTTAATACTCCATCATGTCAAAGAAATCAAATGCTTGGTATCATTTCACTCGTAAGAATTAAGAAGAAGCAGAGTGTATGACATGTCACAATGTTTTAAAGTGTTGTGGAGGTTCTACTTCAAGTTTATCATCCCACATGAAAAATATTCATGGCATAAACATCGACCAGATTAATCAGCCATTGAAGAAACAAAGAACAGTGGAAGAGTTTGTGCAAAAAAAAGTCCACAGAAGAGGAAATTTCGAAACTTGCGTGTGTAGATGGACTGTGTTTCCAATCAATTGCTAAAAGTGAATTCATTCAAGAAAGCCTAAGAAAGATAAAATACGACAAGCCTCATCCAACTTCCCATAATGGTGTCAGAAAAATGGTGCTTAGTTTTTATGAGAAAAAGAAACATGAATTGGTCAACTACTTCAAGAATCAGGTGAGACAAGGAATCCGCTATTCATTAACTATGGATGAGTATACATCTTTGCAAAACCAAAAATATATTAATGTTCATGATGAAAATCAACATTGGTCTCTTGGTCTCATGAAAATAAATGGTTCTCTCGATAGCACCAAAACTATTGCAATCGTTAGGAAAAGATTGGAAGACTTTGGCTTGGACCTAGATAAGCATATCGTAGGTTGCACCACCGATGGCGCCTCAGTAATGGTCAAATTTGGAAGAGAAATAGTACCTGATCACCAGCAATGCATTGCACATGCTATACATCTCGCGGTTTCGGATATCTTGTATTCAAAAACTGCTGAAAATTCACTGAAGGGGAAAGTGACCCTACCCCTGAAGATGAAGCCATCGAAGATGATAAACACTGCACATTTATGCACTGATACAATTTTTGAGTCCGACATAGATGACATAATTGTTCTTCCAAAACTTCGAGAAGATTACTTAAAAGTAATAAATAAGGTGAGAAAAATCTGCTGCATATTTCGAGTCTCTTTTGAAAAATGAGAGATTGCAGGATTTTGTCAAAGGTGAATTTAATGTAAAGGAAATGAAGCTTATCCTTGACTGTAGAACGAGGTGGAACAGTCTTTTGGCCATGATGGAAAGATTTTTGAAACTTAAAAATTGCATTCCAAAGGCCCTCAGAGTGATACGCTCAACAGAGACGATTTCAGATGAAGAATGGAATGATCTAAAGAGCCTCTTTGACACGCTTCGTCCACTGGAAATGGTTTTGAAGGGACTCTGTTCCGAAGATGCAAATTAGCTCAAAGCTGAATCTTCCATGAAGTTCATTTTGGATAAATTTGAAAGCAAAAACAATCCTTTAGCTTTTGAGCTACGTCAGTGTCTCATTGATCGCTACTCATCGAGAAGACAAAAAGAAGCTCTCGCCTTGCTGAGTTTTCTCCACAATCCCTAGGTCTTGAAAAATGAATCATCAGCACCGTTCCTCTTTCCTTCAAGACAAGCACTTAAGAAGTATGCGGATCATACATTTAAGAGACTTTTCCCAGAAGTTTGCCAGATTTCAGAAACAGACGACCAAGTTCAATCAATTGCTTGGAAACTCGAAGATTCACAATGCAGCTCAGGTCGTGAAGTAAATGATGACGATCAACTTATGAACGAGTACATGTGTGAGATGAACAAACTGAAAAAGAAACCCAAGAAAGATTCTTCTGAGACCTTTACGCTGCGCTGGTGGCTTTTATTGTAAGCAACACCTCGTATATTCGATCCAAATTTTCGCTTCTATTCAAAGTAGCTTCAAAATATTTGAATTCATTGTTTACGTCAGAGTCCGAGAGAGTGTTTTCAGCTGCTGGTTTATTCGTTACAAAGATTCGATGAAGAATGTCAGATCAGACACCTAATGCTCTTTGTTTTCTCAAGTGTTATTTCAAAAATCAAGTTCGATAATAAACTTTTTAATTCAAATGTTACACATACTTGATTGAATTAATTAAAACCTTATTTCTGCTTAATATTTTGATCATTTACCTCCCTAAAAAGCATACAGAATCCCATCGGTGAAAACCGGTAAAAACCGGCTTTAAGAATATAGCGACGGTGAAAACCGGTTTTACACTTTTCGGTTATTTTCCACTCCTAGAAGTTACCCAACCTTTTCACGCCATATATAAACGCTTTTCTGAAGGATAAGGTAGAAGCATCAGGGTATCCGCGAGGAGTTGATACCGAAGATGAAAAATCGGCTTATATTCAACGTTACTGTGGCCGTGAAGGTATACAGCTTGACCGTTCCCAAATTGTAAAGAACCCAAGCAAGCGCTTTAGTGCAAAGTTGTGTCTAAACAGTCTTTGGGAAAAATATGCACATAATACTGGCAAAGGGAACGTTCATTGGCACAAAGTTATAGTGAAGTCTGGGGTTATGCCAACGCTCCCGATAAAGAGGTCATGGAAATCGTGAATGTAGGTAATACTTACATAATAAAGTACAAGTTCCAGGCACGTGCACAGGGGGGGGCTTGGGGGGCTTGAGCCCCTGCCCTTTTTCTTCTTCATATCAAAAGTGCCCTTTTAGTCAAAATTCATAAATATATTGATTCGACATAAATTTGAATTAATTAGTTATATTTTTATTTAGTTACTGCTACTTCAACAGATTTTCAAAACTGGAATTACTTTGATCCATGATTTTTTTATTAGAATAATAAACTTAACATACCGTTACTATTCCATATTTAAATGTATATACAGCAGAATACTGTAATTTATATGATGAGCAAGCTAAAAGTCAATATAAGTAAAATTGAATAATAATTGTAAATACACTCCAATATTTCAATATCTTCATATCTTTTGAAAATCTTGCAATAAAAACATGCCTTTTTACAACAAATTTTCATTTATTTTCTTTAATCAGCTTTATATACAAAAATAATGCATTGAATTTAATGGAATTTAAGAATATTTACCACATACAATTTTTAAATTTTTCTTTGTGTGTGTATACATATATATAGCCTATATGGCATTGCGGATTTCATTTTTAAAAATGTTAGGGGAGTGCCCTTTTTTCAACTGAGCCCCTGCCCTTCTGAAAGTCTGTGCACGTCACTGAGTACAACAATACCAAATTGGCCATAGATACTTCACGGGTTACAAACATACCTGTAGCCAGCTTCACAACGGCCTACGCACGCATCAAACTTTGGAGCCTATTGCATTCTCTTGGGTGGAGGGTTTTGTATGCCGATACAGATAGTGTGATATTCACAGAGAGGGAGTACGGGTGAGGGTGGGGGAGGATATGAAATATATCGTGAAGGCTAAGGGTATCACGCTCAACCAGACGAATCGGCGGGTCGTTAACTTAGATTCGTTGAAGGATCTAGTGTGCTTGGATGATGATGAGGGCGACCAGTCATCCCAACTAACTGTAGGGACCCACAATTTTCGGGCGCAAAAGCTGGGGGGCGTGAAGGAATTTAGGGGTACGAAGGTGTGCCGTAACACCTATAGGAAACATTACCAAGTGCCTGGTACCTATGATACCATACCCTTTGGATGCCATAATCTCTGATATGTGTATTGTTAACGATATGTTTATTTATTACACGTATTTGTAAATATATATATATATATATATATATATATATATATATATATATACACCTTGAATATTTCGTTTATTAAATAAATCGTGTTTCAATTAGCGTTTCACTTTCTCCTTTGTGTGTGTGTGTGTGTGCGTATGTACAGGCGAAAGTTCTAAGCTCCGCCCACCTGTATGATCGGTCACGTGACTCCTGCTACTACCTGGGCATATCTCTTCCCTACGTGCTCAGTTGACCGCTGCAAGACCTGGGTCTCAGAGACGAAAAATAGTAATGGCTACCTTTAATATTGCGTGTTCAACGTTTATGAAGTGGTATTCGGCAAAGTGTGAAGATAAGGTTACTGAATGGCTCCCTATTCCACCCTCCTTTGATACTTTTAAGGCTACATTGAATCGTGCGAAGGAACAAGAGGTACAAATACTCTACGGTTATTCTAGCAAGAGCATTGCAGGATTTCGTGGTACAAATGATGTATTGAAATATGTTGTAGGACTAAACTGTATAAAAGCTTACATATACCGTGAAGTAGAAGAAACAACACCTGCAGATGAGAAGCAACGGATATGGTTAGTGAGTCTTGTTGACGAGTGGTGCGACAAGCGATATTATGTCATGTTGCATCATACCGAGTACTCGTACCCTGCGACTGAGAATGTAAATCTTATCATCATGGAGAATCTTAAGTATTTTTACCACTACATTAATATATATCATGACGAGGTTTGTAGTGAGGTTGTGGCTAAAGGTCTGCATGAGTATTTAACAGCATTTAGAGATGAGTATCGCATGCTAAGCAAAAAGGAAAAATATGATCATATGTTTCTCTCAAATAGTGCGTCGGAGTGTGAATAAAATGTGTTTAGTTCGTGAAAATCCCACTAAGCAAAAATGTCTGGTGCGGATTCTGGGGAGTGGGAGTGATAAAACATTAAAACTGGTATTGCTCCATGTATCGGAAAATTTCTCAAAACACCTACCCAGTATAATGGGATACAAGTATTCACGTTGGAACAACGCCGTACACGTTTCATCAGCTTATGGTGTGACTCACTCCTCCCGTCGAGCCGATCTGCTCGCCTGTTGTTCATAGTCATCTAAGAGCTTGAACCGACTGGACGTGCGCTCCTCGAATACGATGGAACTTCCTTTGAGAAGCATTCTCACTGCCGTGTACGATGTAGCCGTGACGAAGTCGTTGTGCGTGTTCAGGCGTGAAACCGGTGCCATTAACTATGTACTGGAAACGACTTGTAGACAAACAAACAAACGGAATGTTGTTTATTTAAGTGTTGAGGAGATGTATAGAATCTTTGTGGTAGTTGAGAAGTGGAGTGAGGATTGTTATAAAATTCCTGCAGGTGTAGGTACAAGAAGAGAGCAGATTAATGATACCTAATACCCTCATACGCTATTGTTTTCATGTTGTGTATAAATAACGATCAGCCATGCATTCATATACGACTGATGTGAAAGAATGCTTCTGATAATAACGCGAAACCGTTTCATTCTCGACAGAATGTTTGAAATCGTCGGTTTCAGCAAGCTGAAGCCTATATTAGACGCGCGTATTACGGATATGCTTTATTTTCATACGGTTCTTGAATACGCATACACCGCTCTGCTCGATGGGTTTACCGAGTGTAGGACTGAACAAGGCGAGAATGGTCTAGAGCTGGATGCTATTTAAAAGGTTTAGACTCTTTGAAATATTTTGAACTTTGGTACAAAGCACTTGAGCGGTACAAGGCTGAGCTCACCTACACCGTTCACCCTGAAGAACTATTTTTTTATATAATGAACAGCTGTCGTAACGACTTAGAAGATTATTTCAACTGCCGCTATGCAGTGTGAAGAAGAGTTCACGATTGAAAAGCTCGGGTCGGTAGGAATAAACCCTCGATTGGAAAGGAGTATTTATAAACTTGTATTTAATAATGATGTGGCTAACGATGACCTCTTTGTACTTGCTTTTGAATGTATTCTAGCCGTGTTTAAAGATAACTTGCCAACCGAATGTAAAGTGAGCACAAAAATGGCATTGAACGATATGATGGCCATTTACATAGAGTATAGGTATCCCTATAACTTGAGCGGTGAAATAATGTTAAATCATATTTACTGCGTAATGCAAAGCAATAATGATGTGACTGTAGACTCGATTACGTGCGACTTTAGTGTTTTAGTTAAGCGCAGTAGAAGATAAGGTATTTTGATGTACATTTATTTTCAATATATTTAATTATTTAATATAATTGTGTGTGTGTGTGTGTGTGTGTATATATATACACAGGGCGTCCCAAAAAAATGTATACACACTTTAAATAATTATAAAGGCAGTGTTTATTAAAATACATTTCATTTTCAAAATGTAATAGAATCTACAGACATTATTTAATTGTTTTGTCAACGCCTGTTTTCAAACTGACGTCCGTTCTGGTCCAGGCACTGCTGATAACGCGAAGCAATGGAATCGCAAACATCACGAAACATTTCGTTTGGTATTTGTGTGCATTCTCGTTCAATGGCTGCTCTCAATTCAGCGACTGTTGCAGGTTTTATAGCGTAGACTTTGTCTTTTAAGTATCCCCATAAAAAAGTCTAGTGGTGTGAGGTCTGGTGAACGCGGAGGGTATTCTACGAAACCCCTTCGTCCAATCCACATCCACATCGTGCCAAGTACCACTCGCAATACTCCACTCTTCGGTCCGGATCATCTTCATTAATAGCATGGACTAATCTTGGAATGTAACTTTTCCAGTGACAGCGCTTCAAAATGCGTTGGACAGACGATTCTGAAATTCCTACCTCACGACTCGCTTGCCGCACAGATTTTCTTGGACTTTGGTGATACGTTTCCAGTACTCTTTCTTGCTTTGTGGGGCTTGTCGATGTCCGTGGTCTTCCGGAACGCTTCTTGTGGACATTCTGAACAGTTCCATCGGCTTCAAACTTATCTCTAATTCGAGTGATGGTAAGTCGCGTTGGTGGATCTGTTTGAAACTCCCTCCTAAACTGTCTTTGCACTTCAACTGCGTTTTCACACTTCCAGTAGCATTTTAGAATGAATTTCCTTTGTTCAAAGCTTAGTCTGACTGCCATTATTAATTCTAATGGGTTTAACTTGGAAAGAAAGAAACATCAATTGAGCTATCAGCTGTTAAAGTGTGTATACATTTTTTTGGGACGCCCTGTATATTTCTCCTGTACTATTATTTTGATGGTTATACTTCATCGTTTTGTATTATATTATTATTTTTTTATTATATATATATTTCTCGTTCGTATTTCTTATACTATTATTATTTTTTTATTTTATTTTTTTTATCATATATATTCCATCGTTTGTATAGGATTCTATATTTATTTTCTATATATTTCATGAAATTTATTCCGATAATTCGTCTAAATATACAGAATGATGTAATGGTGTTTTATTTAATTCTTTTGGTTGTATGTATAAACGATATTATTTAATTATATGTATTCCAAATGGCTGGGTACGCCTTTTAAACCGACTGACGGGTTTCTAAGCCAACTGTCAAGAATATATGCATTAATTAAATAAATAGCGCTATCTGCAACTCAATCCTAATAATGTACACCTGAACAAACCACTTACGCTTTCTAAGCCAGATTAAACCTTCTAAACCGACTGACGGAATTCTAAACTAACTGTCAAGAATTAAATAAATAGCGCAATCTGGCAACTCAACCCTAATAATGTACACCTGAACAAGCCATTTACGCCTTCTAAGAATCCTTCTAAGCCAACTGGCTGATTTACATCATATAAGACAGCGGGCGCTCAGATGAACTCTCATTATGCTAAACTTTCACCTTCTCTTCTTTCTTCCTTTTCTACCTCCCTTCGGGGAGTCAAAAAAAAAAAATGGTGTCAATAATCCAGCAGGGTTGAAGCACCTTAAACAGAAAAAACAAACAAACATTATGCGTCTGGCTGGAGCCAGGCGAACACCCCCCCTCCTTCTCATTTCTCTCCCTCTCTTAGGTTAAGATTACCCCTTTGGGGGGAGGTCATCCTCCCTTCTCCCCCCGAATATCCCTCCCCCCCCTTTGCAGCATTGATTTGTTGCACAACCCGTCCCCTTCATTTCATACCCCCTTGCAACATTTCCCCTCCCCCTTTTGTTGTATATCTCGTGCAACATCCCTTTGCAATATTGATCAACATTGCAACATTCCTGCACTCTCCCATTTTGCGCCCATACAAAATTATTGCTCTCCCCCTCCTTTTTCAATGCACTGACTTGGATTTCGAGCTTTTTGTATTAAAAAAATATTTGAAAGGATTATAGCCTAGTGATAATTTATCATAATTTTATCGTCATTAATATTGTTTAACAACGCTTCTGAATTGAATTTGAATTGAATTGAATAACCTTTATTAATAATAAAATAAATACATTCGTTTTATAATTTACAATGACATGAATAATTGTGAAGCTCGGCTATTTATTTTATTTAATTTGGCCCTTAAGCTTTAGGCTTTACTGGGCTCTTATTAAAAATAAACAGCTAGTTGTTAGTAATTAATAATAAATAAATAAATAAGTAAATAAGTATTATTAATAGTTAAAGCATGTATTAATCTTAAATTACACCCGTACACATTTGAAAACTTGTCGATCGATTTTTACAAACTAGTTGGTGATTCTATATAATTTGAGTGCGCTGATCTCAAAAATATAGTTAGTTTTTCCCTATCACGTATGGTTTTCTTACTACAGGGTGTGTCACAAATCCCCCATTTATCCCCAAATGTGAACCATCTTATCGAGACCAACATTGGATTGCACATGCTAAACCATAAATTTTGTTGTTATAGACTACAGTAACGCGTAACGCTTACATAATAATGTAGGGTAAATATATATAACAACCAGTCCCGTTCCCAGCAAAATACTCTCTCCCCTCCCATCAATGGGTGGTTAACATTTGGGGACAGATGAGGTATTACAACACCCCTTGTAGCACGAAATCTTTAGGTGATAGAGTAAAACCTAATTAAAGCAGAATTAAATAGCTCCTAGCTCTTGGACAAGCATATTGCTTGTTTATGAAAGAATAAAAAATAACAAAGAAACAAAATATATTTACCTTCTTTACTTGCAAACATTTCAGGACTTATTCCAAAGACTTAAGACTATGTGTCGGATGCCAATAAATTGTTCTCCTGCAATCTAGACCCCAAAAGTTCTGCAGAGTCCTTAGGCAGATTCAAATCCCTGACTAAGTCATTTAGTTCGGCTTGGGTTAATGGTTTAGGATCTCGGTCAGCTGTTGGCTGTTCATAAACATCATCATTGTCTGGATTTGGAGCTGAATCAGAATCTGAATTGTATTGATCCAGACTCTCGGGTGGGCGGGGAATAGGAACTTCTGGACCATGGGGTACCGGCCTTATTGCAGATGAAAGACTTGGGTATTGAAGGCTCTCTTTATTCTTTGCATTATAACCTTTAACATTGCAAGAACAGAAGTAGCAGTCGTCGGTATGGTTTCTAGGCTCGCGCCATACCATAGGGATCCCAAATGGCAAACTTTTCTTTTACCTTTGCTCCAATTCCTTAGTGCCGCAACACACGTAAGACAAACCTTGTGTGGAGCCCAACTTTTGTCTTGATCTCCTAATTTAATTCCAAAATAAGCATGATAAGCTCTCTTAATGAAGTTCGTTACATTTGTCCTTTGTTTTACAACAACATACCAACCACAAATATAACAAAATATGTCTGGACTATGGGTACATCCTCTAGAAGCCATTATTAAAATTTTAAAGACGTAATGTTAGAATTATCTATCTGAAAAATATGAAAAAACGAAATTAATTAAAGATAAAAAAGGTAAAAAATTACAAAAACGCCCCAAAATTGTTTTGCTAATAACTTTAAAACTGTGGTGATAGAAAAAAACTGGTAGCATTTTTTAATTCAGCGCAGCGAACTGCTTCAGAATCACATGTCAAAATAAAGAAATCGATTTTCATGCAGACCGGTGTTATTACTACTGACATGACAAATGCAAGGTCACCATTGAAGGTATTATACCAATACCATGCAAAGAAACAAATATTATACATGAGAGATGTAATAAAAAATCCGTTATCCCCCTTCTGACACCAGTTTGTAATAAAAAATTGTCCGTTGTCAGGGGAGACGGACCCTTATTACAAATTGTTTTTTCTCGAAGGTCACTGTAAATGCTCGATGAGTAAATTGAAGTTATAATAAATCTTTCGTTAAATTAGTGACCCTCTGCGTGAATTCTTTATCCTCCGCTTACTTCTGTACCCCCGATTTCAGTGTGTATTTGATAATGAAATAGTTTGTTTGCATAGCTTTTAATCAATAAATTGAAGTCACATTTGGCTACAAGTTCGATTTCAAATTCGAAATATAATACGATTAAGTTCAGGTTTTTTCTTAAACTAGTATTAACATTAATCAAATTAGTTAAGTTATAACGTTGCCCATCCACTACATCCCTCGCAGTAGTTTAGGCTAACAGCTCTCAATATTTCCTCATAAACTCACAATCTCCATATTCTCTCAAACTCCATATCTCGAACTCAAATCTCGAATCTCACTCAATAACTCTCAAATTTAGTTTTTTAACGAGCAAACCCCCTCAAATGCCTACTCGGAGAATTACTAGAGCGCCACCCGGCCTTTTCACTCATTCCCGACGAAGCGCCAGATCTATTCTAACCGTCAGAATCCAAGGCGCGCCGAGGCGAGCCCAATCAACGGAGACTGATTGGTGGGGGAGAGCGCAACTTAGGGGTTTGCCTCCTGTTAATGCGCTTGTTCAAGCATTTGAGAACAAAGAAAAAGAAAGGAGGGGGGAGCGTCGCACGAGTCGATGAGGACACTCGAGGTTTATCTCAAGGACTGTTTTAAATACTGAAGATAAAACATGGGGTATTATGGGGAATCAAGTGGCTTGTGTATAACAAATTCGTTCCTTCCAAAAAAAAAACAAAAAAAAAGTATTGAGTCCCTGAGGGAACTTGAGGCCGAACGAAGGACTTCAATCGTCCGTGAATACGGAAAGATAAATGCTCCGTGAGCGGAAATGATTCGTAGTGGAGAGGCAATTCTCAAAACACGAATTTAGGTTACTTAGGTCTATCCAGATACGTTAGAACTCGTAGTTACAATGAAAATATGAGAAATTCAATCGAACATTAACCTAGTTAAGCTTGCTTACTATTTATAAATAAATTGAAAGTTGTCAAATCAATAAGCTAAAAATTAAATTTAGATAATAAATACTGAGCCAAACAACATATGCGGATTTATTCTAAAAATTACATTTGCAGAATAAATACTTTTAACTCTTTTTTAAGGGTCTACGGGCACTCTCTTCAAAAGTTGCCCTATAGTCCTATAGTCGTAGAATATCTATCGCAGGCACTAAAATGTTTGCCTCGTAACTTATGCCTGGGAAAAATGAAATGTGTATTGACTCACCGTGTAATTAATATATAAGTAGAGGAAAGGGTAGGTTTTAAAAAAGAAATACACAGCAAGATCACATTATACGGAGCAATTTTAATTTCTGAATGCCTTATAAGGGCAACGCCTTTCCCTAAATTAAATAATCCGATGTGGAAACAGATCAGCCTTCAATATAGTGTCATTTTCATTTATGTTAACATCATGAAAAATGCGTCTACCGGTTTAGGACGATTAATTCTTGTAACTTGGGGTGGAAAGTGCTTTCTTTAGGAGGAATAATTCGTACAACGAGTCGCCTAACGACTCTTATAGTTTTCCAAAGGGATGACTAAATTAAATTTTCATAAATCTCATAAAGTTCATAAATTTTATAAGTAAAAATGGAAAAACTTTTTTTTCTTTTTTCTATACTAAAATTTGCATACTCAACCGAAAGACGAAAGCCTACGTTCCGAGGGCCTACTTTATTAGTTAACTGAATGAAATTATATGAATTTATATTTTTCAGTATAATTTAGTTATCAAGTACGGTCAGCAATTAGTTCGAATGCAAGCTTTACCCGCATCGTAAGCGCGAAAACAAGTTGGTCAGCATCTGATCTCTATTTACAGAAAGTTGCTTTCGAGAGACTTTCGCAATCTCGCTTTATGACACAAAATGATATCATAATGGTTTTATAAGTTAATATGCTTTTAAAATAAATAAGGGAAAGCGATATAGCAGGGAGAAAATTTGAAATACACAGACGGAGAAACATAATAGTTGCATAAAGAGAGGTCATTTCAGTAAGGCTCGTAAATCGAACCTGTATTGCTACTTATTTATTCATTAAGCACTGTTCACTGAAGGAAACTTCAATGATTTAATTTACATAAGCACTTATCACTAATTGTCAGTTAGTTACTCACTAACTACCGAATGAAGTTACTACTTTAGCAATTCAATTCTACCATGTAAATTTAATTAAATAAATTAAACTACCTTCATTCGGTCGTTTTTTCGTAAGGATTAAAAATGGGGAAAAACACAAAAGGGCCAGATGGGAGAAACGGTTTAAGTCTTAATTACGGGAATGCCCATTTCCTCGTAGCCAACGTTAGGTAATGATTCTGGGATCCGGTATGACTGAATTGCGGTATGACTGAGTGCGGTTTACGGGATCGGGGGGACAAAAAAATATCTGGCAAAGTTTTTTGTTTAATTTACTTGAATCAGGGTGCCTTAATAGTTGAAATTAAATTAAATGGATGTCTTGTCGTTTCTTGTTCGACTTTAAATCAAAGTTCTTATTTCTAAATTATATTAAATTTCTGAATCAGTAGCCACGGACTTTCTCTACCGTCGCCTAATTTATCTCAAGACTTCCTAACACTACTTAAGCCCTGTGCGGGATAATTCCCTCTAAATCCCGGAGGCTAGTGGCTAGCGTTGCTTAATCTAATATCGTATATTTTCTTCTCCTCCTGAAAGGAGATATTAACGGATTGGGTTTCCAGCCCCAATCTGGAGATTGGCGTTCAAACGCCGCGTGCGGAACTCTGCCGAAATCTGAATTAATTTCTCTATGCCCCGATCCGGAGATCTGCGTCTAACCGCCGAGTACAAAAATCTACAGCATTCGCATGAGATGGTGACGTTATTACTGCGTGACTTCCGTTTGGTAGGAAGGATTCACCAACGCGAAGTGCTTAGGTCACTTAACGTGTGACTTCCGGTTGAAAGGAACTACTGAATGAATAATATAATTCTTAAAATAATATAAACCCTCAAGTTTTTATAGCTTCGAGCTTTGTATGGTTTTAATCGAAAATAAAGTTAATTTGGAATATATATATATATATATATATATATATATATATATATAATATATATAAACAGCATAGTAACAGCCTTTGCCAATGACACAAAGATCAGTAGAAAAATAAGAAACTCAGAAGATATAGGATCTCTACAAACCGACATAAACAGAATCTACAAGTGGACGGAAGACAACAATATGAAGTTTAACAGAAATTTCAGCTGTTACCGTACGAAAAAAGCGAAGACCTAAAATCCATGGAATATTATACCCCAAATGGACAGGAAATTCAGAGAAATTCTAGAGCAAAAGATTTAGGGGTTGTAATGACTGATGATGCGAAATTTGAAACACAAAATAAGATAGCAGTAAACAGAGCAAAGAGAATAACTGGGCAGATATTGAGAACCTTTAAACGAAGGGATAGGAATATAATGATTCCTCTACTGAAAACCCTAATCATACCCAAATTGGAATACTGCTCGGTCCTAACATGCTCATACAAAAAACGAAGACATTAGACAGCTGGAAGGGATTCAAAGAAGCTTCACAGCCAAGATCAAGGGGTGCAAAGAACTAAATTACTGGGAAAGTCACGCGAACTAAACCTATATTCACTGGCAGGGAGGAGAGAGAGATGCACTATTATTTACACAGAAAAATAATGGAGAAACTAGTCCCTAATCTTACTCTGAACCCTGTAACTCCCCAAACAACGTTGGAAAGTAGAAAAGGAAGACTGTGTCGTGTTCCCAAATTAAAGGTGAGACAGGGAACATCCTTAACCCTGAAAGAAAATAGTTTTGTTGTGAGAGGATCAAAACTGTTTAATCATCTGCCCAAAGACCTAAGGAACACGAATGGTGTTGCAGTGGACATCTTCAAAAGAAGATTAGAGGCCTGGCTCAGAACAATCCCCGATGAGCCGGGCGTACCTGGCTATGTGAGGTGGAGAGTACAAGAAACCAACTCACTACTTCACCAGGCCAACTCGAGAGGAGGGGCGACAAGCTTCACCTTCGTGAAATGAGGAATCATCGCGCGGAACCTTTGAAAGGTATGTGTGTATATATATATATATATATATATATATATATATATACATGAGTGAGAGTATATATATATATATATATATATATATATATATATATATATATATATATATATATACTGTGTGTATATATAAGAAAAATTATTATTAGATTTTTTTCTTCTGTTACTAGTTTGGAAAAAGTAAAAATATTACATGGAATCATCCTCCTATGACCAGTTTAATTATAACATAATAATCATTACATAAATAAGAAGAGTGAATGAATTATAATTACCGAGAAAGCGTTTACCTTAATTAAGTTTAGATATTAAATTCCCTTTTGGGAACAAGAATAACCATTTTACTTCAAAAAAAATAATTCAAAGAGAAATGGGAATATAAATTTTACTCGTACGGAAGGAGGAAACAGCAGCAATCACACTGAAGATGGGATTATTTTTCATATATACACTATATATTAGTATACACACACTATATATTATATATATAATTCATTTTAACTCCTTCGTTTATATACAGGGTGTTTCAAAAGTCCCTCATTATTTTTAAAATTTTATTAAAATAGCAATTACAAGAGGAACCAAATGACAATTTGGTTGCTGAGTCTACGATTCATGAGAATTTTGGTGGCATCAAACTTGGCTTCATAAGTCTACTGGAAAGTCACTGGTACACCTCAACGTGGGCACCGTCTTTTTCGAAACAAGCGAGCCACCGTTTTACGCATTCTTGGCCGACATTGGACAACATTTCGGGAGTAACAGAAGCACACGCATTCCTGATCCGTTCTTCTAGTGTGGGGAGGACTCGCGGCTTGGTGGCGTACACTTTGCTCTTAATGTAGCCCCACAAAAAGAAGTCGCATGGGGTAAGATCAGGCGAGCGAGCAGCCCATTCGATGGGACCACGGCGACCAATCCACCGATCCGGGAACTGCTTATTCAGAAATGAGCGAACCTCACGCGAGTAATGAGCAGGGGCACCGTCTTGCTGGAAAATGACTTCTTGCATGTCAGCTACAGCTGACAGTTGGGGGATGCAGAACTCCTGAAGCATACGAAGGTAATTGTCTCCGTTGACGTTCACGGAATTTCCATCTTGATCCCGGAAGAAGAACGGACCAATCAGCCCAGCTGAGGAGATGGCACACCAGACGACCAATTTCGGCGTGTCCCTTTCATGTTCACGGATCTCCGCAGGATTGTGAGTTCCCCAGATGCGGGTGTTGTGCCGATTGACGCGACCAGAAAGGTGGAAGAGAGCTTCGTCGCTGAACCACATGTGCTCCAGGATCGATGGGTCTCTTTCGTAGTGATGCAGCAGTGTCTCACACATCTCCACCCGGCAATCGTAGTCTTGAGGTTCCAGCTTCTGAACCACCTGGATCTTGTACGGATACAGCTTGAGACCACGCCGCAAAATCCGTTGGATAGATGTCGCGCTGATGTTCAGTTCCGCAGCAGCTCGCCGAATGGACTTTCCTTGACTCTGAGTAAACGCCTCACGGACAGTTTCGACATTCTCCTCACTCCGCCCACTTCGAGGTCTTCCTGATCGTGGTTTGTCCTTTACGGATCCAGTCTCCATAAACTTCCGGTGGGTGGCGACGATGGTGTTCCTATCCGGTGCATAATGCTGTCCGTAGACTGCCCGGAATCGTCGCTGCACTTCGACCACAGATTGAAAAACCTCCTGCCATGCAGCGATTTTACACCTCTGCTCTAGAGTCAGCATGGTAGCAGAAGAAAACGGAGCAAAACTTCAAATGTAGACTCAAAAAATTCTCAACTACTGAGTAAGAGTTTACCACAAGATGAACGTCGTTGGTCGATTAGCTGCAAAGAAAATTGAAAATCAAATTAGTGAGGGACTTTTGAAACACCCGGGGATGAATATTGTGCACAGAGAAATAAAATAATTTAAAAACTATAAGTTTGTTATATGATAATTATTACATAAAAATTGTGCATCAGTTTATTTCTTATAATCAAAGTTTATGACAAGATTAATCATAAGTTAAAAAAGATGGGGCACTGAAATGTTTCAGCTTAAACACAAGATGTAATTCCAAAAAGTTAAAGTATATTTACAACAAACTTTATAAGACAAATAATAAAATTATAACTTCGAATGTACTTTGTCTTACTTTATTTATGCTTCATTTTATTGTTTCTAAATTTGTCTTGTGCTTCCTATAATACAGGGTGTACATAAAGTCAGGATCTATTTTTGTGAAGCACTTTGAAATTATATGGAATTCAATCATAAAATGATAAAGTGGTAACATTTATTAAATAATTAAGAGTAGGATTCGACGTGACGCCCATCAGTATCCCTGCACAGCTCAAATCGTTCCGCAGCATTTCTAAACACATTCTGGAGCATTTGCGGGGTTATGTTATCTGCAGCAGTTCGTATACGTGTACGTAAGTTTTCAAGACTCGTAATCTTCGTCTGATAGACGTGCGATTTGATAAAGCCCCATGCAAAGAAATCTAAAGGGGTTAAATCTGGTGATCTCGCTGGCCAAGGTCTGTTGCTTCCGCGTCCGATGCAGCGATTTGAAAAACGTCCATTTAGATAATCCTGAACATTTTTGGCATAGTGACAAGGAGCACCATCATGTTGATAGACGACGGGGATAGGATTGTTAGTACCGTCGTCTACCAACATGATGGTGCTCCTTGTCACTATGCCAAAATTGTTCAGGATTATCTAAATGGACGTTTTCCAAATCGCTGCATCGGACGCGGAAGCAACAAACCTTGGCCAGCGAGATCACCAGATTTAACCCCTTTAGATTTCTTTGCATGGGGCTTTATCAAATCGCACGTCTATCAGACGAAGATTACGAGTCTTGAAAACTTACGTACACGTATACGAACTGCTGCAGATAACATAACCCCGCAAATGCTCCAGAATGTGTTTAGAAATGCTGCGGAACGATTTGAGCTGTGCAGGGATACTGATGGGCGTCACGTCGAATCCTACTCTTAATTATTTAATAAATGTTACCACTTTATCATTTTATGATTGAATTCCATATAATTTCAAAGTGCTTCACAAAAATAGATCCTGACTTTATGTACACCCTGTATATAGCGACGTCCTCTTATGGTCATTATAGTCGTGACATACGAGGTACAGTCAGTAAATGCGCGGAATTATTTCTTAAACCCCTCAACTGTTTTGTAAGTACTTCTACCGGCGGCTACAGATAGTTTAATAATAAAATAATAATAATAATAATAATAATAATAATATAATAATATTTATTCAGAAAGAACACATTACATAAGATATACATCACATCCATATTTTTCTCGCTCTTTCTAGCATCTAGCAAAGAACCTCTTCAACAACTTTACTTCCTCTTCTTTCCCTCTTTTCCATTCCGACGGCTTAGTTGCCGTCTCTTCTCCTGACAGAGCTGAACTCTTCGGTCATACTTTCGCTTACAATTCAACGCTGGACGATTCCAATGCTGTTCCTTCATTTCCTCCCCGCTCTGACTTTATGATGTCTGAAATTAGAATCTCTTCTAAAAATGATTTTTTCTGCCCTATCTGGGCTCAACTCTAGGAAGGCGTATGGTCCTGATGGTGTTCCTCCTGTTGTTCTTAAGAACTGTGCTTCTGTGCTGACACCGTGCCTAGGCAAACTCTTTCGTATTTGTCTCTCATCTGGTACGTTTCCGTTCTGCTGAAAGTTCGCTTTCATTCAGCCTGTCCTAAAGAAGGGTGACCGCTCTCAACCCTCCAACTATCGTTCAATTGCTTTGATTTCTTGCCTTTCCAAAGTTTTTGAATCTATCCTTGATAGGAAGATTTTTAAACACCTTTCTTCTCACAATCTTCTTTCAGATCGTCAGTACGGATTCCGCAAGAGACGCTCTACTGGCAATCTTCTTGCATATCTCTGACTCTTGGTCATCCTCCTTTCGGGATTTTGGTGAAACTTTTGCTATTGCGCTAGACATATGAAAAGCCTTTGATAGAGACTGGCACAAATCTTTAATTTCCAAACTGCCCTCCTTCGGTTTCTATCTTTCTATCTGTGCCTTCATCTCTAATTTCCTTTCTGGCCGATCTATAGCTGCGGTTGTAGATGGCCACTCTTCCTCTCCTAAAGCTATTAACAGTGGTGTTCTTCAGGGTTCTCTGCTTCACCCACTCTTTTCCTGTTATTTATTAATGATCTTTTAATTCGCATTTCCTGTCCTATTCACTCCTATGCCGATGATTCCACTATTCACTTCTCCACCCGCTTCCCAAAGCGTCCCTCTCAACAGTCACTCCATGATTTGCGTAGTACGGCTATGGAGCACCTGATCTCTGATCTTTGTGTTATATCTGATTGGGGCAGAGAAAACTTTGTGGCTTTCAATGCCTCAAAATCTCAGTTCCTCCATCTGTCCACTCGTCACAATCTTCCGCACGACTATCCCCTTACCTTCAACAACACACAACTCAATCCTTCCTCTTCTCTTAACATTCTTGGCGTTTCCTTTTCTCGTGATCTTTCCTGAAAACATCACATATACTCTTTCTAAAACGGCTTCTAAGAGGTTAGGTGTGCTGTACCGCCTCCGTGGTTTCTTCACCCCCACTCAGTTGCTCTCTCTGTACAGGGGTCTTGTTGGCCCCTGTATGGAGTATGCTTCTCATGTGTGAGGTGGTTCAAGCCACACAGCAGTACTTATCGGGGTGGAATCAAAGGCTTTTCGTCTCATCAATTCCCCGCCTCTTACTGATTGTCTTCAATCTCTCTCTCTTCACCGCAATGTGCCTCACTCGCTCTCTACTATCGCTATCATAACGGACATTGCTCTTTTGAACTTTCTAACTGCATGCTTCCTCCTTTAAGGAGAGCACGCAGTACCAGACTTTCTACACTTTCTCATTCCTTTTCTGTCCAACTATCTAATGCAAGGGTTAATCAGTATTTTCAGTCTTTCGTCTACTCAACCGGTCAACTCTGGAACAATCTTCCTCAATCCATCTTTCCTCCTATGACCTCCCATCTTTCAAACGCAGAGTGTCTAGGCATCTCGAAAACCCCAGACCTTGATTTTGACTCTTCTATGGGAGGGCGCTTTTGCGGTCATTTGCCCTTGGCCCCTCCTTCCTGCATAAAAAAAAATCTTATCTGAATATGCCGTTGGGAAGTATAACAGCTTTTCAGGCAAAAATCTGAGATTCATTTCTCCTTTTACAAAGGAAAATAAGAAATATAAATAGAATTAGTAAAAAATAAAAAGTTGCATTTAGTTAACTCTGTCATTACAAATGAAAATTGAAATAACTTTGAAATAATAGAAAATGAAATGGTAAACAATATGGTAAACCAAACATTTGGAAATACCAAAATAAACAATTTCTATTACGAGTACAAATTAGAAATGCTACAATCTTAAAGTTACAAAAGTACAGATAAATGAGATACATTATAACTAGAGATTGAACCCGGTTTTAAAAAACTGGTTTTTAACCAGTGATGAAAATTTTTAATCATCACCGAAACCGATGATAAGAACCGGTTTTCACATTTTTGCGCAAGTCTCCGATCACTTTGGTCCATTTTCTATGAAACAAACGTTTCCAAACGTTTAAAAACATAGTAATTACGTTTTGCATCGTTTCGTATCGTTTTTTGTTTGTTTATAAGTGTAAATAATTGATGCTTTAGTCTTGAATGTTATGTGGATGATTGCACATTGATCAGTTAAGATTCTAAGATTTAATACTCCATCATGTCAAAGAAATCAAATGTTTGGTATCATTTCACTCGTAAGAATAAAGAAGAAGCAGAGTGTATGACATGACACAATGTTTTAAAGTGTTGTGGAGGTTCTACTTCAAGTTTATCATCCCACATGAAAAATATTCATGGCATAAACATCGACCAGATTAATCAGCCATTGAAGAAACAAAGAACAGTGGAAGAGTTTGTGCAAAAAAAGTCCATAGAAGAGGAAATTTCGAAACTTGCGTGTGTAGATGGACTGAGTTTCCAATCAATAGCTAAAAGCGAATTCATTCAAGAAAGCCTAAGAAAGATAAAATACGACAAGCCTCATCCAATTTCCCATAATGGTGTCAGAAAAATGGTGCTTAGTTTTTATGAGAAAAAGAAACATGAATTGGTCAACTACTTCAAGAATCAGGTGAGACAAGGAATCCGCTATTCATTAACTATGGATGAGTATACATCTTTGCAAAACCAAAGATATATTAATGTTCATGATGAAAATCAACATTGGTCTCTTGGTCTCATGAAAATAAATGGTTCTCTCGATAGCACCAAAATTATTGCAATCGTTAGGAAAAGATTGGAAGACTTTGGCTTAGACCTAGATAAGCATATCGTGGGTTGCACCACCGATGGTGCCTCAGTAATGGTCAAATTTGGAAGAGAAATAGTACCTGATCACCAGCAATGCATTGCACATGCTATACATCTCGCGGTTTCGGATATCTTGTATTCAAAAACTGCTGAAAGTTCAGTTGAAGGGGAAAGTGACCCTACCCCTGAAGATGAAGCCATCGAAGAAGATAAACACTCTGCACATGAGTTAAGCGAAGATGAGAGTGAAATTTTATGCACTGATACAATTTTTGAGTCCGACATAGATGACGTAATTGTTCTTCCAAAACTTCGAGAAGATTACTTAGAAGTAATAAATAAGATGAGAAAAATCTGCCGCATATTTCGAAAGTCTCCTTTGAAAAATGAGAGATTGCAGGATTTTGTCAAAGATGAATTTAATGGAAAGGAAATGAAGCTTATCCTTGACTGTAGAACGAGGTGGAACAGTCTTTTGGCCATGATAAAAAGATTTTTGAAACTTAAAAATTGCATTCCAAAGGCCCTCAGAGTGATACGCTCAACAGAGACGATTTCAGATGAAGAATGGAATGATCTAAAGAGCCTCTTTGACACGCTTCGTCCACTGGAAATTGTTTTGAAGGGACTCTGCTCCGAAGATGCAAATTTGCTCAAAGCTGAATCTTCCATGTTCATTTTGGATAAATTTGAAAGCAAAAACAATCCTTTAGCTTTTGAGCTACGTCAGTGTCTCATTGATCGCTACTCATCGAGAAGACAAAAAGAAGCTCTCGCCTTGCTGAGTTTTCTCCACAATCCCGAGGTCTTGAAAAATGAATCATCAGCACCGTTCCTCTTTCCTTCAAGACAAGCACTTAAGAAGTATGCGGATCATACATTTAATAGGCTTTTTCCAGAAGCTTGCCAGATTTCAGAAACAGACGACCAACGACCAAGTCCAATCATTTGCTTCGAAACTCGAAGATTCACAATGCAGCTCAGGTTGTGAAGTAAATGATGACGATCAACTTATGAACGAGTACATGTGTGAGATGAACACACTGAAAATGAAACTCAAGAAAATATTCTTCTGAGACCTTTGACGTAAACAATGAATTCAAATATTTTGAAGCTACTTTGAATAGAAGCGGAAATTTGGATCGAATGTACGAGGCGTTGCTTACAATAAAAGCCACCAGCGTAGAGTCCGAGAGAGTGTTTTCAGCTGCTGGTTTATTCGTCACAAAGATTCGATCAAGAATGTCAGATCAGACACTTAATGCTCTTTGTTTTCTCAAGTGTTATTTAAAAAATGAAGTTCGAAAACCGGCTTTAAGAATATAGCGACGGTGAAAACCGGTTTCACACTTTTCGGTTATTTTCCATCCCTAATTATAACTATGGCGTAATATAAACTTTTAACAATTTATATAGCTTGTGACTGCACCCAATTTAATATTGTGAATTTTGCATATACAGTATAATAGGTAATTTTCTTTGTTTAGTAATATTTACAAGTTGTAATATATATATATATATATATATATATATATATATGCATACACACACACATACATTAATAGAGTTAAAGTGTTTCTTTAGTGATTTCCAAAACGAAATTAATGATAGTGTTTATCTGACATTAATAGGTATAACGTTCCAGATATCTGCCTCTTTGTAGGAGAGAGCATTTCCTGCAATTCGCATTGAATAATTTGGTTTATGTATGAAATCATTGGGAAGCCTTGTATTATGATTATTATATAAGGTTGGTCTGATAGGGGGTAATCGCCCAATGAATGGGCGAAATATAGTTTATATTATTAACAACTTTGTACATACTGATACCGACAGTAAGTTTGTACAAGTCTTAGTTTTAGAATATTTAAATTTCTGAACATAGGAGAGTTATGAGATTGCCTGTTATCATTGTTTGAGAGAGTTCGTAAGCATTTTTTATGGATTACTTCTAGCAGATATCATATATAATTCTTTGTACTACCCCATGCTGTGATTCCGTATTGTAATTGTGGATGAATAAACGAAGAATAAACGAGTAGCTTTTGAAATTTAATTTTTCATCTAACTTGATACCAAGAATTTTCACTTCATTTACTTTTGCAAGTGGAGTGTTCCAATTATCACAGGCCTGCGATGGTTTTGTTGTCCGAAATATTTTATCACTTGTACGGAAAAACTATACACGCTTACAACATGGTATCGTATGTGGTACCTTTACTTCTCAATTAAATATAAATTATTAATTTATTGAATTAAATATCTACAAAATTGCCTCGGATTGGCGACATAGCCTATTGGAAATGAAAATAATTGCCATACATACATAGAACCCATATGTAGGCATCGGGCCCGCTTGACAACACGAAAACCAAATTTATTATTTCGTGTTCAACATTTTCCATTGCTGACTCGTGAAAATTACTTCGAGAGAAGAGTCAACGAACTATGCAAAATCAGCAAATAATAAAAATACAAAGATATATATTATATTATACTGGCGGCACTCTGAGCTGCTTATGTTACACCGATGCTTTAAGCAAGGAAGATGTACTTTATCTTCCTATAAGTTCTGCGTGAATTCCTCATAATATAAAACCTAATAACTGTAAAAAGGATAGGCCTATTCCTTCAGGTATTTAACCCTTTCGCTCACGAATTATGACAATGGGTAAAAAAGAAATTTGCCTTTATGTGTGGTTATAATATAAGAATCAATATGGTTTATTTTTCAGCTACACAATTGTCTACCCAGTGAGTGAAAGGGTTAAATACAGTGACTGCCTATATTAATTACATTAAATCAACTCGTTGTGTAACTCCATCGTACCGCGGCCCTACATCGATAAACATCGTCGCGCCCTACATCGAAACAGAAGTGAGGCCCAACGAAATAATAAGGTAAGGCAATTCCTTTCTTTACCATTAGGCAGCGCAAATACCGAAGGCAATTAAACATGAAGAGGTCCTCTGAAAACCTACATATACATAACTCTCTAACGAAAAAACGTAGGGCTTTTGTCGTTAACTCCCACTGTAATCTGCTGGAAATTTCCAACGGATGAGGGTAACAAGCAATCAACCCATAGCCCCTATAGTTTTATCACATGGTGGCCCGTGTGGGGAACCGATCCCTTTACCTTTACACTAACACAAACTTTACCTTTACACTAACCGTAAACAAAACCTTGTTCATTTAACAGGCTTAATTCATTTTAGGGCCTATAAAAATAAGCCAATTTCAACCTAGGCCTATTTAGTAGGCCACAACATACGCCTATTTAGTAAGCCCACTTCACTTTACCTTACCTAATAGGCCTAATATACCCATACACTAAAGCCTACTTCAAACACTATAGTTTTAAATTTGAATATACAAGAAGCCTACCTCAACGTAGGCCCTACTCTTTACACTCAAGGCCTATCCAAACTAAAAAAAGTAAATTTTTTAATTCAACTTGTGGTGTAGGTTATAAAATTTATTTCAGCAATTTAACTTATTCATGAGACTTATTAACATCGCAAAATTAAACGTAGAACATTACCATCAAAAAATTCAACTCAGAACTTTAACATCACAAAGACCTAAAGCAATTGCACGAATTCAAACCTACACCCACCTAACACACACATTTTAAGTCCTATTTGACATATAGGCGTAACACATTCTAAGTCCTATTTGACATATAGGCGTAACACATTCCAAGTCCTATTTGACATATAGGCGTAACACATTCTAAGTCCTATTTGACATATAAGCGCAACCTATTCTAAGTCCTATTTGACATATAGGCGTAACCCTATTCTAAGTCATATTTGACATATAGGCGCAACCTATTCTAAGTCCTATTTCACATATAGGCGCAACCTATTCTAAGTCCTATTTCACATATAGGCATAAAACAGACAAGGCTTGATATAAGGGTCTCCAATGTAACATTTGAGGATCTTTACTCAGCCAAATTGGTTGACCTAACACAAAACTCAAAAATAAAACCCTACAACAAAATATACATTTACACACATACATACAGTATATAAATATATATACATACAACTCCAAGCATCCAATTCTTCTTTTAAAGAAGAATCACACAACAGACTTCATCAACAGACACATACATTCCTGGCAAACAGATTGGATTCCTTCAAAACCCCAAACCTTCCAAACCTACCTGTAGGACACATAACATTTACTCAATCATAACTGCAGGTATTGACTTCACTGGAGTGGTGAATCCAAGTTTTGAAGACCAACTGGATTCAGAGGAATGCATATATATATATATATATATATATATATATATATATATATATATATACACACTGTACTCTTTACATGTCACAAACACAACAACCTGTCTGGACATAACGAAGGATCGGAAAGTAAAAGCTTTCATTGCTGCGCTCTGGTTATGTGCACATAATTTTGTGCCAAAAATTATATGGTTAGACAGTGGACATACAAACTACTCTACTCTAAAGGGTTTTATGGCCTACCTTGGCCATAGCCCAAACTATTCAACAAGGGACTGATGGACTACTTTGGCTATGGCCCAAACTCTTACAAGGGTCTTGTGGTTTCCCTTGGCCAGAGACCAAACTCTTACAAGGGTCTTGTGGCCTCCCTTGGCCATGGGCCAAACAACAAGGGTCTTTTGACCTCCTTTGGCCATGGGCCAAACAACAAGGGTCTTATGGCCTCCTTTGGCCATGGGCCAAACAACAAGAGTCTTACGGCCTCCCTTGGCCATGGGCCAAACAACAAGGGTTTTATGGCCTCCTTTGGCCATGAGCCAAACAACAACGGCCTTATTGCCTCCCTTGGCCATGGGCCAAACAACAACGGTCTTATGGCCTCCCTTGGCCATGGGCCAAACAACAACGGTCTTATGGCCTCCCTTGGCCATGGGCCAAACAACAACGGTCTTATGGCCTCCCTTGGCCAGAGACCAAACAGCACAAAAACAGTACAGGATTCAAAGCTCCAAGCTCTCCAGATCTACCTGTGGAGGAGTAACATTTACTCCACTAAAACTACGGGTATTTAGTCTGAATTGGTAGGAGGTTTGAATACAGTACAAACTCTTTTAACCAAACAACACAACATGGAAGTACAGTACATTTCAATTAACTCACCAACGTAGAAGTCACTTTAAAACATAAATCGTTAACAAAACAAAACATGACAAAACTCCAAAACAACATTAGTAAACCAGCATTTAAAAACTGGTGACCTATATAAAACTTACACAAATAATGAGCAAAGTTAAAATGCTTAATAACTTTACTTTAATTCCATAAATTTCCTATACCTAACGGGAGTCAAACTGATTGACATAACTTTAACTAAACTTGAGAAGCTAGCCTCTTGAACTTTTATATTTAAATAGGTCTTGAGTAACCTTTCTCTTCCTAAATTCCTACTTCATTCTTTTTAATCCATTTCACATGGATTAAAACACACAGTTTGTCAAAAAATTTTATCTATAATATACAAATTTTTCTCCGCCCCCCACCCCAGTATATGGAAAAACTATGCACGCTTACAACATGGTATCGTATGTGGTACCTTTACTTCTTAATTAAATATAAATTGTTAATTTATTGAATTAAATATCTACAAAATTGCCTTGGGATTGGCGACATAGCCTATTGGAAATGAAAATAATTGCCATACATACATAGAACCCATATGTAGGCATCGGGCCTGCTTGACAACAAGAAAACCAAATTTATTATTTCGTGTTCAACATTTTCCATTGCGGACTCGTGAAAATTACTTCGAGAGAAGAGTCAACAAACTTTGCAAAATCAGCAAATAATAAAAATACAAAGATATATATTATATTATACTGGCGGCACTCTGAGCTGCTTATGTTACAGCGATGCTTTAAGCAAGGAAGATGTATTTCATCTTCCTATAAGTTCGGAGTGAATTCCTCATAATATAAAACTTAATAACTATAAAAAGGATAGGCCTATTCCTTCAGGTATTTAAATACAGTGACTGCCTATATTAGTTACATCAAATCAACTCGTTGTGTAACTCCCTCGTACCGCGGCCCTACATCGAAAACTTCGTCGCGCCCTCATCGAAACAGAAGCGAGGCCCAACGAAATAATAAGGTAAGGCAATTTCTTTCTTTACCATTAGGCAGCGCAAATACCGAAGGCAATTAAACATAAAGAGGTCCTCTGAAAACCTACATATACATTACTCTCTAACGAAAAAACGCAGGGCTTTTGTCGTTAACTCTCCACTGTAATCTGCTGGAAATTTCCAACGGTGAGGGTATCAGGCAATCAACCCATAGCCCTATATAGTTTTTTCATAACTTGTATAGTAATTTTGCACGCTGATTCGGAAAATAATATTCATTTTTCGACATCACGTACAGATTTTTCACAAAATGTCATATTTCATATTATGATACATATGACAAGTAATTTTCATTCAATTTTGATTAAAAACTACTGTCTATAAATGCTTATAAATGCTTGGTTTCACCAAGACATCAAAGAAATGGAGAAGAGATATCAGGGGAGGTGGGACATCAGCATGATGGCTGATTACTCCTGGATGTTAAAATGGGATACTCCAGAATTATTACATAAAAGAAAAGGAATAGCGCGTACATTCGAGACTAAAAGGCATAAATCTCACAAGAAAACTCGGGACAAATAAAGATGAATATGTAATTGACGTTAATAGTCTTCTTTCTTTTTAAAGTTGTTTGCATTTGTAGTTAGTATAACAAAGCGGAATAAGTACCAAATATTAATTGAAGTAAATAATATTTATGTTGTTTTTTCCCTTCCAGTTTGCAGAAAATCCTTACGTGATAGAAAAAAATAGACACCTTATTCGAAATCAATGTAGTTGAATTATATAAAATCGGTTATTAGTAAGAAAACAACTCTTACAAAGTTCTCATTCGCAGGCTTGTGAATTATTAATGGAGTGTGCACGATTAGTTTTTTAGTTACAATCATATATGATGATTTTGTTAAGTTTAGCAAAAGCTTATTTGCACGCATCCATTTATAAGCAATCTAATTGCCTGTTCACTTCGTTCATTAGGGAGTTGATATCGTGGTGTGTAGAAGAGTGTTGTATCGTCTGCATGCTGAATACAGTATAATGTTGTTGTTCGATAAAAATCATTTGCATGCAGTAAGAAAAGTATGGGTCCAAGGATAGATCCTTGTGAAAACCCACTTTCCAATACAGCATATTCTGATGAAATGTCATTTACTTTTAACATACTGGTGACAATTAGAGAGGTATGACAAGCCAATTTAGCATGTTTCCCCTTATGCCATATGCGTTTAATTTACCTAGTAAGATATCAAGTGAGAGCGTATTAAAGGCTTTCGACAGGTCAAAGAAGACCAAGATTGTTTCTTATAGTTTAGGTTTTTATAGATATTTTCTAATAGCATGTTGATAGAGTCTTCTGTGGTGTGGCCTTCTCTAAACCCAAATTGTGTTTATGCTAAGATCTCATATTTAGCTAAGAATTTGATTTGTCTATTGTACACGATACTTTCAAATACTTTTGTTAGAAAATCTAGAAGAGGAAGAGCCATTGTTGTCCCAAGGCGATATGATGACTAAGCTGATTGATGCAGCATTGCTTGTATATATTAAGTTAAAGTGTGTATCTATATATATCCATCTCATAATTGTAAGGTTAGTGAAAAACTCACTTAATTTAGAGCTAGCATTTTTGGGCTCTTGTGGCATCATTATTTGGGCACTCTTGTGGCATCATTTTTTTGGGGCACTGGCGCGTCCTTTCTACTCGTTTGTTACAGGGCGTGGTCTTATAGAGAGCGCTCTTGCAATTCAGTTTGGTTGTTTATCGTGCAATGGTGCAGGTTGTGTTGTCGTTGCAAGGTTTAGAAAGAAAGCCATAAATAGTGCCCCTTTTGTTTATTTTAATTTTATGCAACTGAGGCCTAAGGTAGGCCCACATCGAGTCAGCATCCCTGAGGTAGGACCTAATAGGACCTCCAAGTCCGTAAGTTTGTTTAGTCTAGCTTAACTTGGGCTGTAGGTTGAAGTAGCCCCTCAGAGCCTGGCCGTTCGGGGCTCAGCTGGGATTCTGAACCCAATCAAATAAAAAATATATAACTTTACTTAAAGTTGGTAAGATTGAGATTGGCTGGTAATTAATGGAGAATCAAAGTTGCTGATTTGAATACTGGACAAATCCTGGCTACCTTCAGGTAATCAGGGAACACAGCTTGTACTATTGACTCACTCACAAGTCTTGTGAGTTGGGGGTTTCGGTTATTCCCCCCCCCCTTATTATTTATAGAAAAACTAATATTGATACTGGCTGGTTCATGTCCAGTAATTAGCCCGGAATGATATCTATAAATAATTTATCTAACTAGGAGGAAGGTATTACTGTATTAGGAGGGGTTGTATGGTAATCAATCTTTCGAATCAGTCACAGCAGCGATTCATACAAGTTGACTACCGTAGGCAGAGACAAATTATATCTACAGATCTACAGAAACTAAGGCTAACAAAGACCCTAAGATCCACGCTAAGGTTAGCCCGAGAGAAAGGAGAGAGTAGGGGGCTAAAAGAAGAGAATAAGGGGTTAAGTAAGTAGCAAAACCTATCATTCGTGGATTAACATTCATTCAGAAAAAGAAAGACTCACTATCATCATCCGCCGGCCACTGCCGACAAGTCGGAAAAATAGTCGAAGAGAATAGGAAAGGGGTGAATGATGAAAAGAAGTAAAATAAGAACGCTTACAAACCATGCAAACATAGTCTTTACTCAAACACTGTCATACCATACAAATTACAGACATGCAAGTAAAGAGAAGATAAGAAAAGAAAAAAAGTATGAAGAGTATAACAAAAAGTGGGTTAGTGTACGCTATGAGCTACATCAAAGTTCGTGTTAGTCTAATTTTTTTTTATTGCTGGCATATTACACGTTGGCATGTCACAAGCTGGCATTAATCGTTAACAGACTCATCCTCGACTACTACCCCGAGAGCTCCTGTTCCTAATTGTTTTAAACATTTTAAAATGCCTATCTAAACGGTTTTTAAACATATTAACGCTGGTAGAGCTCACGACGGACGCGGGAAGATTATTCCATTTATTAATTACTTTAAACGTAAAAACGTTTTTAGCGATGATCATGTTAGTAATGAAACGTCTACCACGCAACTTAAATCCGTTATTACGAGTATTGCTATTATCGAAAGTGAACAGTTTGTCAAAATTTACGTTATCGATTTTATTAACGATTTTGAAAACTTCAATAAGCTTTCCCCTTAATCTCCTAGTTTCGAGTGAATGCAAGTCTAACTCTTTAATCCATCTTCGTAAGACTTGTTGCGCAACGACGGAATTAGTTTTGTGGTGCAACGTTGAACCCTTTCCAACGTGGGGAAATAGGTAGGTGGATTGAAAACTGGCTGAGGAATAGGCGGCAGAGGGTGGTAATTAAAGGGGCTAGTTCGGGTTGGGCCTCGGTCACTAGTGGGGTTCCTCAGGGTTCCGTTTTGGGGCCACTGTTGTTTACCATTTACATAAATGATATCGACGGTGGCATCGTCAGTCGGATCGCCAAATTCGCTGATGACACCAAGCTTGGGGCCAATGTTGGGACGCCCGAAGCGATCGAGGAACTGCGTGCGGACCTAGGTAGGATAGGAGAGTGGTCCGAAAAATGGCAAATGCCGTTTAACTTGGGTAAATGCAAAGTGATGCACATTGGCTACGCCAATCCCAAGTCGGACTACTCGATGTTGGGCAGTAATATCGAGGTGACTGATTTAGAAAAGGACTTGGGTGTGCTAATTAGCAGCGACCTTAAGTTTACGAAACAGTGTGTAGAGGTGGAAAAGAAAGCCCAGAAACTATTGGGTTATATCAGGAGGCAATTTCAGTTTCGGAACAAGGAGATTGTGCTCTCACTGTACAATTCCCTTGTTCGGCCGTACCTGGAGTATGCTGTGCAGTTCTGGTCGCCCACCCTCAGGAAAGATATTGAGAGGCTGGAGCGAGTGCAGGCGAGGGCCACAAAGTTAATCCCTTCCGTTAGGCATATGGGCTACAATCGACGGTTACGCGCCCTGAACTTGTTTTCGCTTGAAACTCGGAGGCTGCGCGGTCAACTGATCGAGGTTTTCAAGCTCTTACGAGGGTTCAACGATGTCGATTTTAGAAGTATGTTTAGTTTAAATGATAACCCAACTCGCAACAATGGTTGGAAGTTGGATTTGAAACGGTTTAGGACTAGTGTGTGTGGTTATTACTTTACGTATAAGATCTGTGACACATGGAACAGGTTACCTTCGGAAGTTGTGAACAGTTCCTCTGTGGATCAGTTCAAGAAAAGGTTAGACGAAATCTTGCACACTATTTGAGTGTGTAAAGACATTTAGGACCTCAGTCTGCGGAAATTTCTTTTCCTATAAAATAGTTAATATCTGGAACCAACTTCCCTCAGAGGTTGTTTCCAGTCAAAGTGTAAATCTGTTTAAAAATAGGGTAGACAAAGTACTGAACACACTCATAGTTTAAGATTAAAACCTCAGAAAACTCTGCAGGAGTTCGCTTGCTCGGTGTCTCTGTGAGCAAGCTAAATATAGAGCTATTTATATATTCTCCACTTTCCTGTAAAATTTCCTTGGCTACTTTTCCAGGGTCAAGGTATTTTCTTCAACCTTTTTCCGTACCTGCCTCTGGCAGGGAGGGAGCGGAGGGTGGGGAGAGAGCCTTCTACTTTTCTATCCAGTTTTCTACTACTGCTAGGATAGTTGAAAGAAAAATAAACTTTTACCCGGTGCCATTGGTACCTCCTCGGTATGGGCCGCAAGGCCTTTTGAGGTACTTCTTTTCCTTGTAACTCCTTGTAACCTATCAATATCCTCACGCAAATACGGGCACCAAAACTGAACGGCATATTCTAAATGAGGCCTGACTAGGGACTTGTAAAGGGGCAATATAATATTCTTCGATTTAAATTCGAAATTACGTGCTATGAAGCCTAACATCCTATTAGCTTTTGCGCAAGACTCCAGGCACTGGTTCCTAACTTTTAAATCCTTAGATACGCGTACGCCTAAATCGACTTTCTGTCAACGCTCGCTAACTGTCTATCGTCCATCGTGTACGGGTAATTATTGTTACGAGAACCAATATGCAAAACTTTACATTTGTCTACGTTAAATTGCATCTGCCACTTATCCATCCACTCCATAATCCTATTTACATCGTCTTGGAGCCTATTTCTATCGTCCACGTTAAGAACTTTACCGCCTTTTTTAGTATCGTCCGCGAATTTTGACACGTTACTGATCAAGCCTACATCTATGTCGTTAATGTAGATTACGAATAACAATGGACCTAACACTGAACCCTGTGGGACACCGCTACCTACATCCAACCACCCCGATTCACTACCATTAACAACGACCCTCTTGTTTCCTAGCACGAAGTCATTCCTCTAACCCAGGGGTTCCCAAATTGTGTTCCGCGGAACACTTCTCACGGTATACAAGTGTTCCGCGGAACACCAATTTGGGAACCCCTGCCCGGGCTGAGTCTAACCAGTTAACTACCTGACCGCGTATACCGCGCGCTTCAACCTTCGCAATTAATCTTTTTTGCGGAACTGTATCGAACGCTTTTTTAAAGTCTAAATAAATAACGTCAGCCGCTCTATGTCTATCGTATTCGCGCACTATTTTATTATAAAACTCTAACAAATTAGTTAAACAAGATTTATGGCGTCGAAACCCATGCTGACTACTATCAATCAAATTGCGACTTTCTAAATGATCGACGATACGATCCCTAACTACAGATTCCAAAAGTTTACCGACAAGTGACGTTAAACTAATAGGCCTATAATTGCTAGCTACTGTGAGGTCGCTTTTTTTTTAAAATAGGGTAACGTTAGCTAATTTGAAGTCTTCAGGAATAATCCCCGCTTCCAGTGACTTATTAAAAATTTTTGTTAAGGGGCCTACGATAATGTCTTTCAAATCTTTCAAATATAACCAATATAACAAATAAGTATATACAACAATAAAGTAGTATATAAATAATATACTAATATAAATTAATCCCACCCTACAACATCGTTATAGGGCCAGTATAAATCAAAGGGACAAATATTCAAATGTAACAAATTAAACTAGTGGAGACTTGTTTTTCAAAAGCTTCTCTGCACTAATTTAAACTATGAAATGTCAGCTGAAATGGACATTAAAGACTAACGAATCTCAAATAGAAATTATATTTAATTCAAATCAAATTTAAAGTAATAAGTAAATAACAATGGAATAAGATAATCCAGACCAATAGCTAAATCATGAAGCGAATGAATGCAACAGATCTTAAAAAGTTATCAATATGAAATCTAGACAACTACTGACTCTCTCGAGTCCCAAACGAATCAAACGACGAACGAATCGTCGTACTTTGGCTTCTCCCAGAGGTGAGTAAAACTTCTACTATTCTCGTAAAAACAATAAAATAGAATACGTAAACATATACAAATATGCATTTACATAAATATATGTGAAGTAAAATCATCTCACCCATCCAATTGTGGAAAAAGCTTCCGCAGAGTTGCTATATCATTTGATATTAGTTTATGTATTTTTACTGTAATTGAATTGATAGCAGCGCTTTTGTTTTTTACGTTTTTCAATGTAGCTGAGGTATGAAAAAACTATACACGCTTACAACATGGTATCGTATGTGGTACCTTTACTTCTTAATTAAATATAAATTATTAATTAATTGAATTAAATATCTATACAAAATTGCCTCGGGATTGGCGACATAGCCTATTGGGAATGAAGTAATTGCCATACATACATAGAACCCCCAAATGTAGGCATTGAACCTGCATGACAACAAGAAAACCAAATTTATTATTTCGTGTTCAAAATTTTCCATTTTCGACTCGTGAAAATTGCTTCGAGAGAAGAGTCAACGAACTTTGCCAAATCAGCAAATAATAAAAATACGAAGATATATATTATATTATAGTGGCTCGCTCGGAGCTTGCTTATGTTACAGCGATGCTTTAAGCAAGGAAGATGTTCTTTATCTTCCTATAAGTTCTGAGTGAAATCCTCATAATATAAAACCTAATAACTATAAAAACGATAGGCCTATTCCTTCAGGTATTTAAGTGTAGTGACTGCTTATATTAATTACATCAAAGCAACTCGTTGTGTAACTCCATCATAACGCGGCCCTACATCGAAAAACATCGTCACGTCCTACGAACAAAAGCGTTATTTTTTGTATTTTATTGGGTTCAGAATCCCAGCTGAGCCGCGAACGGCCAAGCTCTGAAGGGCCAGTTTAACCTACAGCCCAAGTTAAGCTAGACTAAAAACTTACGGACTTGGAGGTCCTATTAGGTCCTACCTCAGGGTTGCTGACTCGATGTGGGCCTACCTTAGGCCTCAGCTGCATAAAATTAAGATAAAAACAAAAGGGGCACTATTTATAGTCTTCTTTCTAAACCAACCTTGCAACAACAACACAACCTGCACTATTGCACGATGCAACAATCTTGTATCTAAATAACCAAACCAAACTGAATTGCAAGAGAGCTCTCTATAAGACCACGCCCTGTAAGTACCGCATTCAACAAACGAGTAGGAAGGACGCGCAGCACCCAAAAAAAATGATGCCACAAGAGCCCAAAAATACTAGCTCTAAATTAAGTGAATTTTTCACTAACCTTACAATTATGAGATGGATATACAGTAGGGTGCCACACTCTATAGGGGCAGTTTTTAGAATTTGGAAATTTCGAATGGCCCTTAGTCATATTGTTTGGTTGGATGAGAAAACCCTAAATATGAAGTTTGAGCCCGATCGAAGTACATTTAGAGGTTCCGCATCGACCGTTTCTGTTGTACCGTGTGTTCGAAATAATGGATTTATCTGGGAAACCTGTAACCATGGCACTATTACATATATACAGGGTTGAAAAAAAACCATGGTTTTTTTTAAAAAAAACAAAAAACCAATGGTTTAAAAAAAAAAAACTTAACTCAGATAACTCAATTAGGTACTGGTACTCAGAAATTAGAATTGCTGACTGTCTCATTTTTTAATTGGAAGATGTTAGATGTAAGAAGTGCTAACTTCACAAAAATGAAAATAAACCTAATAACATTTATATTTGTAGCTACATGCGTTTATAATGTAATTGATACAGGTAACTTCAATCCTTTTATGTGCAATGCCACTATTAAATAGGCCTGCTAATGCAAGGTAGCTATATTATATACTACCGTACATACTAGGCTACCCTGAACTGATGGTTTTTAGGTCTTATCAATATAAATATAAGTTTTAGTTTTAGAGCTATTAGTTTATGAATTAAATAATTTGTGTTGTAAAAATTGAAATTATAAAAAAACAAAACCCCCCAGAAAAACATGGTTTTTTAAATGGTTTAAACCATGGTTTAAACCAATGGTTTAAACCATTTGGTTTAAACCAATGGTTTAAACCATTTGGGTTAAACCAGCCAACCCTACATATATATTGCTATAATTTATGCATTTCATAAATTTAAATATTTATAATTAATATTTGCTTCTCATTGTATATATTTTCACTACTTTTCAGCATTGAGATCTGGCAACAGCGCAACGCCGGGTTAGTGTGGTGAGTCACTGTCACAGTCTTCAGTCAATCAGTCTCCTTCACGCATTCAACGCGTGATCATCTCGTGATGGCTACCGCAAGCTCACTGAGATCCAAGACCGAGATATGGCTAATCGGACACGCCAACCCAAGCCCCCTAACGGGAAACAGGTTACCTTCAAATGGTGAAGTGCTTCGCCGGTTTATACAGTTTCATAAGGTGCAAAAACAACTTCTAGCCGAGGCGGCGCGTAATGTGATCGTCGAGGTGTATACTTTCTGGGCTATGGCCAGAATCCCGACCATGACCTTCAAAAGCGCCGCGCGAAAACTGCTTAGACTTTACGACAATTGGCAGGCACTGCAGCGCAGCCGGAAGCGGTCCGGCGCCACAGGTGAGGCAGCCAGGGCGGCCTTCACCGAGGGACTCGATGACATTTTTGACGTGGCTCTCGACAACGCCCTCTCCGTCATCACCATCCAGGAGGATCGCGACTTCCTTCTTGCTCAACGCGAAAAGGGTCGCCGTGGTGTCATGTCCGGGGTGGACAAAATCCTCACTGGAATTGAGCAACGTGCATCCGCGCGTGAAGCTGCCAAAGAAAGGCAACGCCAAAAGCAATCAGAGCAATCACTGGCAACAGCAACCCTTACATCATCAAACTCGTCGTCGTCGCCTAATTGCTCGACAGAAGAGGAAACCAATCCACCTACAAAGCGCCGTCGCAAAAAGAACATTATGACTCAAGATCTAGCGTCGGCACTGAACCGGACCAAAACAAGCAACCGTGGAGCCGTTCAACTCATGAAAGCAGCTGCTTCCAGTCTGGATATTCAAGACACAGATGAACTGGCTCTCAGTCACGAGACGATTCGGCGTTGGCGATTGCGTCATCGAGGGGAAATCGCCAAAGAAGTGAAGATGACGTTCGATCCCAGTGTCCCGCTCATCGTTCACTGGGACGGGAAGATGGTCTCCGACTTCAGCGGCAAGAAGGTCGATCGCCTCGCCATAGTCGTGTCCGGCGACGGCGTCGACAAACTTCTCTCCGTGCCGAAGCTGCCTGCTGGAACTGGTCGCGCCCAAGCAGATGCTGTGCTGAACTCGGTGGATGACTGGGGAATCGGCACTGGACCGGACCAAAACAAGCAACCGTGGAGCCGTTCAACTCATGAAAGCAGCTGCTTCCAGTCTGGATATTCAAGACACAGATGAACTGGCTCTCAGTCACGAGACGATTCGGCGTTGGCGATTGCGTCATCGAGGGGAAATCGCCAAAGAAGTGAAGATGACGTTCGATCCCAGTGTCCCGCTCATCGTTCACTGGGACGGGAAGATGGTCTCCGACTTCAGCGGCAAGAAGGTCGATCGCCTCGCCATAGTCGTGTCCGGCGACGGCGTCGACAAACTTCTCTCCGTGCCGAAGCTGCCTGCTGGAACTGGTCGCGCCCAAGCAGATGCTGTGCTGAACTCGGTGGATGACTGGGGAATCGCTGATCGTGTCGTCGGGCTCTCCTTTGACACGACAGCTGCCAACACGGGCGTCGTTTCGGGCGCTTGCGTCTTCATCGAGCAGGGCCTTCACCGCCAGCTGCTGAACCTGGCCTGTCGGCACCACATGCTAGAATTGGTGGCAGAGAAAGCCTTCATCGAGTGCATGGGCCCCTCCTCTGGTCCTGACATTAAACTGTTCTCGCGACTGAAGGAGCGCTGGCAATCCGTCTGCACCGACCAATTCAGCGCCATCTCCAAGGAAGACCTTACTAAGCCGCTGCTCAATGCGCGAGACGATCTGATCGCGCGTTTCAAGGGTCACATCACCAAGGGCCAGCCGCGGGACGACTACCGAGAGCTCCTGGAGCTGGCGATCATAGCGCTTGGAGGCGTCCCCCAGCGAGGTGTGCGCTTCATACGACAGGGCGCACTCCACCGCGCCCGGTGGATGGCCAAAGTGGTATACGCCATCAAGCTCCACCTCTTCCGGCAGCAGCTCCCCATTAAGGCTCGCGAGGCCCGGGGCATCCTGCGCTTCGTAAACTTTGCGCTGCTGGTTTACATTCCGGCCTGGTTTACGGCGCCCCTTCCCGCCGCTGCCCCTCGAACTGACCTGGCGATGCTCAAGGCGCTGGTTGACTACGACAAGGTGGACAAGGACGTGTCCAAGGCTACCTCCCCTGTGTTTCGACGACATCTCTGGTACCTGAGTGAACACCTGGCCGCCCTCGCTCTCTTCGATGACGACACTCCGCTGGAGGAGAAGAGTCGAATTGCGACAGCCACCAAGGATGTCGAGGGCACCGAGGAGCCACCCAAGCGCATTGCCCTGGACGTCTGCCCGGAGGAGCTCGAGCGAAAGACAGTCGCAGACTTTTGCACGACATCCAGCACGCTTCTTTTCGAGCGGCTCGCGATCAATACTTCTTTCCTAGAGTTGGAGCCGGCTACCTGGTCGAACAATGCGTCCTACCTGGCGGGGAAACGCCGTGTCTCTACGTTGAGCGTTGTCAATGTCCGGGCGGAGCGAGGGGTCGCGCTGATGCAGAACTACAATCTCGCACTCACCAAGGACGAGGAGCAACGGCAGTACTTGATGCAAGTCGTTGAGAAGCACCGCAAAGAGCACCCGAGCGCCCGCAGCGGAAATCCTTAACGGGTTTGGGAGTACTTTATGGTATATTTGAATTTGCTTCATTTTTATAGGGTGTTACTCCTATTAATCCTGTATAACAATGTATAATCGTATATACTTTATTTCTTAGTTATTATTTTGATTTATATGGCCAGTAGGCTCAGTATATTACTATGATTAATACGGAATAAAATGTTTTTTATTTTAATAATATTAAGTTGTTTTGTTGCAATAAAATTGAAATTGATTTAATGATTTTGTATTATTAATAACATTACACACAGAGAATAGTATCCTGCTACCCAGGCATGGTGGGACAAGTTTATTCCAATTAATTATGAAATAATGTTGAACAATATTGTTAAGGTGTTTGCACTGTTTGCTAGTTGCGTATTGTGTTGTTATAAGCTGGTTGCCGGTTGGTGTGGTTTGGATTACAAAGCATAAACGTATTAAGGTAAAACTTTGAAAAAAAACTTTTGAACCGCGACAAAAATATTAATATAAAAAAAAATATTGGAGATGGAATAAACTTAATGCTATGGAAATATAGCTGTGACTGTCCTCTACGCCATGGTATATGATAGCATTTATATTGACATTGTACATGTTACTTTACCCCTTGGAGCTGGAGCAATTTCTTGGAGAAACTCATTACTTCTGACACGTGGTACGCCAGAGATGGTCGATGCGGAACCCCTAAATATCCTTCAATTTGGCTAAAATTTCATATTCAGGGCTTTTTCACCCAACCTAACAATTGTTAGAAAATCTAGAAGAGGAAGAACCATTGTTGTCCCAAGGCGATATGATGACTAAGCTGATTGATGCAGCATTGCTTGTATATATTAAGTTAAGGTGTATATATATCCATCTCATAATTGTAAGGTTAGTGAAAAATTCACTTAATTTAGAGCTAGCATTTTTGGGCTCTTGTGGCATCAGTGTTTGGGACGCTGGTGGCATCATTTTGGGGCGCTGCGCGTCTTTTCTACTCGTTTGTGGGATGTCGTACGTACAGGGTGTGGTATGATAGAGAGCTCTCTTGCAATTCAGTTTGGTTGTTTAGATACAAGATTGTTGCATCGTGCAATAGTCCAGGTTGCGTTGTTGTTGCAAGGTTGAGAAAGAAGACCATAAATAGTACCCCTTTTGTGTTTATATTAAATTCATGTAACTAAGGTCTAAGGTAGGCCCGCATCGAGTCAGCAACCCTGAGGTAGGACCTAATAGGATCACAAATCCGTAAGTTTTAATTTTAGCCTAACTTGGGCTGTAGGTAGAACTTGCCCTTTAGAATTTGGCCGTTCACGGCTCAGCTGGGATTTTGAACCCAACAAATAAATAAAATAACATGGTCCTTCAGAACCGGATTCTACCCCAAGACTGAGTCAGTGACTATTTTTCGGCAAAGTTCTGATTGTGCAAATTGTAGCCCAAGTTAGGCCTAGACGGGTTGAGTATTATTGAGTTAAGGTCCCAGGGTAGAAAGTTTGGTGGCCCAATTGCGAAACTTGGCCAGTCGTCTGTCGTCGTTTTTGGCCTACATTTTACCGGTTTGGTTAATTTTGGGTTATTATTGAATTAAGGTCCCAGGGTAGAAAGTTTGGTCGCCCAATTGCTAAACTTGGCCAGTCGTCTGTCGTCGTTTTTGGCCTACATCTTACCGGTTTGGTTAATTTTGGGTTATTATTGAATTAAGGTCCCAGGGTAGAAAGTTTGGTCGCCCAATTGCGAAACTTGGCCAGTTGTCTGTCGTTGTTTTGGCCTACATTTTACCGGTTTGGTTAATTTTGGGTCATTATTGAATTAAGGTCCAAGGGTAGAAAGTTTGGTTGCCCAATTGCGAAACGTGGCCAGTCGTCTGTCGTCGTTTTTGGCCTACATTTTACCAGTTTGGTTAATTTTGGGTTATTATTGAATTAAGGTCCTGGGGTGGAAAATTTGGTATTCCATACTGGTGTTTGGTTAGTACCCCACCCAGCAATTCAGTTTATTTGAAAGTAAAATTTGCGTTTGATCAGTTTGGTTAAGTATTTCTGCCAATTCAGCTCATTTGGCATTGAGCCCAATTGTTGTTTGCACTGAAGATGAGTGCATCTGAATTGAACAAATTTATAAAAAGGAGAAGCGCCTACAAAGGTCTAATTACAAAGGTCATTGCCACTATAGATTCTGCCATAGAGCAAGAGGATTTACGCTTAGTGACTGCGAAGCTTTCCATATTAGAAACTAAAAAGGTTGCTCTAAGTGAGGTAAATGTTAAAATTGAGGCTCTTATAGAAGAGGATGAAATAGAAAATAACATAATTTACTTTGAAGAGATTATTGACGATATAATTAAAGTAGGCCTCCGAGCAAAAGAGTTTAGCAGCTCAGTACAGTTAGAGACCAGGTCTAATAATGAAACACAACACTCAACAAATGATGTTTGTGAAGTTAAGGTTAACAGATCTGTAGTTCAATTACCGAGGCTTGTACTCAAACCATTTTCTGGGAGTATTCAGGAATGGCAAGGATGGGCAGACAGTTTTCAATCAGCAGTTCATTCTAGTCAAGTGTTAAGTGCCGTGGAGAAGTTTAATTATTTGCAGTCCCTCTTGGAAGGGGAGGCAGCAAAGACTATAGCAGGATTAGCATTAACAGAGGCTAATTATAATGTGGCTTGGGATATATTAAAGAAACGGTTTGGTAAACCAGAGATCTTAATTAAAAGCCACCTCCGTGCACTTTTAGCTATACCTCCTGTTAATAATCCTAATAGTGTCAAGGAGTTACGGCAGTTATATGATGAATTTGAAATTAGAACTAGGTCCCTGGATAACTTGGGTGTAGGAATGGAAAGGTATGGTATAATGTTCGTTCCTACACTGGAGTCTAAATTGCCTAGCTCAATTTTGCTTGAATTAAGTAGGGACACTCTACAGAACATGTGTACATCCCCCTTCAGCAGATGTTAAGTCTTTTAGGCACAGAATTAGCAAGACGAGAGGGAATTGAGTTTGCACAGTGGGATGGTAAACAAGGGGACAAAGGCAGGCACAGCACCAAAGTTTCCACAAAAAGGAATAACCCAGGTACAGTGTCAGCTCTACATGCATCCTCTGAGAATAAATTAAAGGGAATCAAGGAATGCATATTTTGCGGAGGCAACCACAAGTCATATAAATGTGAGGTGGCTGAGGCATTACCCTTTGAGGAGAGAAAGGACAGGGTAACTAAGTCCACAGCATGTTTTAAATGTTTTTTGAAAGGTCACAGAGCAAGGTTTTGTAAGTTTAAAATTTTGTGCAAAAAATGTCATGGTAGGCATCAGCCATTATTGTGTGAACACACTCCTAGTAGGCCTACCCCAGAAGTAGAGACATCAGTGGCACATGCCACTGCTATGCAAGGGAGTAAAAGTAAAGGGGGATTATTGCAAACAACTGCAGCCTTATTAATTGGGAATGAGGGAGAAGCTACTGTAAGAGTGTTGTTTGATAGTGGTAGCCAGTGTAGTTTTATTAAGACCAGAATTTCCAGAAAATTGAAGTTTAAAGAACTTAAGAGTGAAAATTTAAGAATTTCTGGGTTTGGGGGTTCCGTTCAAAACCGAACCAAATTTAAGAAGGTAGAAGTTCTGGTTAAAGGGTTGTTACCGCAAAGTCCCACTATCAAGGTCCAAGCTGTAGAGATTGAGGAACTTTGTGCTCCGGTCACTACTTGTTTAGATATGGCATGTGTTCAAGAATTGCAAGTTAAAGGAATTAATTTGGGCAATAATAAGTTTGAAGGAACAGAAGATATTAGTCTTTTGATTGGAGCTGACTATTATTGGGACTTCATCACTGGTAATATTGTCCGCACATCTCGAGGCCCGGTAGCTATTGAAAGTAAGCTAGGCTGGATGCTACATGGTAGTTATTGCAATGAAATGGAAGTTAAGGCTCTTTTTGTTAAGATTGAGGAGAACAGCCATGGTCTGGAAAGGCATTTGAAAGCGTTTTGGGAACTTTAATCTATTGGCATAAAGGACAAACAGGCAAGTACAGTGAACAATGATGTTTTAGAGCAATTTGAAAATGGAATTGGGTTTAGAGATGGTTGCTATGAAGTTGGCCTACCATGGAAGGATTCTTGCAAACCCGGTTCAAACCTTCAGCTAGCTAATCGGAGGTTGGAGACTTCATTGTACAGGCTAAGAAAAATGAGGAGTTGTTAATTGAATACAATGAGGCCATCCTAAGTTATGTAAGGGAGGGCTATGCTGAAAGGGTGCAAGGTGAGCTGGTGAGCCAGGAGGCACATTATCTGCCACACCATGCAGTGGTACGGCGAGACAAAACTACCACCAAACTGAGGGTAGTTTTTGATGGCTCAGCCAAGGACAAAGGTGGTGTGTCCTTGAATGACTGTTTGGATGCTGGGCCAAATTTAAATGCAGATTTATTTTCCTTGTTACTGAGATTCAGGTTTGGTAGAGTAGCATTGACTGCAGATGTGAAGCAAGCCTTTTTGCGGATAAAGTTAAAACCAGAGGACAGAGATGCAGTAAGGTATCTGTGGGTGGATACGAAAGACTTGTTGGAAAATGAACCTAAGGTTCAAGCATATAGAATGAAGTCAGTGTTGTTTGGCCTCAGCTCTAGTCCATTTCTGTTGGCAGCTACTATGCAGTACCATTTTAAGAAATATTCTGAAGTCTATCCTAACACTATTGAACACATAAGGAAGAATTTTTATGTTGATGATTTGCTGTGTTCCGTGGATAATACAGAAATGGCTAAACAGATATTCATGGAGGCTAGAGCTATAATGAGGGATGCTGGCATGGAGCTTAGAAAATGGCAGACCAATCATTCGCAATTACAAGAGTTTATGAGTCATTCCTGTGTAGTACCTGATGCAGCAGAAAGTATTGAGGATTCTGGTATTAAGGAGTTGTGGGCAATAGACGCAAAGGTGCTAGGCATTGTTTGGCAGCAAGATGATGATTTGTTTACCTTCAATGGGAAATCTTTAGTAGAGCTGGCTGAGAATGAGACAAGGTGGACAAAACGTACAGCTCTTAGTTTGGCTTCAAAGGTCTTTGATCCTCTTGGATTCCTGGCTCCATTTGTGATAAAGTAAAAAATTTGGTTTCAGAGCCTCTGGGAAATTGGACTTGGTTGTGACCAAGAGTTACCTGATCATATGGTGGTAAGGTGGAAATATTGGTTCAAAGAATTGGCACATCTTGGAGACATTGAAATCCCAAGATGGTACTTTGGAGAGTTGAACCAGAGTCCAGACAATTTGGAGCTGCACATCTTTTGTGATGCAAGTGAGGAAGCCTATGCAACTTGTATTTATATTAGAGGCACATTGCAAGAGGAAGTAAGTTGCAGGTTGGTTGCTGCAAAGAGCAGAGTAGCACCTTTGAAAAGGCTTTCTGTTCCAAGGTTGGAATTGATGGGTGCCGTTATTGCTAGTCGGCTTGCAGTTACAGTGCAAAAGTCTTTGGCCCTCTATGAAATTCCAAGCTATTATTGGACAGACTCCATTATAGTTTGGCACTGGTTAAGAAGTCAGGCAAGGAAATGGAAACATTTGTTGCCAATAGGGTGGAGGAAATTCAAGCGCAAACAGATCCCAAGCAATGGAAGCATTGTCCAGGCATCCAAAACCCCGCTGATTTACCAACACGAGGAATTTCAGTGAAAGATCTTTCACAGTCAAGTTTGTGGTGGAATGGGCTAGAGTGGCTAAAACTTGGAAGTGAAAACTGGCCTTCTAATCAGCCTATTGTAGGAGAATGCCAGGCTGAAGAAGCATGGATGAGTGAGGTGAGAAAATGCGCTGTGAACAGTTGTCAAGTTATGCAGCAGGACCCCATATTGAGGCTTGAGGACATTAGCAGTCTGAAAAGATTGTTAAGAGTGACAGCATGTGTATATAGATTTACCAACAACATTAAGGGAGAAACAAGAAGGGAAGGAATTCTGAGCAGTAATGAGATTCAGCAAGCCAGAAAATACTGGGTGGTATATGTGCAGAAGGAAAAATTTGGTGAAGAGAGGGAATTGCTCACCAGCCATCCATTACAGGTTCTACCAACACATTCTACTCTCAAGGGTTTGGATGTGTTTTTAGATCAGGATTTATTGAGAGTAGGAGGTAGACTACAGTTTTCTGGGCTTCCAGAGGAGAAAAGACATCCAATCTTGCTACCTTCTGGGGGGCACTTTGTGGACCTTTTGATCCTGGATACTCATCATAAGCTGTTACATGCTGGAGTTAGAGAAGTGATAATAGAGATCAGACAACAGTTTTGGATTCCCAAAATTAGACAAGTAGTAAAAAAGGTCTTGCATAAATGTGTGGTTTGCAAGCGTTGGAGTGCAAAGCCTTATTATGAAAAGGTGGCTCCACTTCCAAAGAACGGTGTGTCTATACTGCCCCATTTGATGTAGTGGGAGTAGACTTTGCAGGTCCAGTCTATGTGTATGAGCAAGGGGAGTCTAACAAAGGTTATATATGTCTTTTCACATGTGCCACCACCAGAGCAATCCATTTGGAGTTGGTAAGCAATTTAAGTAGTGATGTATTTCTTTTGGCCTTTAAAAGGTTTGTGAACAGAAGGGGTTTCCCAAATAAAATCATATCGGATAATGCAAAAACCTTCAAAAAGGCTGCAAAGGAACTCCAAGAAGTTTGGTCCTTGCTAAAAGAGGAAGGATTCCAATCCTACTTTTCACACCAAGGGGTACAGTGGGAGTTTATTGTTGAGAGAGCACCATGGTGGGGTGGATTTTGGGAAAGGCTAGTGAGAAGTGTAAAGTGTCCATTAAAGAAACTTTTAGCTAATGCTCATTTGAGCAAAGAAGAATTCTCTACTGTTTTATGTGAAGTAGAAGCAATGGTGAACAGTAGGCCTATCACTTTTGTTTACAACAGTATGCAGGATGCAGAGCCATTGACACCAAATCATTTTCTTTGTGGTAAACGATTAACATCAAGCCCCAGTGTGCCAGAAGACTTGCAGCCTATCCAGAGCACTCAAGGAAGTTAACCAGACGGTTCAGGTACCTTGAAGAGCTACAAGATCAGTTATGGAAGAGGTGGCAGATGGAATACTTGCCAGAACTCAATTATTACCCATCAGGCAAGGTAAAGGGCTCCAATGCAAATTGTATCAAGGTGGGAGACGTGGTAATGATTGGGGATGAAAGACCAAGGCAATGCTGGAAGCTTGGCACAATTGAAGAGTTGTTTGTTGGCAAAGACAATTTAGTTAGGTCTGCACTGGTAAAGACTTCAGGAGGAAAGTTAAAGAGACCTATACAAAAACTCTATGCTTTAGAAATCAGCAAAAACACAGATAGTCAAGATGAAACATTTGAGTTACAGCCTCATGGAGAAGGCTTGCCTAACCTTGCAGAAGGTAACGACAACAATGCCTCTTCGGTGGGGAGTGTTAGAAAATCTAGAAGAGGAAGAACCATTGTTGTCCCAAGGCGATATGATGACTAAGCTGATTGATGCAGCATTGCTTGTATATATTAAGTTAAGGTGTGTATATATCCATCTCATAATTGTAAGGTTAGTGAAAAATTCACTTAATTTAGAGCTAGCATTTTTGGGCTCTTGTGCCATCAGTGTTTGGGACGCTGGTGGCATCATTTTGGGGCGCTGCGCGTCTTTTCTACGCGTTTGTGGGATGTCGTACGTACAGGGTGTGGTATGATAGAGAGCTCTCTTGCAATTCAGTTTGGTTGTTTAGATACAAGATTGTTGCATCGTGCAATAGTCCAGGTTGCGTTGTTGTTGCAAGGTTGAGAAAGAAGACCATAAATAGTACCCCTTTTGTGTTTATATTAAATTCATGTAACTAAGGTCTAAGGTAGACCCGCATCGAGTCAGCAACCCTGAGGTAGGACCTAATAGGATCTCAAATCCGTAAGTTTTAATTTTAGCCTAACTTGGGCTGTAGGTAGAACTGGCCCTTTAGAATTTGGCCGTTCACGGCTCAGCTGGGATTTTGAACCCAACAAATAAATAAAATAACAACAATCCCACAAAGGGCCGTCCTAAAAATCAAAAAATTATTTCTATGTGGCACCCTAATATACACCTTAACTTAATATATACAAACAATGCTGCATCAATCAGCTTAGTTATCATATCGCCTTGGGACAACAATGGCTCTTCCTCTTCTAGATTTTCTAACACTCCCCACCGAAGAGGCATTGTTGTCATTACCTTCTGCAAATTTAGCCAAGCCTTCTCCATGAGGCTGTAACTCAAATGTTTCATCTTGACTATCCGTGTTTTTGCTGATTTCTAAAGCATAGAGTTTTTGTATAGGTCTCTTTAATTTTCCTCCTGAAGTCTACCAGTGCAGACCTAACTAAATTGTCCTTGCCAACAAACAACTCTTCAATTATGCCAAGCTTCCAGCATTGGCTTGGTCTTTCATCCCCAATCATTACCACTTCTCCCACCTTGATACAATTTGCATTGGAGCCCTTTACATTGCCTGATGCGTAATAATTGAGTTCTGGCAAGTATTCCATCATGATCTGCCACCTCTTCCATAACTGATCTTGTAGCTCTTCAAGGTACTTGAACCTTCTGGTTAACTCTCCTTGAGTGCTCTGGATAGGCTGCAAGTCTTCTGGCAAACTGGGGCTTGATGTTAATCGTTTACCACAAAGAAAATTATTTGGTGTCAATGGCTCTGCATCCTGCATACTGTTATAAACAAAGTGATAGGCCTACTGTTCATCATTGCTTCTACTTCACACAAAACAGTGCAGAATTCTTCTTTGCTCAAATGAGCATCAGCTAAAAGTTTCTTTAATGGACACTTTACACTTCTCACTAGCCTTTCCCAAAATCCTCCCCACCATGGTGCTCTCTCAACAATAAACTCCCACTGTACCCCTTGGTGTGAAAAGTAGGATTGGAATCCTTCCTCTTTTAGCAAGGACCAAACTTCTTGGAGTTCCTTTGCAGCCTTTTTGAAGGTTTTTGCATTATCCGATATGATTTTATTTGGGAAACCCCTTCTGTTCACAAACCTTTTGAAGGCCAAAAGAAATACATCACTACTTAAGTTGCTTACCAACTCCAAATGGATTCCTCTGGTGGTAGCACATGTGAAAAGACATATATAACCTTTGTTAGACTCCCTTGCTCATACACATAGACTGGACCTGCGAAGTCTACTCACACTACATCAAATGGGGCAGTATAGACACACCGTTCTCTTGGAAGTGGAGCCACCTTTTCCTAATAAGGCTTTGCACTCCAACGCTTGCAAACCACACAAGACCTTTTTTACTACTTGTCTAATTTTGGGAATCCAAAACTGTTGTCTGATCTCTATTATCACTTCTCTAACTCCAGCATGTAACAACTTATGACGAGTATCCAGGATCAAAAGGTCCACAAACTGCCCCCCAGAAGGTAGCAAAATTGGATGTCTTTTCTTCTCTGGAAGCCCAGAAAACTGTAGTCTACCTCCTACTCTCAATAAATCCTGATCCGAAAACACATCCAAACCTTTGAGAGCAGAATGTGTTGGTAGAACCTGTAATGGACGGCTGGTGAGCAATTCCCTCTCTTCACCAAATTTTTCCTTCTGCACATATACCACCCAGTATTTCCTGACTTGCTGAATCTCCTTACTGTTCAGAATTCCTTCCCTTCTTGTTTCTCCCTTAATATTGTTGGTAAATCTATATACCCATGCTGTCACTCTTAACAACCTTTTCAGACTGCTAATGTCCTCAAGCCTCAATATGGGGTCCTGCTGCATAACTTGACAACTGTTCACAGTGCATTTTCTCACCTCACTCACCCATGCTTCTTCAGCCTGGCATTCTCCTACAATAGGCTGATTAGAAGGCCAGTTTTCACTTCCAAGTTTTAGCCACTCTGGCCCATTCCACCACAAACTTGACTGTGCAAGATCTTTCACTGAAATTCCTCGTGTTGGTAAATCAGCGGGGTTTTGGGTGCCTGGACAATGCTTCCATTGCTTGGGATCTGTGTGCGCTTGAATTTCCTCCACCCTATTGGCAACAAATGGTTTCCATTTCCTTGCCTGGCTTCTTAACCAGTGCCAAACTATAGTGGAGTCTGTCCAATAATAGCTTGGAATTTCATAGAGGGCCAAAGACTTTTGCACTGTAACTGCAAGCCGACTAGCAATAACTGCACCCATCAGTGCTCTTTGCAGCAACCAACCTGCAACTTACTTCCTCTTGCAATGTGCCTCTTATATAAATACAAATTGCATAGGCTTCCTCACTTGCATCACAAAAGATGTGCAGCTCCAAATTGTCTGGACTATTGTTCAACTCTCCAAAGTAGCATCTTGGGATTTAAATGTCTCCAAGATGTGCCAATTCTTTGAACCAATATTTCCACCTTACCACCATATGATCAGGTAACTCTTGGTCACAACCAAGTCCAATTTCCCAGAGGCTCTGAAACCAAATTTTTTACTTTATCACAAATGGAGCCAGGAATCCAAGAGGATCAAAGATCTTTGAAGCCAAACTAAGAGCTGTACGTTTTGTCCACCTTGTCTCATTCTCAGCCAGCTCTACTAAAGATTTCCCATTGAAGGTAAACAAATCCTCTCCTTGCTGCCAAACAATGCCTAGCACTTTTGCGTCTATTGCCCACAACTCCTTAATACCAGAATCCTCAATACTTTCTGCTGCATCAGGTACTACACAGGACTGACTCATAAACTCTTGTAATTGAGAATGATTGGTCTGCCATTTTCTAAGCTCCATGCCAGCCTCCCTCATTATAGCTCTAGCCTCCATGAATATCTGTTTAGCCATTTCTGTATTATCCACGGAACACAGCAAATCATCAACATAAAAATTTTTCCTTATGTGTTCAATAGTGTTAGGATAGACTTCAGAATATTTCTTAAAATGGTACTGCATAGTAGCTGCCAACAGAAATGGACTAGAGCTGAGGCCAAACAACACTGACTTCATTCTATATGCTTGAACCTTAGGTTCATTTTCCAACAAGTCTTTCGTATCCACCCACAGATACCTTACTGCATCTCTGTCCTCTGGTTTTAACTTTATCCGCAAAAAGGCTTGCTTCACATCTGCAGTCAATGCTACTCTACCAAACCTGAATCTCAGTAACAAGGAAAATAAATCTGCATTTAAATTTGGCCCAGCATCCAAACAGTCATTCAAGGACACACCACCTTTGTCCTTGGCTGAGCCATCAAAAACTACCCTCAGTTTGGTGGTAGTTTTGTCTCGCCGTACCACTGCATGGTGTGGCAGATAATGTGCCTCCTGGCTCACCAGCTCACCTTGCACCCTTTCAGCATAGCCTAGCCCTCCTTACATAGCTTAGGATGGCCTCATTGTATTCAATTAACAACTCCTCATTTTTTCTTAGCCTGTACAATGAAGTCTCCAACCTCCGATTAGCTAGCTGAAGGTTTGAACCGGGTTTGCAAGAATCCTTCCAAGGAGGCCAACTTCATAGCAACCATCTCTAAACCCAATCCCTTTTTCAAATTGCTCTAAAACATCACTGTTCACTGTACTTGCCTGTTTGTCCTTTATGCCAATGGATTCAAGTTCCCAAAACGCTTTCAAATGCCTTTCCAAACCATGGCTGTTCTCCTCAATCTTAACAAAAAGAGCTTTAACCTCCATTTCATTGCAAGCTACCATGTAGCATCCAGCCTAGCTTACTTTCAATAGCTACCGGGCCTCGAGATGTGCGGACAATATTACCAGTGATGAAGTCCCAATAATAGTCAGCTCCAATCAAAAGACTAATATCTTCTGTTCCTTCAAACTTATTATTGCCCAAATTAATTCCTTTAACTTGCAATTCTTGGACACATGCCATATCTAAACAAGTAGTGACTGGAGCACAAAGTTCCTCAATCTCTACAGCTTGGACCTTGATAGTGGGACTTTGTGGTAACAACCCCTTAACCAGAACTTCTACCTTCTTAACTTTGGTTCGGTTTTGAACGGAACCCCCAAACCCAGAAATTCTTAAATTTTCCCTCTTAAGTTCTTTAAACTTCAATTTTCTGGAAATTCTGGTCTTAATAAAGCTACACTGGCTACCACTATCAAACAACACTCTTACAGTAGCTTCTCCATCATTCCCAATTAATAAGCTGCAGCTGTTTGCAATAATCCCCTTTACTTTTACTCCCTTTCATAGCAGTAGTATGTGCCACTGATGTCTCTACTTCTGGGTAGGCCTACTAGGAGTGTTTTCACACAATAATGGCTGATGCCGCCATGACATTTTTTGCACAAAATTTTAAACTTACAAAACCTTGCTCTGTGACCTTTCAAAAAACATTTAAAACATGCTGTGGACTTAGTTACCCTGTCCTTTCTCTCCTCAAAGGTAAAGCCTCAGCCACCTCACATTTATATGACTTGTGGTTGCCTTCGCAAAATATGCATTCCTTGATTCCCTTTAATTTATTCTCAGAGGATGCATGTAGAGCTGACACTGTACCTGGGCTATTCCTTTTTGTAGAAACTTGGTGCTGTGCCTGCCTTTGTCCCCTTGTTTAACATCCCACTGTGCAAACTCAATCCCTCTCGTCTTGCTAATTCTGTGCCTAAAAGACTTAACATCTGCTGAAGGGGGATGTACACATGTTCTGTAGAGTGTCCCTACTTAATTCAAGCAAAATTGAGCTAGGCAATTTAGACTCCAGTATAGTGACCAACATTATACCATACCTTTCCATTCCTACACCCAAGTTGTCCAGGGACCTAGTTCTAACTTCAAATTCATCATATAACTGCCGTAACTCCTTGACACTATTGGATTATTAACAGGAGGTGTAGCTAAAAGTTCGCGGAGGTGGCTTTTAATTAAGATCTCTGGTTTACCAAACCGTTTCTTTAATATATCCCAAGCCACATTATAATTAGCCTCTGTTAATGCTAATCTTGCTATTGTCTTTGCTGCCTCCCCTTTCAAGAGGGACTGCAAATAATTAAACTTCTCCACCGCACTTAACACGACTAGAATGAACTGCTGATTGAAAACCGTCTGCCCATCCTTGCCATTCCTGAATACTCCCAGAAAATGTTTTGAGTACAAGCCTCGGTAATTGAACTGCAGATCTGTTAACCTTAACTTCACAAACACCATTTGTTGAGTGTTGTGTTTCATTATTAGACCTGGTCTCTAACTGTACTGAGCTGCTAAACTCTTTTGCTCGTTGGCCTACTTTAATTATATGATCAATAATCTCTTCAAAGTAAATTAGGTTATTTTCTATTTCATCCTCTTCAATAAGAGCCTCAATTTTAGCATTTACTTCACTTAGAGCAACCTTTTTAGTTTCTAATATGGAAAGCTGCGCAGTCACTAAGCTTAAATCCTCTTGCTCTATGGCAGAATCTATAGTGGCAATGACCTTTGTAATTAGACCTTTGTAAGCGCTTCTCCTTTTTTTAAACTTGTTCAATTCAGCTGCACTCATCTTCAATGCAAACAGCAATTGGGCTCAATGCCAAATAAGCTGAATTGGCAAAAATACTTAACCAAACTGATCAAACGCAAATTTTGCTTTTTTCAAATAAACTGAATTGCTGGGTGGGGTACTGACCAACCACCAGTATGGAATACCAAATTTTCCACCCAAGTAACTGGCGCACCGAAGTCTACAACCTTCGCCTACGAATAATAAACCAAAATTAACCAAACCGGTAAAAATGTAGGCCAAAAACAACGACAGACGAGTGGCCAAGTTTTGCAATTGAGCGACCAAACTTTCTACCCTGGGACCTTAACTCAATTATGCTCAACCCGTCTAGGCCTAACTTGGGCTACAATTTGCACAATCAGAACTTTGCCGAAAAATAGTCACTGACAGTCTTGGGCTAGAATCCGGTTCTGAAGGACTATGTTATTATTATTATTATTTTTTTATTGGGTTCAAAATCCCAGCTGAGCCGTGAACGGCCAAGCTCTGAAGGGCCAGTTCAACCTACAGCCCAAGTTAAGCTAGAATTAAAAATGTACGGACTTGGAGGTCCTATTAGGTCCTACCTCAGGGTTGCTGACTCGATGTGGGCCTACCTTAGGCCTCAGTTGCATGAATTTAAGATAAAAAACAAAAGGGGCACTATTTATGATCTTTCTAAACCTTGCAACAACACAACCTGCACTATTGCACGATGCAACAATCTTGTATCTAAACAACCAAACATTATGAGATGGATATACGGGTGAGTCAAAAGTAGCGCCCGATTTCTGTTTTTTCGGCTGTCAGATTCTTTCTGGGAGGTCATGAAAATTGCAAGTAAAACAGCTTGGTACAGTTCCGTAATAATTTTCCCCCGAATAAATGGTTAAATAAACATGTCATTCATTTATTTCTACCTTCTTGTACACTGTAATACAAATGGCAAACAAACAATCAACTGACAGAAATCGGGCGCTACTTTTGACTCACCCGTATATACACCTTAACTTAATATATACAAGCAATGCTGCATCAATCAGCTTAGTCATCATATCGCCTTGGAACAACAATGGTTCTTCCTCTTCTAGATTTTCTAACACTCTCATCCTTCTTTCTACTCTGTCAAACTTTTTTCTCCGTTGGGCTCTTCTAACCACAATCTTATATCTGCTTCCTGTCCTATCGCTCAATTCCGGCCTTCGGATCCTCCCAAGAAGATGCGCCTTTGGCACTTTGGCGCCAAGCTCTTCAAAATGATTCATGTACAAACTCCTACCAGAACCTCCAGCCAAAATTTTCCGATGGTACAGTACATTGTTGGTAGGAAAGGTACTAGAAAGACTTATAAAAAATAATATTCGAGGACATGGATAATCTTAATCTTATTTCAGGTTCCCAATATGGAATTAGATTAAATGGATCGTATTTAGCTGTCTAATCTTAGGCATTTCAGAGTTTTTAAATGCTCAAAATGAAATGTATCATAGATGGATTCATCTACCTGACCAGTTACAGACTGTAAAAAGTCTAAGAGATTGGACAAACAAAATCTCTCTGGTCTCCATTAACACGCGAAAAATATAGGAGCCACAAGAGGCGATCAGATGATTTCAGATCCAAGAGCCAATCGAGAACTTCTGCCAACTGCTTGTTTCTTTGTAGCATGAGGTCTTTTTCTTTTCTATTATTTCTGTTATCATTTTCTATTATTTCAAAGATTGGATCACCTGAAGATCCGTTACCCCAGCCTTTTTTTAGTAGCTTTGTAAGGCTAACTAACGAAAATATCACGACTTAACCTAACCACTCGTTAGGTCAACTGTACGCCCTTGACGATTGGTTAGGTTAGGTCGTGATATTTTCTTTATTTAGCCTTACAAAGCTAACTCAAAAAGGCTTGGGTGGCGGATCTTAAGGTGATCCCAAAGATTATTTAAATTTTCATTTGTAATGACAGAGTTAACTAAATGCAACATTATTTTATTTTCCACAAATTCTATTTATATTTGACATTTTCCTATGTAAAAATAGAAATGTATCTCAAAGACTTTTGCCTGAAAAGCTGTCATGCTTCCCAATGGCATATTCAGATAAGAATAATACTGTAATTAAACTACAAAAATTAAACGTTAATGCCAACATTGTGTAAACCAGTACGGATGTAATGTATATCTTATGTAATGTGTTCTTTCTGAATAAAGATTATTATTATTATTATTATTAAATCATTTGAAAAACTACCTTTATACTATTGTCTGTGCGTGTACTATGTTCAAATAAATGAGTAAACAAACCAACAAGAACTGTCCAAAAACAAGAACAACAACAACGTTAACAGCTGACTTTTGCTTCCGCAAAACTTTGTTTGAAGTTTAAGTTCAAAGAAATAAATGCCTCAAATGGAAATCTACGTTACCTTAAAAGCTATTGATTAATTAATTAATTAATTAATTAATTGAAAATACCAGTGAAATGTCCATTGGTGAACTATATGTTAAGGTAAGTTAAACTGGTTGAAATCATGCTTTCATCACTCAGGGTCACAGTTCATTTCGGGACAAAGAATCAACTCGGCCGAGTACTTAATGTATTTAATGAATTTCTTAGTTAAACATGTGAAATGAATAAATGATACGGTAAATCTCAAGGAGCGCTCCATTTTTCAATATTAAACATACACTCATAAAACATACACCATTTGAAAGCTCACATTTTTCCGAGTCTAAAAATGTAGTAATCCAAAAGGGTAATTATATAGAAAACGGCGCAACCCGAAGTATGATGTAAAAAACATTTTATTAGGTCAATTTCGATGTGCTGAAGCCAAATCTGTTAACCATTTGGTGTGCAAATGCTTCAAATTAGAGTAAATGTTATTTATATTTTACTCTTATTTTGAAGCATTTGCCTAAAAAATGGCTAACAAGCACATGAAAATTAACCTAACCTAACCTAAGAGTAAAATAATCAAATCAACTTACCTTTAACTTAAACATTGGGAGGACTTCATTTTTTCCTCAAAGCTGCGGCAAAGTTGTATCCTCCCAATGTTTAAGTTAAAGGTAAGTTGATTTGATTATTTTACTCTTAGGTTAGGTTAGGTTAGTTTTCATGTGCTTGTTAGCCATTTTTTAGGCAAATGCTTCAAAATAAGAGTAAAATATAAATAACATTTGAGGGGTTCCAGCACAGGTGAATCAGTGCTTAACACCCGATCATCTCAGATCTTGCTTATTTTTGGTGTATAAGGTAAGTTTGTGCAAGAAAGCCAGCTGTGAAAGTTTCAGCTTTCTACGACCATTACTTCACGAGTTATGAAGGTCAGAAAAATCAAGGTTAAGGTCAAAATAGCTCAAGGTTGGCATCTTTGGATGCACCTCACACATTCACTAATTACCGTAACCATATGAAACTATATGTTTTTGGACTCAGAATGAGCTGTAGAATCTAAAAATGCAACAAAAACAGCAATAGGAGAACAAATAAAAATGTTCACCCTTTTTCAAGGAACGAATTGACCCTTTGACCTTGAAGTTCACACATTTTGGGGAAACATTTCTTTACACAAAATGAAGTTCCACCATTGCACTTTTAATATAAACAATAAAAATGTATCTTATTCACCATCTATACTGTCTTAAAGAATTTTTCAAATTGGCTATTTTTCAAATTTCTGGCAAAATCGCCATATGTATATGCATATATGTACTGTACTGTTAAATAATATATTTTGTGAACATAAGTTAATTACTTATTTTATGCCTTTCTTACAGATAAACAAGATGGGTAGAAAAGTTTGTGCTGACCCTCTTAGAAAACATAAGAAGAAGATCGAAAAAGTACTTGTGCCAGTCCGTAATACACTGCAAGGAATTCATGGATTAATATAATGGAGATTACATTTGTAAAAATTATGCTAATGATATCAATAAAATCAAAGTTGAAGACAAAAAAGTCTCTGATATTGTCTCAGATTCGAACTCAGACACTGATGCCACTGCCACAGAAAAATGTTCCTCTGCCTATGGGTGTACTACTGAAATAATGTTTGAAGATTTCCAAGGAGATTTAGACACAATTCTTCCAATGCTGAATGTGACACCAGTGAAGACAAGTAAGTTTAAGTATTTTTAAAGTGTTAATTTATATAGATATTATAGCAACAAAACATCAATATATATAACTACATGTATGAACATTACAACCTTTATATATTTGACAAATTCAGATGTATGCATATCAATTTATATAATGAAGATCAATACAGTTATGATTATATATATGGTATTTACCAAATTCATATGTAATGTACATGTATATCTATAGGCCTACAGTTGATTAAAAAAAGTTATAACAATTTATTTTATTTGTTTTTCAGAGGGTCTGTCACGAAAAGGGAGATCTTCAAAGGCTGAAACAAAATTTGAAATGGCATCAACATCCCTGAAGAGAAAGCTAGAAACTTCATATGACACAAGTTTTACACAAGAAAGTGAAGAAAAGCAATCTAAAATGGATGACAGTAATTTGTGAGTACTGTATATATATCTGTAGTACCTTCATTAAAGTATACTAAGCCTATATATAGATCATATGTTTGCATATAAATTTACTCAAATATGTATATCATTTTCGCAGGCATGCAGGAGTGATGCAAGCACTCAAGAATGCCTTCAGTGAGACGACTGACTACAAGAGGAAGATTCAAATACTAACATACTCACCATACACCATTCACAGAACAGCATCTTTCTTCAATGCATCTACAAGAATGGTTTCAACCAGCTGCAAAATAAAGAAAGAACATGGCATATTACCAGAAGTTCCACATATTAGCAAAGGTTGGGTTATAACAAAGAAAGAGAAGGAAGCAGTGTGCACTTTCTATGAATCAGATGAAATAAGCAGAATATGTCCAGGCAAGAAGGATTGTCTATCAATTAGGAATCATGAAGGAGAGAAGCAACTACAGCAGAAACGATTGGTGCTTGGTAATTTACGTGAGATTTTCGCTGTTTTCAAGGCAAATGACACTAATCCAAAAATAGGTTTCTCATCATTTGCTGCATTGAGACCCAAGTGGTGTCTTGGCAGGAGCTGGAGGAACACACAGTGTGTGTGTCTGTACCTACCACCAAAATCCCAAACTTCAGCTATCAGCTTTGGGGGAAAAACAACTATCATATAAAGACCTCATTCTCTATGCAGTTTGTGACAGTGAAAAGGAAGAATGTATGCTACAAAAATGTGCATTGTGTCCAGGAGAAGGTGTTATTGCATTCCTTGAAGGATTGGAATCTGTTCAGGATGCAGTCGGCACCATAATTACATACAAGCAGTGGACTTCCACGGATCGGACAACCCTTATTAACATCGGTGAATCCCTTGAAAACTTCTGAAGGTATTCTCCTAGGAGACTTCTCTGAAAACTACTCATTTATTGTACAAGATACTGCACAAGGTTACCATTGGGAAAATAGTCAGGCAACAGTTCATCCATTTGTGTTCTACTATAAAGTAAATGAAAATGATGTTGAAATTAAAGTTAAAAGTTATTGTTTCATTTCTGATGACATGAAACATAGTACAAACCTTGTCTTTGCGTTCTTAAAGCAACTGATCCCCATGATAAAAGAAGAGAGCTCAGGCCTGCGGAAGATTCATTACTTTACTGATGGTTGCGGAGGGCAGTATAAGAATAAATATAACTTCACCAATTTGTGTCACCACAAAGAGGACTTTGGACTGGATGCTGAATGGCACTTTTTTGCAACTTCACATGGCAAAAGTGCTTGTGATGGAGTCGGAGGCACAGCAAAAAGAATGATGGCTCGTGCCAGTCTTCAACATACATTTAAAGACCAAATTCTGACACCACTTGACATGATGAAATTTCTGGATGAGAAAGATACCAGCACCAAATTTGTATTCTTATCGAAACAAAATGTCCAGCAGACAACTGAATTCCTGGAAAATAGATATAAAAATTCTGTAACCATCCCAGGTACTCGTAGATTTCATAGATTTGTGCCTATTAGTCATACCCAGTTGGAGGTTGGTGAGATTTCCTCAGGTCCTACAAAAATTATGACAGTTGTGCATCCATCGTTTAAAGATAATTTACATGAGCAAAAGCACATTTCAACTGAAGATATACAAGTTGGGGTATATGTAGCTTGTAACTATGATAATAAAATTTGGTTTGGATTAGTGGTTGAAGTATCAGAAGAATTTAGTGATTATAAGGTCAATTTTATGTCTCCACATGGAAAACGTTCTAAACATAGTTTCCCTTCTCGTCCTGACTCATGTTGGATGTTATCATCTGATATTATCCAGACAATGACTGCTCCATCATTGACAGCAGGTTCAAGAATAATTCAGTATGCCTTTGATGATCATGAGATGCTAACAGCTGAGGGTAATCATGCAGACCTGTTTGCCACAGTTTCCTGTTCTTGAGTCGAAAGTGTACAGAGCTCTAGTTTAATATGTATCTATAGAATACAGGTCTACATAATATGATACTCCTTTTTTACTCCTATTTTATATGATACTCCTATATATATATGTTTGTATTAATGTATTATTAATAAAAGTAATTATAAAAAAAAGTAAAATATTTCTAAGGGTGGAAAGGTGTGGTTGTAGGGGTGGAGGAGACCACAATAAAATAGAGATCTATATCATAGTTATACCTATGGTACCTAGCTTATATCTAAGTGATTTTGTATCACGTTTCTAATAATATTTATTTTTGCTTAAGTAGTTTAAATAATGAATATCTCTAGATTTTAACAGTACATATATGCATATACGGTACATATGGCAATTTTGCCAGAAATTTGAAAAATAGCCAATTTGAAAAATTCTTTGACAGTATAGTTGGTGAATAAGATACATTTTTATTGTTTATATTAAAAGTACAATGATGGAACTTCATTTTGTGTAAAGAAATGTTTCCCCAAAATGTGTGAACTTCAAGGTCAAAAGGTCAATTCATTCCTTGAAAAAGGGTGAACATTTTTATTTGTTCTCCTATTGCTGTTTTCGTTGCATTTTTGGATTCTACAGCTCATTCTGAGTCCAAAAACATATAGTTTCATATGGTTACGATAATTAGTGAATGTGTGAGGTGCATCCAAAGATGCCGACCTTGAGCTATTTTGACCTTAACCTTGATTTTTCTGACCTTCATAACTCGTGAAGTAATGGTCGTAGAAAGCTGAAACTTTCACAGCTGGCTTTCTTGCACAAACTTACCTTATACACCAAACATAAGCAAGATCTGAGATGGTCGGGTGTCAAAATGAAAATTTTTTGCTTCACCTGTGCTGGAACCCTCCATTTACTCTAATTTGAAGCATTTGCACACCAAATGGTTAACAGATTTGGCTTCAGCACATCGAAATTGACCTAATAAAATGTTTTTTACATCATACTTCGGGTTGCGCCATTTTCTATATAATTACCTCCAAGAGTATCAATAGCAAGTAAAAAGTAACTAGGTTTAAATATAAAACCCTATACTGATCAATTTGTGATGGGTGATCTTTATGGGGGCTCCACCCCTGAAACCTAAATTATGCAAATGATAATGTAGTAACATATTCATGTTAGGTTAGGTTAGCATAACAATTACCAAAAATATCATCTTACAACACAGACTGAAGATTTATAACTTAGCCAACCTTTATAATGTAGTTAATGATGTCACACGTCAAACAATTAATTAAATCGTTACTTTTTATTTGCTATTGATACTTTTGGAGGTTAATACTCATTTTTTGGTTAATATGAGTTTTATCATACTCAGAATATCAAAAGCAAATATAATTATAAAATATTAAAGCATAATTTTCTCATCATTTTCATATAAGTCACTATGCTCGCAGATGCGTACTTAACAAATTATGTACATTTGAATATTATGACATTTTTGCATTTTTTTTCCCGCCCTTCCAATATTTGATTGGTGACGTCATGAGAACATGATATATGCATGGGCGCCCGCAGGTAGGGGCAAGGAGGGGCGCTTGCCCCCCCCTGGAAATGCCAAGAAAATATTAAATATTTTCTAAGAAAATATTTATATCCTAAACTTGCTGAAAAGTATCCAACTGCCTCCTAAAGGGTGAAAATTTTTATTTGTGTGCATGATAAAAGGTTGCTACCTTTTTATTTGTTCAGAAGTCCCCCCTTAAAATTATCCCGCCAAGTTGGCAGCGCCAACTCAAGCACCTGGCTGCATGCAGTGTGTGTAGGTGATGCTCGAAACACCGTTTTCAAATTAGGTACAACATTTACTTCAGTGTGCTTTTTTCTTCATTCTATCATGTTTCTGTTATAAATAAAATAAATGATTGTTATCATGTGCATTGTAAGTTATGTATATACAATATATATTTGCATTTTCCATTACAGAAAATGCAACACTAAACTTGCTTAGAATTAACCTGCTGGTTCCTAAGGGGTCAAAAGTTTTTTGCTTGCTCCGGTCCCTACCTATTAATACATTAAATTTTGCCCCCCCTTGGAAAAAATCCTGCGGGCACCCATGGATATATGAGTTAGACTTTTTAAGTTCTTAGGCCATTTAAGTTGCTAGTCTACTTCTGTTAGTTTTTGATAGATGTTTGTGGCGATGACATGTGAATGGTGCAAATATTATTTTGAGGATTTAATATATGAAGTGCATTCTAATGACAGTAATTATATAGAAAATGGCGCAACCCGAAGTATGATGTAAAAAACATTTTATTAGGTCAATTTCGATGTGCTGAAGCCAAATCTGTTAACTATTTGGTGTGCCAATGCTTCAAATTAGAGTAAATGTTATTTATATTTTACTCTTATTTTGAAGCATTTGCCTAAAAAATGGCTAACAAGCACATGAAAACTAACCTAACCTAACCTAAGAGTAAAATAACCACACGTTGGGCATGACAACTCAGAAAGCAAAACACCATATTTTTGGAAAAATAGAATTGCTTCATCATTTTTGTAAAACTTTACAATAGCTTCAATGTATCTAACAGAACACCCTTCACACTCCATTGCTATACCAACATTAAAAGGGTGCATTTTAAAAGGGTTATAAAATTGCTTCTGTTAAGAACTACTTTGACTCGCGGAGCAAAATTATTGGAACCAAAACATAAATGATGGGCAAATGAATGAACTTCAAAAATTTGTAATTTTATTTATAATCTGTAAAAATGTAATTTGCACACCAAATGGTTAACAGATTTGGCTTCAGCACATCGAAATTGACCTAATAAAATGTTTTTTACATCATACTTCAGGTTGCGCCGTTTTCTATATAATTACCCTAATGACTTCCGAGCAATAGAAATATTGAATATATTATTACATTATCATTTGTATAATTTAGGTCTCGGGGGTACGAGGGCAGAGCCCCCATAAAGATCATGCATCACAAATTGATCGGTATAGGGTTTTATATTTTTTATTTTTGAATTTCCGACGCTAAAATGTTGTTCAATCGATCAATTTGTGATGCGTGATCTTTATGGGGGCTCCGCCCCCGTACCCCCTGAGACCTAAATTATACAAATGATAATGTAATAACATATTCATGTTAGGTTAGGTTAATTAATACCAAAATACATTTTCCTAGTAATATTTGAGGTGTTTTGCTTAGATTTTGACCTCCATTTCCCTTGAAAATAGGCCAAACTTCAAAGTACTATAGCTTTGTTGGATCTCATTTCCGATGGAAATGGAGGTCATATTTGAACAAATCACATCAAATACTACTAGAAAAATGTATTTTGGTGTGTAAAATGACTGAGTTACTTAAAACACATAATTACCCGTTTTTTGACCCAGTCACACCCAGCTATAACAGCAATATATATTGAATAACCAATCAAAACTGAATAAGAAAATATATATACAGGTGTCCCCCATTATACGATTGGGATGCGTCCCTAAAAACCCCATCGTATATCGAACGATCGTATATCGAACTGAAGGCCTTATGGGAAAAATAGGGATACGTTCCCAAACATTCTGGAAGACCCCCAAAATTTGCAGATTCCACTATTATTTTGCTATATATTTTACTGTTATGTACAAAAAGTGTCTGAAAGTAAGAAATTGTGTTTAATAAAAGACAGTTTATACATGAACACTCACCTAATCGTATTCAAATCCGGTCCAAGTCGTCAATGATGCATCAGTCCGAGGTAATGATGCCTACTCATCGCCACCGGGTGGTGGTGATGGGGGAGGAGGGCCAGCTCCCGCATCGGTCAGCGATGGAGGAGGATCGATGGGCGATGCTGGACGATCGATGGGCGATGGAGGAGGATCGATGACTTCGGGAGAGTCCCTCGGAGATGGAGTTTCTGAAGTTGCAGGAGAATCCATCCCCGAAGATGTTGGAGTTGGAGATCTAGCCTGCTGCCGACGTGCAGGAGTTGTTGCTGCACTTGCTGATGACGCACTTCTCTCCTGCCTCGGCAGCTGTTGCAGGCTTGAAAAATCGGGAGATCGTAGTTTGCTTGGCGTTCCTCCTTTTCTGCAGGTAGATCTCCCGATAAACGCTCAGACCCTTTTCAATATGATTGACAGCAGCAGCACTACGTTCGTAGTTAGGTCCTTGTCCTTCACCAACTCGATGTACGTGTCAAATCCAGTCAGAATCTCTCTCAAGGTTTTGAGATCAAGCATTCTGACTGGGTCCTCATCGTCCTCCTCATTTGGGCTGGACTCAACGTAGGCACGGTTTTGTTCCTTTCTGAGACATGCTTTCAAGTTGGAGATCATTAACGCGAAATAAGGCAATCGTAAATCGAAAGATGGGGTACTTTTTTAAAATCATTAACGCGAAAAATCGTAAACCGAACGATCGTATAACAGGGGATGCCTGTATTATCTTCTGCAAATTTGTATAAAATGTACTTTTTTATAAAAAAAAATATTTTCTACCTTCTAATATGTATGTATATAAATTTCGGTTAATTTGTTTATTTTGGCTACCTTTTTTGGTATATTTGGTGATTCTGGCTACTACTTCATAATTCAATTTGTCCTGTTTTACAAGTAAATCATTTTTAGCAATTTTTCGTCTGTTCAGTTTGTTTTTTTTGTGACAAAGTATGATGTGTCAGTTATGCATATTTGATTTTTAAGACGTGATCCGCCATATTGCCCTCGATGAAGACAAGAGTTTAGACCTTTTTTTCAATCACAGAATAATTAAGACATCCGTGACCTGCACTAAATGCAATAGTGCTTGTATTTTAACAAAAGACCAGAAGGTCTTGAAGTGCCGTAAAAAAAATCTTAAAAATAGCCGTGTGTCATTTCAGTTTAAGGGCACACGAAATTTAGCGGACTACCCATGCAAGGTTGGCACATGTTATTGCATTATCATTTGTATAATTTAGGTCTCGGGGGTACGGGGGTGGAGCCCCCGTAAAGATCACGCATCACAAATTGATCGGTCCTAATGTTTTGCGGACAGTTCAATACATTACACCAGTTAGGTCAACTGTACACCCTTGATGATTGGTTAGGTTAAGTCATGATATTTTTGTTTAAATTCATTAGTTTAAACGAAAATGACGAGTGCAAACTTTTCTGGTTAATTTTGAGGTGTTTTGTACGAAACTGCCATCCATTTCCTGTGCAAATGCGTAGTTTTCAAGATGATGATATCTCGAAAACTACGCATTTGCACAGGAAACACATGGCAGATTCGTGCAGAACACCTCAAAATTGACCAGAAATGCTTGCTCTCATTATAAAAAGAGACTGGGTCAAAAAACGAATAATTACCCTTTTGGATTACTACATTTTTAGATTTAGAAAAATGAGTTTTCAAACGGTATATGTTTTATGAGTGTATGTTTAATATTGAAAAATGGAGCGCCTAGAGATTATCCAATGATACAAATTCACAGGAAATGAGGATATAAAAGTTTTTGAGAGCAACATTTTCTTTGTCTTCTTCCCGCAGTGGAATTGCTAACAAATTCTACGGTCTTGCTGTACTTCTAAGAGATAGCCTAGGGTCATAAAACTAAATGGTGTTAAAAGAATAATATTTGGTTCTTTTGCATTATCTTCCCAACACTAATTTTTTTATATAATGTTGGTTTAGTTTTGGTTATAAAAAAAATTAGTGTTGGGGTTAGGTTAGGTTAAAAACAGCCTGCCACAAGTGTTTTGCTAACATACTTTATTTTCCTTCCGTTATAAAAAAAAATTAGTGTTGGGAGGATAATGCAAAAGTACCTAATATTTAAGAAAACCAGGCTGTAGCTGTAATATTTGTAAAATGGAAGTTAGGCAATATCCTATTTTGGCATCCTAAATTATTCAACCAACCAAAAATGGTATTTTTTTTACAAGAGTACATTATAAGTTTTTGAGGAATTTTGGAATTTTAGGTTAGGTTATATATTTGTCTTTTCATCCACTCATGCACAGTTAAAAGTTAAAACAGTATAATATATTGAATTACCATTCAAAACTGACTAAGAAAATATATATCTTATATTGTGCAAACTTGTTCAAATGTACATTTTTTAATAAAATATATTTCCTCTTTTGGCTATAATATACTTTTTTCATAAAATATTTTTCTTGATTGGGCTATTTTTTCACTACTCTGCGACTTAAGTAGTTTGTTGGTTTTTGTTTTGGCTATTTTTTTTTTTTCTAATTGGATTCAGTTTGGTGGTGCTTGTGATAGAATTATGATGTGCTGTTCGTATGATTTCAACTTTGAGAACTTGATTCGTATTGTGCCTTAGATGAAGACAAAGGATTGGATGTTTTTATCAATTATGGTGTTATTCTCTCATCCTTAACTTGCCTGAAATGTGACAGTGAGTGCCTAATATGAAAAGATCAGAAGATATTTAGGTGAAATAACCAATATTAACCTGTTAGGTTGATTGAATGCCTGGTTAGGTTGATTGAATGCCTGGTTAGGTTGATTGAATGCCTGGTTAGGTTGATTGAATGCCTGGTTAGGTTGATTGAATGCCTGGTTAGGTTGATTGAATGCCTGGTTAGGTTGATTGAATGCCTGGTTAGGTTGATTGAATGCCTGGTTAGGTTGATTGAATGCCTGGTTAGGTTCTACAGATCTACAGAAGCTAAGGCTAACAAAGACCCTAAGATCCACTCTAAGGCTAGCCCGAGAGAAAGGAAAGAGTAGGGGTTAAGAGAAGAGAAGAGAAGAGAATAAGGGGTTAAGTAAGGAGCAACACCTATCATTCGTGGGTTAACATTCATTCAGAAAGAGGAAAAAAGTCTCACCATCATCATCCGCCGGCCACTGCCGACAAGTCAGAAAAATAGTCGGAGAGAATAGGAGAGGGGTGAAAGATGAAAAGAAGTAAAGAACGCTTACAAACCATGCAAACACAGTCTTAACTCACTGTCATACCATGCAAACTACAAACATGCAAGAAAAGAGTTAGAGACATGCAAAGTAAGGAGAGGATAAGAAAAAAAAAAAAAAAAAAGTAGTTAAGTTAAACAAAAAGTGGGTTAGTTTACGCTATGAGCTACATCTACATTCGTGTTAGTCTAATTTTTTTAAAAAAAAATTTTTATTGCTGGCATCACACGCTGGCATGTCACAAGCTGGCATTCATCGTCAACAGACTCATCCTCGAGCACCACCACCAGAGCTTCTGTTGCTAACTTTGTTTTTTAAATTAAACAACGTTAATAACTTTAAAATGTCTGTCAAGATGGTTCTTAAACATATTAACGCTGGTAGAATGAACGACTGACGCGGGAAGATTATTCCATTTATCAATTACTTTAAAAGTAAAGAAGTTTTTAGCGATATTAGTAATAAAACGCCTGCCACGCAACTTAAATCCATTATTGCGAGTATTACTATTATCAAAAGTGAACAATTTGTCAAAATTTACGTTATCGATGTTATTAACGATTTTGAAAACTTCAATAAACTCCCCCCTTAATCTCCTAGTTTTGAGTGAATACAGGTCTAACTCATTAATCCTATCTTCATAAGGCTTATTGCGCAATGACGGAATAAGTTTTGTGGCACGACGTTGAACCCTTTCTAACCTATCAATATCCTCACGCAAGTACGGGCACCAAAACTGAACTGCATATTCTAAATGAGGCCTGACTAGGGACTTGTAAAGGGGCAATATAATATCCTTTGATTTAAATTCAAAATTACGCGCTATGAAGCCTAACATCCTATTAGCTTTTGCGCAAGACTCCAGGCACTGGTTCCTAACCTTTAAATCCTTAGATACGCGTACGCCTAAGTCTACTTCCTCGTCAACACTCGCTAACTCCCTATCATCCATCGTATACGCGTAATTATTGTTGCGAGAACCTATATGCAAAACTTTATATTTGTCTACGTTAAATTGCATCTGCCACTTTTCTGTCCACTCCATAATCCTATTTACATCGTCTTTAATCCTATTTCTATCGTCCTCGTTAACAACCTTACCGCCTATTTTAGTATCGTCCGCGAATTTTGACACGTTACTAGTCAATCCTACATCTATGTCATTAATGTAAATTATGAATAGCAATGGGCCTAACACTGAACCCTGTGGGACACCGCTACCTACATCTAACCACCCTGATTCACTACCATTAACTATGACCCTCTGTCTCCTAGCACGAAGCCATTCTTCTAACCAGTTAGCTACCTGACTGCGTATACCATGCGCTTTAACCTTCGCAATTAGTCTCCTATGCGGAACTGTATCGAACGCCTTTTTAAAATCTAAATAAATAACATCAGCTGCTCTATGCCTATCGTATTCGCGCACTATTTCGTTATAAAATTCTAACAAATTAGTTAAACAAGACCTATGGCGTCGAAACCCATGCTGACTACTATTAATCAAATCTCTACTTTCTAAGTGATCGATAATACGATCCCTAACTACGGATTCCAAAAGTTTACCTACAATTGACGTTAAGCTAATGGGCCTATAATTGCTAGCTACCGCGTGGTCGCCTTTTTTAAAAATAGGCGTGATGTTAGCTAATTTAAAGTCTTCAGGAATAATCCCCGTTTCGAGTGACTGATTAAAGATCTTCGTTAAGGGGCCTACGATAACTTCTTTCAAATGTCGGATAAAAAGCGTCAGGGCCTGGAGCCTTGCTAACTTTTAGCCTATCGATATAATGCGCAATCTCAGCCTCGTAAACAGTTATTTCATCCAAAATAGTCTCGCTACTAAATGGAACGATATCATCCACGTTGGGGACATTATTTACGTCTTCTACGGTAAAAACTGTCGCAAAAAAGTTATTGAAAATACCCGCCATCGCCTGAGCATCAGAAGCCAAAGCGCCATTAACATCCACTAGAGGGCCTATGTTATTTTTTACTGGCTTACGATTATTAACGTATTCAAAAAACTTTTTTGGATTATGCTTACTATCCGCAGCTATAAGTATCTCTAAATTACGCTTGGCATTCCTAACTGATCTTTTAACCTGACATCTAAGCTCGATATATCTATTAAAGTTAGCTACCTGGCCATTACGCTTACTAAGTCTATATGCTCTATTACCCTCGTTTATAAACTCCTATTTCCCTACTCCACCACTTTGGTCTACCACGATTACTAGCGCGCTTGGGCCTACGAGGAATAAACTCCCTTTCAATATTCCTAAAACTTTCTTTAAATGCCACCCAACACAAATTTGTGTCATTACCCATAAATAAGTTATCCCAGTCCACTACTCTCATCCTATCCGCGAAACTATCAAAATTAGCCCTACAAAAATCAGGGACTTCTATTACGTTACTATCCTGAGTGTTTTCTATCAATAACTTAAACCTAAGAATTTGATGATCGCTACATCCTAAACTCTCGCCTACTTCTAAACCTTCGACTATATTCTCGCTGTTCGTCATCACCAAATCTAAAATATTATCACCGCACATTGGTTCAGTAACTATCTGTCGTAAAAAGTTATCGTCCATAAACTCAACCAATCTCAAACCCTCTTCATTACCCGTAAAATTCTCGTAATTAACATTAGGGCAGTTAAAGTCTCCGACAATTATACTATTCCGATTGTCAATAAAATTACCAAGAAGTGAGTAAAATGTAGTATCTATATTGAGGGGTTGAACGGGAGGTCTATAAACAACAACAAAAATAAAACTAATACTACGCCCCCTAACTTCAACACAGATCGCATTAATTGCTGCCGGAAAATCTAACTTAACCTCGATAGCCCTAAGGGAATTACGAATGTACAGCAAAACGCCGCCTCCAAATCTATGTAACCTATCATTAGTAAAGAGTTTAAAACCCGGTATCTCAAGTTCCCCCAACAAGTCCCGAGTCACGGTATTTAACCAAGTTTCAGGTTAGGTTGATTGAATGCCTGGTTAGGTTGATTGAATGCCTGGTTAGGTTGACTGAATGCCCTTGATATTGGTTAGGTTAAGTCATGATATTTTCATTAGTTTAAACAAAAATGACGAGAAACTTTTCTGGTTAATTTTGAGGCATTTTGTACGAAATTGCCATCTGTTTCCTGTGCAAATACGTAGTTTTCGAGATGACAATGTCTTGAAAACTACACATTTGCACAGGAAATGGATGGCAGATTCGTGCAAAACACCTCAAAATTGACCAGAAAAGTTTGTTCTCATCATAAAAACAGACTGGATGTACAAATGAATAATTACCAAAATTTACCCCAAAAATAAACTGCACTCCAACACTTTTAAATTATTGTTTAGGTTAATGTTCATTTTAACGTCCCTTTCATTTTTGATAGAAAGTTAATTTTCTGCTATTTTCAACCAAAACAAGAATACTTTATTCTATACTAATTTTGGTGGAAATTCCTATTTATCGAGATATTTATTTTTGAAATTATTAAATTTTGGCACCATTATTCACTAGTCAAACCATCTTGTCCTGTGACACGTGATTTTCTTGCAGGTCCGGTGTCACGTATTGAACCATCTGCCATATTGAACTGTCCTCTGAGCACTTCTGCGCATACACAAAATCTAGCAGACAGTTTAGAATATAGCACTCATGATTTGAAGTGACTGCTGGTTTGAACCATCCGATAAGCATGTCATGTATAAATATGTAATTGAACTGCATTTATTAATCAACTATGGAATTCAATTTGTAATATAAACAATAATTTTGTGAATATTTACATGACTATTGATTTTCATCGTTATTAAGAAATTGACCTTTTATATATTGCATTTATATGAAATTAAGATTTTTAATAGGAGTTGTCAGTGGTGCAGCCAGGGTTAGTAATAGAGGGAGAGGCCTCCCAGAAAAAATTCTAGAAAATGCTATGGTATGATTGTTTTATATTTTAAATTATGTAGTTTTTTACTATTTGACTATAATTAACTAACTAATGAAAATATCATGATGACAACCTAATTAATCATCAAGGACATAGAGTTGACCGGATCAAATGTAGAATTTGGACCCCAGCCTTCTTTAGTTAGCTTTATAAGGCTAACTAACAAAAATATCATGACCTAACCTAACCTAACCAATCATTAGGTTAACTGTACGCCCTTGATGATTGGTTAAGTTAGGTCATGATATTTTTGTTAGTTAGCCTTATAAAGCTAACTAAAGAAGGCTGGGGTCCGAATTCTACATTTGATCCAGTTGACCTAACTGGGCATTTAAAATGGCATTTAAAACTGGGCATTCAATTGGGTGTTGAGGTCAGGGAATAAGAAAGAACATTACCCCCAATATTTTGAGAGATACCGGTACCTATTTAACCAATTTTATAACTAGTAAACCAAGCAAATTTATAAGAAACTATCTTAAAAATTGAAAATTAAAGCGAAAAAACTAGCAAACCAAACAAACAGCGGATGATTCAAACCACAAGCCACCACAATTTGTGACATTGTTTTGCGCATGCGTGTAAATTTTGCACATGCGCAGAAGTGCTCAGAGGACAGTTCAATATAGTGGATGGTTCAATACATGATACTGGCAGCTGAAATTTGAATTTAATAGTTGCTTTAGAATGGCTGTCTATGGTGAAAGCTCCCAGTCCAAGTGGGACATCATCTAGGTTAGGTTAGGGGTACTACTTACCTTTCCTAGTCCCAAATTCATTATGGAGTACCCATGCCCAGTTAGGTCAACTGTATGCCCTTGACAATTGGTTAGGTGGTTATTATTGAATGTTTCACCAACAGTTTCATAACTTTGTTTTGGTTCATTTGCGCAAGATATGAAGGTCATATTTGAACAGAACACACCAAAATACATTAGAAAAATGTATTTTGGATATTAATTTCAGTGTTGGTGAAACATTCATTAATTCCCAGTTAGGTTAGGTTAGGTTACTTTTGCCTTGAATAGTACTGATGAAAATAGGTTTTTCTGGTGTATTTTTGTGTATTTTCTTCAAATCTGATCTTTATTTTCCAGTAAAAATACATACATACATACATACATAACTAGCTTAGTTTATTTCCTTATAAATAATGCTGCTTACAACTTACAAATGGTTAAAAAAACAATAGCCATCATTTCATAAGAGCTATGTAATAATAAGTGTTTTACCTACTAGAAATTCTAGAATAGAACAATTGGATATGTGTACAAAAAATAGTAACTGTTTTCTAATAAAAGAATAGCTATGGTAATCTCTGTGCCTGAAGAATAATAATTTCAGGCAAATTTCTAGTTTTTTGTTTGAATATTTCCTAGTATCACTGCCTCCTAATGATGTTTTGAATATAAAATCTACTCAGATATAATATATCATATCATTTATATTTTACACACTTTATAAATATGCATACACTTAGTCCATTCAACTACCTACCTCATGTCACTGTCATTGCATGCTAATTACCATCAGTCTAATAAAAATAATTTGATTATAGCATAAACCAACATATATATATATATATATATATATATATAGTAAGATCAGTAAAAATCCAGAGATTTGCCTATTCTGACTAGAGACTAGAAACAAAGCTCAATTTCTAGAGACTCCAGCCCAAAATGAGACCTGGCCACCCTACTTTCAGAGGATATGTCAGATTGTCATTTCCTTAAAAATGGAGATTTTCATGAGGAAATAAAGGTCAGATTTGAACAAAATACACCAGAAAAATATGTTTTCATATAAAAAATGAGGGGGTAGTTAAAACGAATCTTTACCCTTAAACATTTATGTTAATTACATTAATTGATTGCCTGGTTAGGTCAACTGTATCCCCTTGATGATTAGTTAAATCTTGATATTTTCATTAGTTTAAACGAAAATATCACGACTTAACCTAACCCAGGGCCGGCTCAAGGTACCGGCAACTCAGGCAGGTACCTGGGGTGCCATGTGCTAAGGGGCGCCACGTCATGTGTTTGGGATCTTCCAAATACAAAGGGAAAAATAGAAAAATAAATAAATAAAATAAAATGAAATAAAAGAGTTAAATGTGAAAATTTCCTGATGTGGAGTCAAATTTTCAAGGATTATGACATTATATTAGCCAATAGCATTAGTACTAGACTACTAGTAAAGCTAAGGTCAGCTTGGCCCGACATGGGATGACATGTCACATGGGTTGATGTGGCCGCGTAGGTGAGCATTGAGCACAAATTACATATGCCTGGCAGCGCTGCCATCCTTTAATATCTCATCAGTGTTGCCACTTTGTGGAATTTTTTACATTTTTTTGTGGATTTACCTCAGACAAAAGTGGCAACACTGTCTCTCTCATTTTCATAAATGGTTCCATTTTGAGAATGTTTAGTTGTACTTTGAGTGAATATCGTTAATTGTAATAAACTCTCTATTCCTACATTTGTAGTTTTTTCTCATTGTGAACAAATTTTAAAATTATACTTGTAAGGGTGCCGAAGTTCAGCTTGCCCGGGGCGCCAGCAATCCTAGGGCCGGCCCTGACCTAACCAATCATCAAGGGCATACAGTTGACCTAACTGGTTGGTTGAATAATTTGGGATGCCAAAATAAGATATTGCTGGAAGTTAGACCAAGGCATAAGGCTATGGCATACCAGAGCTATGCTGATTGGTATCACTCAACATGCATCAAAATTAGAACAAGTGTACAGGGATATTGCATTTCATTTGGAAAATGTGAAGCCACTGGGACCTATCAAGGTTATTGAAGTCATAAGCTTATTTTAAGTAACTCTTAAGGAAATGTCATCACTTGCAATAGTTTGCTTATAATGTATTTGCACAAAAAACCATAGGGTACTCTTTAGAAAAGTGTTATACAGTGCCCGCGAAAAGTATCCGATCACTCAAGAAAATACAATATTTTCCCTTGATATTCAGAGACACGTAATTCACTTTCTATTTGTTCTAGCGACATCTGGTAACTTTGAGGTTGCTCGCTGATATGAGAGCTATCCAACGCATTCTCAAATTAGTGTTCTGGTAGCCTTCGTTGCGGGTGGCTGTGTCTCAAATTTGTCAGATTTCACTGTTTGTGTAAATTTCTTGATTTTTTTTTTTTTTACAGAAAGTGGTGTAAATAAAATTTATATATAATGTGTGCTAAAAAACAACTTAAGAGTGATTGTCGAGGTGCTATTGTTGCTTTGCATGCATGTGGGAAATCACAGAGACAGATAGCTAAGGAATTAAACATATCCCAAAGTACCGTTAATTTATGGGTTTCACGGGCTAAGAACAATGGTGGCCTAACCACGCCAGTCCCTAAAAAACGATCTGGCAGACCGAGAAAAACAAATTCGCGAACAGACAAACTTATGAAACGTTTAGTATTGAAAAACCCAACAATAACTGCGAAAGAAATAAAATTTAATATGAATAATTTGTTATCTGGTGTTTCTGAACGAACTATCCAGGAGCGGCTCCAAAAAGAACTCGGATTACCATCTCGCCATGCTGCTAAGAAACCGTTCATTAATGAAAAAATGCGTAAAAAACGTGTCGCATTTTGTAAAAAAACATTCATTGGACTGTTGATGACTGGAAGAAGGTTTTATTTAGCGATGAGTCGACATTTTTGACATTCAGAAGTTGTCCAAAAAAGGTTCGCCGGCCTATTGGCTCAAATAGGATGGACCCTAAATACACCCTAAAGACAATGAAACACCCTCCAAGTGTGATGGTTTGGGGTTGTTTCGGTTACTATGGGCGTGGAAACTTATATTTTCTTCCGAAGAACACAACTATGAATGGTGCACGGTATTTAGCAATGCTACAGGATAAACTTCCAATGGCAATGGCAATCCAAAGGACAAAAACATACATGCATGATGGTGCACCATGTCACAGGGCCAAAATAGTGACAAAATGGATTACTGACAATAAATTTGATATTTTGGATTGGCCTGGTAATAGTCCAGATCTCAATCCGATAGAAAATCTGTGGCTAATAATAAAAAATAAGGTTGAATGCCACGACACTGGCTCAGTCGAAAAATTACAAGAGGCCATCAAAAAGGTATGGTGCAAGGAAATATCAGTGGAAGTTTGTCAAAACTTGATTAAATCCATGCCAAAACGTCTAGAACAAGTCATCCAAACCAAAGGACAGATGACAAAATACTAATATAAGGTTAGTATACATTTAAACATTGTTTTTTATGTAAAAAATACAAATTTCAAGGGTGATCGGATACTTTTCGCGGGCACTGTATTATGTGGATGAAGGCCATATAGTTATTTTTTCGAAATTCAGGTGATGACTCTCCTTAAGATTATCTGAATTATTAGCTACTACAACCTTTTAATAATAAGTAAAAAAAAAAAAGCTTGAATCTAACCTAATAACACAAAATATATTTGCATAAAAAATGGTATTCTTGAAAAAAGTGTTGTAGGTTATGGTCATATAGGGCTAGGGTTACCAGATGTCCTGCATTTGATTAAAAAAATCAAGCATTATTAAGCATTGTTTTCATAAAATTTTTCTAATTTTGTTGTAACCATTGAAGAAATTGTTTCAATTTGAAAAAAAAATTGGTCTTAAAAAAGCCTCAGAAAAATGTGGGACAAAATCTGGCAACCCTATTAGGGCCTAGTTATTTCTTCAAAATTTAGGTGATTATATCTTATGATTAACCATAATTTATAACAAAACCATGCAAAATGTCAATCTCAAGTTGGCTAACCAACATACAACCACAGAGCCACCAAAGCAGCCCATACAACCCAAGCCAAGAATATATACCATTTGCAATCTGCAAAATTTTTCATTCATGATAAAGTTATCTAAATTGTCCAAACCTGAAAACATTTTGAACATCTATACAGTATCATATCTCCCCTCAAACAATGTGTCTCAAAACTAAACATACCCAGTTCCTTTAATCTTTCCCCTGTATTCCAATCTTCTTAGGTTAGGGATAAGCTTGGCTGCCCTATAGATGTTGCACACCTTCAAGCATATCATTACATTTCATTTGGAAAACACAGCCACTGGGGCCTATCAAGGTAATCCAAGTCATGACCTTCATTTTAATAATAGGGTCATTCCATGTCAAGTCAGCCACCTAAAACACTCACCCCTTTCAATTTTGCTCATACTTGGCACAATAGCAGATATACATGCCAAACTTAAATTCCCAAATTATTAGAGCTGACTGACCTTTGGTTACTGAGATACAAGGTCACAAAGTTGTGACATTTTGACCTTTTTTGCGTTAAATGACTATTTTCAAAATGGTGTAACTAAAAAACTATTAAAGCTAGAGCATTGATTTTGGTCTCATTTTAAAGCTCTTTAGTAGACCCTTGTTTATTGTCTCTTGTTAAATATCTCTACTGTGAAAAATAAAAAAAATCCATTCAAAAGTTGACCTTTGACCTTGAATAAAAAAAAAAATACCTTCTCCTAAAAAATTCAATTTTTTTACATTAATACCTTGAGTCATTTACAACAAAATCCCAAGAAGCTGTAAGTGGCTGATAACTAGTTCAATGTATAAAAAATAATGAATTCAAGCAACATTTTGAAAAAAGTCATTTTATACAAAAATTGTCAAAAAGTCATGACTTTGTGACCTTGTATGTCAGTAACCATTTTTGTCTAAGGTCAGCTCAATCTCTTACAAATACAACCCATATCTACATACTATCTGCAGCCTTCTACAAACAAGCAAATGCTTATTTTTAAATATTTGTTCTTACCCACCTCACCTGTATGTTGTGCATGTATGTGATTGTTTTCAGTAGTTGACAAGATTCTTGTGGGCCACCCAATTTATTGTGATTTCTAGAAGAGAAAACAATTTTTAATGTATACCTAGATAGCTACCTAATTAACAAATACAAGTAACATATTAAAATGTACATACAATATGTATAGGTATAGTGCTCATTGATTTCCATTTATCACAACTTAAAATGTATGCAGTGTATATATAGTTACATGACCATTTTAATTTTGAATTCTTACCTTTCTGTGCTGTAGATCTGCCAAAGCTTTGGATGCCTTCAAAGTAACTTCTTTGCAAATCCTGTATGTTCGTCCATTAGTAGTAGATGCCTCAACTTGTGTTAGAATATCTGAATATGGTAAGATTAATTCATCTGGTTGACCAGGATACACAAATGATGGGTTTGGGCCATGAGGATGAAGGAATGTGACTTTTACTTCTCTATTCTCTGGTATCTTTTCCAGCACATATGCCACCCACCAATGGCCATCATATGCAGCAGTAACAAAACCATGTATTTTCTCCTCAGTCACAACTTCTTCCTTTTCAGTAACTTTCTCAATATTTGAATAATCTGATAATGAATAATGTTTAACCTTAAGAGAAGTCAATGAAACTGGCTGTAAATGGTGTAATTTCTGTGTACCAGCAATAGTCCTTGCAGTTGAGTGTCTTTCTTGGAGAAGTTGGCTTTCCTCTTCATGCTCTTTATTGGTTGAAAAATGACATTTTATATTTACAATATTTTCACTTGCAAATGTATATAACTGTTCTGCAGTAAGGATCTGTTCATCATAAGGTCGTTGTAGACTAGCTTTTGCAGCTAATCTCTTAACTGTGCCTCCAACACCATCACAGGGTCCCTTTCCATGACTTGTTGCAAAAAAATTCCATTCTGCCTCAATTCCAAAATCATCTCTGTGATGGCAAAGATTCAAAAAGTTTTTGCAGTTCTTATACTGTCCTGCACACCCATCTGAAAAGTAAATTATTTTGTGGATGGAACCGATGGATGAGATATTATCTTTTAGGAATTTTATCAGATGCTTTTGAAACAAATGTACAGCAACTGTGTTATGGATGTTACACTCTGAAATAATAACAAAGCTAAGGTGAGCAATCTCATCTTCCTTTTTATAGTAAATAACAAGTGGATGTAGAGTAGCCATCTCATTGTTCCAGTGAAAGCTCTGAACCTCATCTTGAAGAATAAAGGAATAATTTTCAGCAAAATCACACACAGCAAGGACCTCACCATCTTTCAAAGCAGGGTTGTGGAGTCGGTCCAAAATTTTCCGACTCCGACTCCGACTCCACACATTGTAAAAATTCGACTCCGACTCCGACTCCACACATTGTAAAAAATCTAAAAATCCGACTCCGACTCCTCACATTTTAAATATACGACTCCGACTCCTCTAGTGTTTCACTCTATAATTATCATAATAATAAGAATTTCACCACCACCACATGAATCGTCAGGTTACTTTCTAGGATAAGGGAACATTCAAATATTAAGAAGGATATTGACTTGTAGATATTATCATATTAAGGGATTTTTATTTTTTCCAATAATATATATATATATATATATATATAATATATATATATATAAATGAAAAAGATTCTCTTAAACATAATTAAGGTCTAACCAGTAGTAGTGCTACTTAAAATTGAATAACCCTTCTTAACCTAGTGGCTATAACCAGGGTTGTGGAGTCGGTCCAAAATTTTCCGACTCCGACTCCGACTCCACACATTGTAAAAATTCGACTCCGACTCCGCCCTGAAACGTGCGACTCCACGACTCCGACTCCACGACTCCGACTCCGACTCCACAACCCTGTTTCAAAGACATTTTTGTTTCACGGTAATAAGTTGCTTGCATCTTTGTCTTGAAGTCATGTATCTGGTATTCTTTCAGTTGGTTACAGAATTGGTCAATATATTCATCTGTATTCAGTTCTACTGATTCAAGATTTGACCGATCTGTATTGGTCCACTTTTTAAAATTTATGATATCAATGAAGTTGTTTGTAAATATGTCCAGTAGTGTTTTTTAAATCTGATGGATCTCCACATTGTTCACATTGTCTGAGGCAGCATTTCTGTGAGGCAGGATTGCATTCCATAAAGGCAACATAATGACGTACATTCTTAATAGGTGTGTCATCATTTGCAGTTAGTTTTTCTAATTCAGCTTCTACAAACATAAGTTTGGCATTCTGATGAATTGTACAGACACATACTGAGTGAGTTCCTGTTGCTCCAGCAATAACACACTGCTTTGGACGCAATTCTGCAAATTTACTGAATCCCACCTTAACCAAAGGATTTCTTTCTTTGAAAATATGATAGGCTTCTTTTAAATTGCAAAGTAAAAGATGCTTTTGCAAATGTATCCTTCCTCTTTCATTGTCAATGATACTACAATAGTCTTTCTTTCCTGGCATTGTTCTACTGATGTCTTCTGAAAGATAAAATGCTTTAATAGCGTCAACAGTATCCTGTTTAATTCTTTTCCCACCCTTTGGATTTGGGTCTGAAAGGACACCTTTTTCTTCAACTATTTTTTTAGCAATAGATGCTGTATGCCTTGTTGTGTTAAATTCTGAAGCAATTTTCCTAATGCTCCAACTTTTGGGCAATACAGTGAGGATTTTTATTTTATCACTTCTTTTAGTATTTTCATTTTTGAATTTTTCCTTAAATTGCGAGTCAGAAATCTCTTTTCCTGCAACTGTTTCCATTCTCTTCTTAACTGTCTCTGTCACCTTGCTTAGTTTTTTAGCTCCATATGACTTTTGCTCTACAAGCTTTCTCTTTTTTATGGGTGATTCACCAATTGAAACAAAAGAAGCATTCAAAGTACACATCTCATGGTTTTGCTCTGAAGTTGATGCATCACTATTGTCAACATTTTCAATTTTCTCAAGATCTTCAGGTGGTTCACTACTACAAGAAGAATCATCATTTATGTCTGAATTCAAAGTGCCTATTCCTTTCTCAGGCAAGGACTCAAGATGTTCTCTACACTGCTTACAAAGTCTGTGATGTAGTGTTAAGTGCAGATCGGGAAACTTATTTACAAGTTCCTGTGGTACAATTCTCAAACTCTTCTTTCGACACTGACCTTTGTGACGCAGCAAAGGATCAGCACACTTCTGTTTCAGTTTTAAATGTTCCATGTTTGTACTCTGAAATCACAAAAGCACAAAGAAAATCCTGAAAAGAAAACAATGAACAATTAATGAATTATTAAATAAATTTTTATACATGTATTTAGTAAAAATAAATTAACTTTAACTTGAAGTCAGGAGTCAACTCTGTAAAGTTGACAGTACTTATATACTAGTTGGGCCTTTGGATCAGAGCTACTCCAGTAGATTTGGGGCTGTCGAGGGGTTTAACCCTGGTTGTCTTTTAAAAGACTTCTTTTGGCACTGGTCACAAAAAGGTTTTTGAACTAATAAAGTTAAGTTGAACTAAGTCTTCACTGACACTATATCAGAACAGAAATTTTAAATAAATGAACTGACAAAAAAAATCTAAAATTGAAGAATGATGCCAACTTCATTTATTTTTTATACATTGAACTAGTTATCAGCCACTTACAGCTTCTTGGGATTTTGTTGTACATGACTCAAGGTATTAATGTAAAAAAATTGAATTTTTTAGGAGAAGGTATTTTTTTTTATTCAAGGTCAAAGGTCAACTTTTGAAGGGATTTTTTATTTTTCACAGTAGAGATATTTAACAAGAGACAATAAACAAGGGGCTACTAAAGAGCTTTAAAATGAGACCAAAATCAATGCTCTAGCTTTAATAGTTTTTTAGTTACACCATTTTGAAAATAGTCATTTAACGCAAAAAAGGTCAAAATGTCACAACTTTGTGACCTTGTATCTCAGTAACCAAAGGTCAGTCAGCTCTAATAATTTGGGAATTTAAGTTTGGCATGTATATCTGCTATTGTGCCAAGTATGAGCAAAATTGAAAGGGGTGAGTGCAAAAAGTGCCATTTTGTGGCCGAGTTGACATGGAATGATCCAATAATGAAATCTTGCAAAATGTTAATCTCAAGTTAGCTAATTAACATAAAACTATTTACTACCACCAAAGTAGCCTACATAACTTAAGCTAAGAATATACACTATATACAATCTACAAACACACACACACACATGAAAATGTCTAAATTTTTCCTAAAATTAACTAATGAGCTACTGTTTACCACATCATATGGCAAGTCATTCCAAAAATCTATTACTCTGAGTGAAAAAGTATTTTTGTAGATCAAGTCTACAACTGTTTTCTTATTATGCCCTTGAGTTATCCCATCAGCCTCTTGTGAAAAAAAGTTACGTACATCTAAATTGTCCAAACCTAAAAACATCTTAAACATCTGTATCATACAGTATCTCCCCTCATACAACATCTCTCAAAACTAAACATACCAAGTCCCTGTATTCCAATCTTCTTGGGTTAGGGATAAGCTTGGTTGCCTTACATTGCACACCACCAAGCATATCAATATCATGTCTAAGGTGAGGGGATCAAGCTTAAATGCAGTATTCTAAGTGAGGCCTAACATAAGAATTATATGATTTACAGCTGACTCTCGTAACTAACATTCCTCTTTATACCTAGCATTTTATTTGCTTTATTTCTAGCCTCTAAGCCACTGCTTAGATAATTTTAGGTCACTCTTAACTATAGTACTAAATTGTTAATACATTTTAAGTGTGTTTTAAGAAAAAGTGAAAAACAAATAGATCCTCTCTAAATAATAAGAAAATGGACAAATAAATTCAAAAACAAAAAAAGTACTGGAAGTGGAGTAGCTGGAGCTATAGCCAGTAGGCATAGTGGCAGTAGCTCAAACCAAAAGAAACATGGTGGTGAAGATTGTACTAGTAAATGCCCAAAATACAGGAAGGTTGTTAGATCAGGAATACAATGTAACTGACCTGTACACACGTAATGATTGACTGACCTGAGAAATGACTCATCATTGTATTTCTACTATATCAATGAGTCATTTCTAGCATGTTGAATGATGCATGCTGTGCTCATCTTTACATAGTCTAAATATTTTAATTAACTATAAGCAAGTCATTTTAACCCTATTGCTCAAGAATTATGACATATGGTAAAAATGAAATTTGCCTTTATACGTGGTTACATAATATCATTGACATATATTTCAGCTACACAATTGTATGTATACCCAATGAGTGAAAGGGTTAATTCTATTGGTGTAATAACTTTTGTTTCAATATACACATCAGTATATTTTTGATTTTTTTCAGAACTTATTTAGTGAATATCTCAAAAATTAGATGTGATAGAGAAATTCTAATGGTTCCATGATAATCAGTGCCCTCAAAATAATTGTTGAAGTATAATTACACTGGACAACAGATTAGAACTTTTTTCTGTTCTTAAGTAAAATAGGGTGATTCTGGTCAGAGCCGGATTTAGACGTGTGGAGGCCCCCCTACCTTAGGGGAAGACAATTGAAGTCATCCATAAGATTCATAATATAATTAACATACATACACTTTCAAAACATCGTGCACTCTTGTGTCTGTCCATTCCACTCATTTCTGCAAAAAATGAAAGCCTCGGGTTACTCGGGTATTCCATTATAGTGAGAGTAGGCCTAAAAGAGTAATAAAAACAAAATAATAATCAGTACACAACAAATAGTATTGGTAAAAGTTTATGTACTACAGTGGTATTGGATGCGCGTGTTTTTTTGTTGATCATCTATCGGGTTTTTCTAGTTTTGGGTTTTTTCTATTTTGATAATGGCTTGTCAATATGTGGAGGCCCATGGGCAGCTGCCTACTTTGCCCACTCCTAAATCCGGCCCTGATTCTGGTAGATTTTTGCATGCAGAATATGGATGCAAACCATTTCCATCACCCACAATTTTTTAACAAATTGAATTTGAATTTTGTTTGAAAAACAGGAATATGTAGGTATAATTGGCAGCATTAGAATTACACTTTTTGGGAGGTACTGGGGCTAAAGATGGTACTGTGGCACTGAAAATGGCTAAAATAGCAGTTAGATGAATTGCACTTAATGGGGAGACTAGTGGTTTCCCAGCAAATGAGGAGTACACCTAGAAACAATGGAATATATATACAGTAGGGTGGAGTGAAACAACAATTTATTTCAAATTTATTTGCCTCACTTGTTTTTTGGTGTATTAGAACATAAAGATGTATTCAGTCATTTAATGTTTGTAACTCAAACCATCTCTCACATTTTTACATAAAAGCAAAATGGCCATCAGCCAGTTGTCCATAAATAAAAATATGCTTATAACATAAAAACTAAGTGTTCTATCAAAAAAAATAATTGAAGAAAAATGCTTTACAATGCAAAACTATATTTAAAAAATACCATTGTGCATACATTGTATTGAAATAAAATTGTATCTGGTCTCACTTGGTTGGATGCTGTAAATCAACTATATTTGAATGCAATATAAAACCCGCTCATCTCAGATATTATTATTTTTTCAGGAGAGGCATCAGATCCTTTTTGGTTTCAAGTGAGGGAAGCAGAGAGTGACTTTTTATTCTTGACCTAATAAATCCATCTCTTGATTCCTGTGATATTACTGATGCTGATGCATCTGTAACCAACTTCACGGCTCTTTCGAAGTTCTGTGTGTGAATGGGGTATTGCTCAACTTTTGAAACATTTTGTTTCATACTCAAGCAATTATTCTTCACACAATTTAGAAGTGAGAGGTGGTTCACTGATATATATCCTATCCCAGAAGATGATGTCTGTCCAATGTGATGCTTTGAAGTTCAATTCTGGTACTCTAAATTCTCTGATTTTCCTTGTCTTGGCTTCCTTACACTTTCTTGTCTGTATTATTCAATCGATTGCAACTTTGCGTAGCTTTTACTCACTATCTGCCAGCATTGATAGAAGAACATTTTGAGTGAGCAAAATAGGTATTCCGTGATATATAAGATTGGACAACTTTTTGTATATCTTTGGGTAATGGTTGAACTTTTTTATCGCATCAAAGATATGTTTGGGTCTATCAGGCAGATATGGTTTAAATTTTATATTGAACCAGTTAGGACCATAGTTTGTTACTATGAACAGAACAAGGCTACCTAACACTCTGGAGGGATTCTTTTGAGAGACATAATAACAACATACTCTGTTAGCTAGAGTTAACCATCTAGAGTTGCTAAGGGACTAGGTTTGAGTTTCTCTAGGCTTCCATCAACATATCCTTCTCTTATGGCCCCAATTATTCTGAACATGTATTGTTGATCATTACTTAAATCTTCTATGAGTTCATCTGTGAGAACTGGAATGCTATCACCCCATCCGTAATTGGGGAGAACTTTATCACAGGCATTTCATGGCAAGTCTTAAAAGCATTACCAATAAATCCACTGAATGATCTTGGCCCAGTTGTTTTCCCATCGTACCGCTCAAACAGATGCTTTAAGGGAAGATCATTTGTATGTAACATACAAATGCCCCATTACAATGGTCAGTTCAGCTTCTTCTCAATAAAATGGATAATGCCACTAGACCCAGTGTTGACATTCGTACTGTCACATCCTATCACCTGGAGATTCTGGTCTAGGGTCACTTCATTCAAGTAAACGAACAATGATTCAGATACATCACTTGCTTTTCCAGATTTAGGGCTCAAATGGTTAAGGTATTCTCCACCAGGCTCACTCGATAGTACATAATGTTCTTCAACAATTATATCCTGGTACGGTGGTACCATTTACCATCTTTATTTGTCTTTACCAATGTCTTGTCTTTTCTCCCATCAAAATATAAAGCTTTAACATAACTTTGTGCAGCTTCAACTTGTAATGTTTTTCTCAATTTCTGTCTCTCTCTTCTCACCTTACTTTGATCAATAAAAAAGTCAGTCTTTTTTTGGTAATGATACCCAAATCCACCGAAGTAGCTGAAGCAATGGCCAATGCAGCTCTATCTGAAACACCAAATCTGTCAGCTTCCATAGCGAGATTGGGTAAAGGGGCTCTCATTTGAATGTTGGAGCATTCATATTCAGACTCAGTTGTTGAACTTTCTTCGGTACTTCGCACAATATAATGGGATATCTTCTCTCAAAAAATGATAGATATTATACAGGGGTTTTTCAAAATATGACTTTCTGCCATTTTGTTTTCAGCAAAAATGTGGTGGGTGGAGGGTCATAAAAAGAAAATATCTTTTTAGAACTTCTAGAGGGTCAATACACCAAATCATGAGTAAGGCAAGAAGGTTTAATATTTTCACTCCACCCTGATATACAGGGGGTCCTCATTATCTGAAGATAATTGGGACCAAGAAATCACTACTTTAAGTGAATCCACTTAAAGCAGGGAACCTAAAACCCATAAGAAATAATGAGAATATGGTTTAATTGGGACCTTAACACAATAAATGACACACAAAAATTATGGTTAAACATTGTTGTAGCTTTTGCTTCTAAATCTGCTGCATTTTTAAGTATGGTATGAATTGTAGTTTCAGGGATGTTAAGAGCATGCGCAATGTCTATCACTCATTCACCATTTTTCTTGCACTTAATGTCCTCTAATTTCACATCCAACCTATAGCTGGTATGCTTTCTTTTAGGGCTGGTAGCAACTTTACTACTAGGAGTATGCTTTGAAGTCATGGTTGCAACAATAGCACAAAATATCAACAAAATCAGAATGAAAAACCACAGATGGGTTCAGCACTGGCAATGGTTAGCGAGAGACTGAGAGTGTGTGGCATTGGGGGTGGAGTGTTGGAGGTAGGGGAAAGTGAGCGAGACAGCAAGTCGAAGGGAAATTTAAACAGTTTTCCGTTGCGCTTCCACATTCCATAAATATTATCCGCAGAAACCTCTTAAATGCAGGGAATTTATCCATATGGCTCTACAATTATTTGTCTGCATAAATGCAGAGACTCAGATAATGAATACTCAGATAACGAGGACCCATATATATATATATATATATATCAGAATCTTTGTTGAACAGTGTTATCCAAGTCCACAAAGCTATTACTGCTTCTAAATTCCTGAATGCCCTTTATTTTATTTTTAATCATTTTAGCTATTTCCCTATTCCACCACAAAGGTTTCCTAATCTTGTTATTCCTAACAATTTTGAAAGGAATAAATGTACATTGTATATCCTTTAAAATTTCTTTTGAATCTAGACATCTCCATAGCATTTTTATTGGCAAATTCATTATCCCACTTTACTTAGCCTAACAACTCCGAGTTTACTATAGTTACCTTTTGAGAAGCAAGGAACTAGATGGTCATTGTTGATTAGATCCCTATTTAATTCTATCTTAAAGTGGATGACTGAATGGTCACTATTCCTTAATGACTCTCCTACTGCAGGTTCCCTAATAACCTCATAATCATTGGATAGAACTAAATCTAAGATTGCTTGATCTCTAGTTGGTTTGTCTACAGATTGTCAGAAAACTATCATTACTGCACTCAATGAAGAAGTTATCTTCCCTATTATTTCCTTCTGAAAGGTTCCAGTCTATATGAGGCAGGTTGAAGTTTCCCATAATTAATGTTCTAGCACTACAACCTTTATTTCCTGAACCATACTATCATCAACTTCCTGTGTTTGGTTTAGAGGTCTGTAAAATGCACCTATCTGAATATACCACCACCCTCGATATATACAAGGGTTATATTCTACAAAATCATCGCATAAATCAAATACTTAAATATATGGAGAAAATAGGGATGCATTCCACAACCTTGTCTGACCCCCAACTGCAATTCTGCTGCTTTTTCATAAAAATGCACCAAAGCAACAATAATGATATATTAAAATAATATAAATAATAGAAGACAAATAAAATCTAAGATTGGATGAATGAATCACTGCACTACATATTTTCTCAGCATTTTTCTTAATGTTACGAATGGTCAACTCACCAAGATTAAATGCATGCCCAAGGGTAGATATACCATTATACACTCACCTGCTTCAGCTCATTTAAGAATTTCTAATTCAGTTTCTAGGGTAAGCGAAGTTCTCTTATGTTTAACTGATGGGCCAGGGCTTGGCACACTTGAAGCAGGTTGCTTAGAAGCCATAATCACATTTGAACAAATGGCTAGAAAAAGCTATAATCAGAATACAAAGAGTGGCACAAAGAGCGTAGATATGCATACTAGTGAAGTGTGTGTGAGACTGAGGCACCTAGGTGAATTTGGCACGTAAGTGCCTGCCCATAATGCATCAGGCACACTGGAAGACTGTACAAAAGCACACAGCATAGTGTCTTGCACAGCTTACATAGGGGTGAATTTTTTTTGCATATATTGAGGGGTTGGTTGAAAAGGGTCTTCACATAAATGGGAATTTGCATATTCCAAACTCGCATATATCAAGGGTGGAGTGTACTGTACTCTTTACTTGATACGCAAATATCAACCCAAATTGATTCTACCTTGTTTAAATTAATGGCATCATTCTTAATGTATAAGACCAAACCATACTCATGCAATCTTTGATAAATACAGGTATCCTTCATTTAACATGGTTAATGTGTTCCTGGAAATTGGTACATTATGTGAAAACACTGAAAACAAAAAGAATTTTCCCAGAAGAAATAATGTAATAAGGGTGGGTTATGTTCCCAGTGGGACTACATTTACAGGATTGTTTTTTAATATTTGTTTTAGAGGTATTATTTTAAAAAGAGAATGTTTAAAACATAAACAATCATTAAATATATTAATACAAACTCTTCATGCGTATACTGTACTCGCCAGAAATGGTCATGATCTAGGATTGGGCAGCCCTAGGTGACTGCACAACAGTGTGCATGTAAACTAGTTGGCATCATCTGAGGATTGTGTAAGGAATTGCATTATGGCAAAAATGCAGCATTGAAATGGGGGCGCGATGCCAGCAAGTGTTTCTTGTAAGAATGCATTTGTGCTACTCACCTACTGGATACTCTGTTAGTAGGGTCATAGCAGCTGCTGCTGGTGGCTGAGATTTGGAGATTGAGCTGCCAGTGAGGACCACCCAGAGGGCCTTCAATTGAGTAAAAATAAATCCTTCAACTTCAGCACCACCTGCACTGCTAAGAATGAGAAAAATCAGGGTGACCAAGTTCCCAATTTTAGTGTGGTTGAGATTGTCAGATAGGTGGCTCCTATTAATTTGAAACTGGGTTCTCACCTTTAAGATCTCTGGGGCATAGCCAGTCTGCCTCTTTTAAAGACTTACTCCTCTGCTTATGGTGGGAGGACTTAAGAAAAATACAGCCTCCTTTGCCCAATTTAATAAGGAAAGACAAAAATAACACTTACAAGGTTAATTGCATCAGCAGACAAGTTTTTACAGGTAACCAGGGATGGGAAATCGAAATCTTTTTTGATTCAAATTCGAATGCGATTTTCACGCAATTAGAAATATAGATTCAAATTTGGATTCAAATTTTTTTCCGATTCGGATTATTTCTTTTTCGATCCGATTCGGATCCAGGCCTAATTTTTCTTGATTTTTATGAGTTCATTTAATAAAATTATACCTATCATCGTTGTTTTAGTCAAGGGGTGGCTATTATTAATAAGTTTCATTTTTAATAAATAATACAGATAATTCTCAGTCTATTAACGATCTAAGTAATAACTTTAGATTTACTCTTAATAAGGTGCAAAAAAAAAATCATTCATATAAGCTAATTTATTAAACAATTAAGGCTCATATATACAAGAAATATTAATTATAGCATACATAAAAATTAAAATATGATGATAATACTTTAAGAAATATATCCACTGTATAGATACAAATTTACAAATTAAAATTAGCCCTGACAACTAAGATATTTTCAATGTTCGAAGGCAAAAGGTTATTTCTTTGAGGAGCGTGTGAAATTGTCACTCTCGGACAATACCAAAATTTAAGGATTAGGATTAGCACCTTAATGGATGGAGTATAAGATTAGTATGATTTTTGTCCGAGCAAACATTCTCGGAAAGGTCAGTCTTTACCTGTGGTGAAACCGGAGACGTTAATAAGCCTTATAAGTTATTTATAAGTTATAACCAAATTTTTAAAATCCGGATCCATATTTTTTATCAATTCGGATTCATCATTTCTTTTTGATTCAGATCCGTGCCCGTTTTTCGATTCAAATTTTTTTTGATTCAGATTTCTCAAAAAATATCGATTAATTCCGATTATCAATTCGAATCCGATCCGATTTCCCATCTCTGCAGGTAACTAAAGAAAATATGAACAGTTTTATTGATTATATACCAATGTGCATTCAGAACCAACTAAGCACTTTGGCAAAAAAAAAAAAAAAAAAAAAAAATATTACTACAAACCAAAAGAAACCAAACATTAGTCCCATACCACAAACAAAAATGTCAACATAAAATAAAGCCATTAAATTATTGGCTGTTACCAGCCCATTACCACAAGGGAGACAAGACTTACAGAATAAAAGGAACTTGCACAACTAATGCAAAAAAGCAAAGAATATTAGTCACTAGGGCAAGGTCAATGAGTGTTTACCCAAATTATATAAACCTGATAAGTCCCAGATGTGACATTTTATACTCCATACACACTATCCTTCGTATCACAATCATTAAAGGTATTCTTGGCTCAATCAGTGTAAACAAAAGCAATGTTTATAACAAAAAAAATTGTGTGTGAACTTTAGTTTCAGCATTTGTGCAGGTATTGGGGAGAAAAAGCTTTGTCCAAATTCACTTCAATAAGCAAATGTCCCAGCCAAAAACAAATCCCTGATAGAGAAAAAACCAACAAACATTTAGGAATTATACCTCCAACACTGGTATCAGTGGACCCACAGGAATCCATGAGTGCAATGATGCCAGAAAATGGAGCAAAATTAACAATAATAATAATAATAATTAAGATCTTAAAATTTTGGGATCTGTGTTTGCATTAATATGTTGCTCATAAGGCAGTTAAAGGTACAATTTAGTCCACAGCTTGAGAAAGCTCAAAATCCATTGTGATGCATATTAATAACTGGTTAGGCTTTTTAACAAGGTCTTTATAAAGGAAATCAGGCATTCAAAAATGATTATTATATTTGCATGAAAATTTTAAGTGATCCAAATATGTTAGACATGGTCCTTATGGCTAATGGTTAAGCAATGCAAAATACCAATGGTAAAAACAAGACTATAGGATCACCTACCACACCATCAAGGAGAAGTGAGATGCTTTCCTGTCTCCAGAAAAGGGGCATATGATTGCCTCAAAGTTTTGATTATTCTCTGTACTGAGAGAATTTCAAATATGTTATAATCAATTAAAAAGAGAAGAAAAACATTCTTAGTAACTGAAGGCCAGGCTTTCCAAGGAAGCTCTGGCCCAATGGGGATTACTGAAACCTCCCAGGCCCTACTGAGGGGTTTGGGAGCTCTCAGGAATTCTTCCTACTATGGAAGTTCCCACTAAACTTGGAGTTTTAACCAGGGCTGTGGAGCTGGCACCAAAATCTTAAGCTCCGGCTCCAGCATTTTTTTATGCCCGGCTCCAGCTCCAGCTCCTCTCACCATATATTAATGATTGATAAATCTCTTGAAATTGTACCTTGCTACTCATAGGCCATAGCAGGCAGCCACACAAAACATTTCATCACCATCACATGATTCATCAGGCTACTTTTTAAAATTTAGACCAAAGCCTGTTGCAGCTATTAATCTAAATTCTAATGACTATAGCTATGCCTTTGTGGCTTTTTTTTATCATTTATTAATAATAATATTACCTACACCTTTCATGACAAGAAAAAAGTTTTACAAAAAGACAAAAAAAAAAACTTATTCGTTTGTATTTTAGAATGTTTATTTGGAAAATGTAGCCTTTTAAAAAAATTAAAATAATTTTTATTACTTTTTATACTTCATTACATGCCTGTCCTCAGAAATAAAATGGCTTCTGCTAAGTCATCCTTCATTGATGCTCTTAAATCAGATTTCACTATTCTCAGTGCTGAAAGGCGTTCTACACTGACTTGTGTGGGTGGTAGAGCTGATACAATACTAGCTACATTCCTTATAATCTTTGGATATAAGGGTATGACATCATCAACTGTCAGTTTAGAGGAGCGGTTGTATTTTTCTACTTCCTTCAATTCAGCATAGAATTCTTGCTTGAATTTGGTTATTTTCATCTGTGGAGGATTCTTTAATTCTACTTTGAGACGTTGTTACGGGGAGAACGATGAACTTAACTAGAATACTGTAACTTGGCTACTTCTTGATGACGGGAAACGAGAAGGTCCCAGGTGGTGAAGTTTTTCTCACCTCCACTGACTGTCACTGAGGGGCAAACGAGACTCCCACACGGCTGAACCAAGAAATGGACTCGACCCGCTAGCTATTCCAAAGATTAACACTGTGTCTGAGTCGGGTCCACTTGAGAACCTGGAAAGCCCTGGCTTCAGGAAAGGTGTGTGTGCAATGTACACCCAGCAATACTTGAGGACTTCAACTGAATATGGGTGTACAACACAAGCAAGCAAGATTTTAGCAGACTAATCGTGAAGTAAACCAAATGTGGCTGGATGAGAAAAGCAGATATTACCCTCTGAATTGTAAATCCTTGAAAGTAACAACCCCAGTCTATAAGGACAAAGGCTGAAAAAAAACTAGTTGGTAGTTCTAAGGGTTTATTAGCAATTAACTTGAATTATTTACAAGAGCTAGAATGGGTTATGAGCTTGTCTAAACATGGCTTAAGATAAAGAACTGGAAATCCAAAAACCCTGAAAGGGTATGCTATACAATGGTGCTTACAATTACAATGACAAAAATACTGGACAACAAAAATAGAATTTCCAGAAAAAGATAAAAAAACTTAACCTATGCTAGAATGGTACAATTAGACAACACAATCGACCTCACTGGACCTAACATCCTTAAGCTAGACTTGAGGTCAATCCAATCACACCTATCTATTATAGTTAAGCCATGGAGAAACTAAACCTGAAGCGAGTAGTTCTAGAAATACCTTAACCTGCACACCATTATGCACAGGCAATGTCCATTATTACAAGGCACTCTGTTTTTCTTGAATTTTACTTTTCTTAACAAATTGAGTTGGCAGGCTAGAACTTCACAAGTGGAAGCCAACTATGACTTTTGAAAATGAGGTTTGTCTTTTCTAAAAATTGAAGGTGAATTTTCTGACAAGAATCAACAAACACGAATAATGAGCTAGTCAGGCATTAAGCAAGACTAACTCCGTTAACATGGGGGTTACAGTGTGGGTTATCCTGAAACAAGAAGAAAACGAGAGGTTAGTGAAGACGACCCCACTACACTCCCCCCTCCGAGCGGTGGGTACCACCACTCAAAAAGTGAGTGCAGCGAAGCCCTCTCCCACATCCAGTCTTTCAAGGAATTGCCACCTCCCCATCCTGATACCAAGCTCCAAGTTTTCCTTTCTCCATGGCTACTTAAACACTAGACAATTATATATATATATATATATATATATACATACATACATGAATCAATAAGAAGAAGGTACTATCACCTTCAAAACCCTACCTATTTACAATCTAAATTTACACAATTAGTGCTGGATCCATTCACTTTTTAGCATTCTTTTATGAGGTCCTTTCCCTAAGAGGCTATACACAATCATCCTTGCTTGAAACTGAAGCCACCTGCATGACTATTGTCCTTGATTAATATCCTCACTAGCCCATCACTATCAATGTACCCCTGGCCCTGGTCCACCCATTCATACCTCCTGATTGGTAGACATCCCTACCAAAGGTGGGGTCTGCTTGCTCCAGGCTAGAGGTAACTGCGTGGGCTAGCCATGCCCCTCTTGATGAGCAGTCCTCCAGAACCCCCTCCTATAGACAAGAATGGTGGTGCATACTGGAGCAAGGCCTGGAAGACCCCCCTCAGGCCGATTCTTGAAGAGTGGAAGAGCCAATAATGGCTCCCTCCCTGAAAACACCTCCCATGAAAGTAGGAAGGCGTGATTGGGGGTGACTGGAGGCAGGTAAGGACAGGGACATGCACTGGAAGCTGTATGCATGACAATCAAAGCAGTTACAAAGTGGGTGACAAGTGAGGGCATGTGCATGAGTCAGGCAGAGGCAAGCAAACCAAAAATTACTGCACTTAACCAAGCTCAAGGTATGGTATTCATTATCACTATGTGCAGTCACTTTGTTCTAGAAAATTTACACTAGCTTCCTCCATGGCTTTACTAGCTAGGCCCTACCTATCCATCATGGTACAGCAAGATATACCTATTTTTATATATATCTTAACCAAGGCTTCGTAAAGCCGTTACAAAAACTAGATACACCATTACATTAAACCTAGAAAAACTTATTTTAACAAAAAATATAATCATAGTACCATCAACTTAAATACAATACATAATCCTATATACATATATACATAATTAGACAGGGTCTAAAAAATCACTTGATTGTTAATTAAATTAATCATGAACATATTCCAGAGGCCTAGAGGGTACTAATGGTAACTCCATTACAGGACTTCTGGAATGAGTTCATGGAGGAGAATCACCAGCCTACTCTCGAATTACTCCCAACCCTCTCCTAACAGACTGGAGTCATTTACGAACTAGTTTACTGTTAGCTTGTAATAAAGCCCTAGCTTCTGAACAGATATCTTTGACTGGGGATAAACTTAATCTATTGGGAGTCCTTGAACCAGTTACTGGGCTAAAATTGCCGCTCTTGAGGAACTAATTGCTGGTCTAATGGCTGGTAAATCTGCTCCTCATCATCCTGCACATGTTCTAAAGTGTTCTCCAGAGCTTCCACCAAGGAAGAAAGTTCTGGGGAATCACTATTGGGTTAAGGTTCATTCGGACATGGAGAACTCTGTCTTGGATCTATTGAACCACCACCTTCTGGATCTAGACTCCCAGGAAGTTCCTCAGGATCCATCACACCGTAACCGACAGCACTTGAAGGAGCACTATGAGGAATAGGAGACAGATCCTTGATTTCCTCCACTGGGGAACAAGCTTCCTTCTCTGAATCACTACCAAGGTAGTCTTGAACATTCCCAAAAGTGACATGTTTTGGTTGAGAATGAGACCTAGACAGAGGTTTGGGTGAACTAGACAAGATACCTGGAGGATTCACTTTGGATGGCACCTCATCCGGGAATCCAGAAAAGTCAAGTTCAAAAGAACTTGAAGAGCATTCAGAGGAATCTGAAGAACCTGAACTTGAACTTGAACTTTCACTCAGATCAGCAAGCCATGGTCTAGAATTGACCCTATTCTGATCTGGAAATCCTAGAAACTCGCTTGAATCACTACTAGAATCAAAGAGATCAGTCTCATCTTCTGGCGAACTGTCCCCTGAAGAACTTGAACTTTCACTCAGATCAGCAAGCCATGGTCTAGAATTAACCCTATTCTGATCTGGAAATCCTAGAAACTCACTGGACCTAACATCCTTAAGCTAGACTTGAGGTCAATCCAATCACACCTATCTATTATAGTTAAGCCATGGAGAAACTAAACCTGAAGCAAGTAGTTCTAGAAATACCTTAACCTGCACACCGTTATGCACAGGCAATGTCCATTATTACAAGGCACTCTGTTTTTCTTGAATTTTACTTTTCTTAACAAATTGAGTTGGCAGGCTAGAACTTCCACAAGTGGAAGCCAACTGTGACTTTTGAAAATGAGGTTTGTCTTTTCTAAAAATTGAAGGTGAATTTTCTGACAAGAATCAACAAATACGAATACTGAGCTAGTCAGGCATTAAGCAAGACTAACTCCGTTAACATGGGGGTTACAGTGTGGGTTATCCTGAAACAAGAAGAAAACAAGAGGTTAGTGTAGACGACCCCACTACAACGTTTAGCATTTGATCTATCTATTCTGTCCAAATATTTTGTGAAATCTTCCTCATCATTTGAAGAGGATGATTGGTTGGTAATGCTATCATCTTCTTCATTCTGGGCATCTGGTTTTTCAGATACCAGCTTTTCCATGCACAATGCAATGTCATAGAGGGCCTCTTTTCCTTTAGCTTTTTGATCTTCATTTAATAGAACTCTGTTCATTGGGTCTATGTAAACAGCAGCTAATACAATTGTGCATTTTCTAATAGTAATACCTCTCTTTTCTTCATCGAAGAAACAATTCCCTCAGCAAGTAGTCCTCCTGTTTGATTGAGACGAAATATTAATTCTTTCCATGCCAACAAGAATTCACCAGAAGTTAATTCTTCTGTTTGAAACTTTTTAGTGACAGCAAAAGGGTAACGAAGCAGAACTTCTAATTGGGTCAATTGCATCCATTCATTTTCAGTTAATGAGACATTTTGATTTGCCAGGTCTTCAAGATGTGGTTTCAGATCAAGCAAACGCTTAATCATCAAATAGGTGCTGCCCCACCGAGTATCTTGATCTAAAATAGCTCCCATACCTGAATGTTTCTTCACAATGGAGTCTATTTTTGGTGTTCTGGCTGCCATGACTCCAGATTCCTGGGATCTTGGGAGCATTGCTCCAGTAAATTTGACCATGAGAAAAAGTAAATTTGGGTTTGGGTTTTGTTCATCCGCTAGACGTTATGCAATTTTTTTTGCATATACGTTCTTGTACAAACCAATTTTTTTAAATTACAAATTTAGTTATTTTAAGTTTAGTTGGTAATTCCATATTTAACAATTATTTTTATTTTTTGTTAAGCTTCAATGTTTTGATAATTAAAATTTTATTAAAACGTATATTTTTTTAATATAAAATTATCAGGATTGGACTATGTTCCATTGATCTCGGCCAGGTTTGATAAATTGGCCAGATAATTACTTGTGCGGTTTTAAGTAATCCACCATGACTCTAGAATTGAAAAGTTTAGTTAAGTTTAAACTTACTTTTACTTACTTTAACTTACCTACTTTTACTTACTCTTCCTTACTTACTCTTCCTTACTTTTACTAAGTTTAAAGCACTTACTTTTACTTACTTTCATTGTACTATATTTACTTACTTTTACTCACTTTTACCATACTATATTTACTAACTTTTACTTATTTTGTATTTTTTCAGGTAATCAATAATGGATCCTAATATTGATGAAGTTGGAGAGAAAAGTGAGGGTGTTAAAAGGGGTTACTTTTGTGGTCAATGCAAGAACAAATATTCAAAGAAGCAAAACTGGGAGGAACATTTTAATTCCAAAAAAAATATTTGTTACAATACAAGAGGTCCCAGAGTTTGGGCCCACAGCTTAGATATTGCAGTAAAGAAATACCAGGATGAAGTGCAGCAAAGAGATACAGCAAAGCAGTCATTTAGTTTGTTCACAAAATGTGCTAGTGCTAGACCTCAGAAAAATGAACCAACTTCATCAACTGCTAATCTAGAAAATGAAACTTTTTCACTAGATGTTTCACAGACTGAAGAAAGTGCTTCTCCTCCACCTAAGAAACAAAAGGTAAGTGAGGAATCTGCGCATCAGACTAACAAAACTGCTTTAGAGGAATTTGAAAATTCCCAAATCCAGAAGACATTGAATGCAATTTTGCGCCTAACAAAAGAAACTCACCAAGCTGTTGTGGTCAATAAAGAGAGGAGTCAAAATATGCCTTCAAGTTCAAGTGTTGCATCCAAATCTAATAAAGCAAAAAGCAACAAATTTGACATTTCCATAGCCCATTTAAGCAAAAATCAATACAAGAAATCCTGAACAATGATTTGATCAAATCTACATTCAAATTGGTGGAAAAGAAGGATCTAGGGCATGCTGATGATTCATTTTCAGTACCAAGTGATATAATGGAAAACATTGCAAATAGTGACACTAATATGCCTGATGTAGATATAGCTGTTGAGGATGAAGATGATGATAATGATAATCAAGAAGATATTGATGATGCTTCTGATGATAAAATGTTTACATTATATTGCATAGCTTGCACAGACCCCAAAGCATGTGCTTCAGACAAACATTCTAACATAAAAGGTTACTTCAATGTTAAAGATTTAACCTATGTATGCAAACAAGGAGAAAATCAAGAGAGATGGTTTAGAAATCTGAAAACCCACCTGAAGAGACATTTAATTAAACTTCAGCATCATCAAAGAGCTGCTGTTTATGAAGTGATGAAAACATCTTCTCGGAACACTACTAAACGCATAGAAAACTTATGTGGCAACATCTTATACTACATAATGAAAACAAACACTGCATGGGCTCTATATCCAGTACTTCTAGCTGTATTACATAGGTCAGGTTGTGAGGTTGGAAATTTGAATCATAGCACACATGCGTGCGAGACAATTTGTGAGCTATTAGATAATCAACTTAAAGAACAAACTGTAAAGTGGTTCTTAGAACAAACTTCAGTAACAATAACAGCTGACATTGGAACAATTTTGGGATTAAGCATGCTAGTTGTATTAGTTATGAGTGAAGAAGATAAGACTGTAAAACTTGCTGGGATAAATTTAGTACGCAGCAAATCAGGAGTTTATTTGGCCAATGAAATTTTTGATGTGTTGAAGTCTCCTAATCACTTGAAACTATCTGAAGAAGCAATTAAATCCAAGGTATCTGGAATGGTTGGAGATGGGGCTTTTTGTAAGGACAACGAGCCATTTAAAAACGAAATGAAAAAGTTGTTTGGAGAAAATTTCAAATTTCGATGGGACTTAATGCATCTTGTGAACAGAGCCCACGTTGATGCATTGAAGAAAATTTGTAAACTAAGTGAGCTTTTAGACTTTATTCAGAATCACTCTTCAAATCTGAGATCAGGCCTTGACTATACCAATATGGTTCTTGACAATATCATTGGTTTTAAGAGACCAAAACTCAAATCTGATACTCGCATGGTTAATTATGAATTTGATCAATTTGACAGATTTGTGGAAAATTGTTTTTTTTTTGATCATCCACAAGAGAAAGAAATTAGTGCCAAGTTCTATGTATTGATTTCCTATGTAACAAAGATTATGTTGCAAGTAGCTCAAAAAACCACAGTTAGTGCAGAATTTGTAGAAAATATATTTTATAAAGGAGGAGGGAAAACTGTTATGTTAAGAGTGATGGAAACAATTTCCAAATTAGCTAATGGAGGAAATGCAAATGATATAGTTTCTGAATTTAAGCACGATACCACAGGGCAGCAAAAGGAACTAACAGCTGAGGATTACATCCTAAATGAAGTTTACAAATACATCAAGAAACGTTCTGATTACTACCAGGTTGCTGAAGTTGCTAGACCATCCAGAACCAGATCTGAAAGTAGTTTTACAAAAGACTCAGTGATAAATTGGTTGACAGAATATATAGAACAGCTGTGGAAAGGAATCACAGAGAGATTAAAGCATTTTGATAAAGATGGATCAACTGCCTGGAGTGAAGCACCAGCTGAAGGGACATTCTCCATTCTTGGTTACATTGTTGAACACAAAGGATCCATTAAGCCATCTCATTTGACTAAGCTGTGCAGAATTGTGAAGGAGGGTCCAGCTCCAGGCACTAGATCTGCTGTAATGATCACACAGAAAGCCATTAATCAGTGGCCAAGCATACATGGCGGTAAATTCACAACAAATGCCTACATGCAAGGTCTAACATCATCCACTGTTGCTGCTGCAATGAATAAATAAACTTAAGGTGAGTTATAAACTGTACATTATTGTATTACTATGTTTAGCTAAAACAATTTGTAATTGGTATGTCGTCAATTCAAGAGTTTACTATCATTAACCTATCTAGTGGTGTAAGGGGAAAAAAAGTAAATTCAGAGCTGTGCTCCAGTAAATTTTTTCAAATCTGGAGTCATGCTGGCTGCAGTGGCTACCTGTCTGAACTTGCTGATCATAGTTGCTACATGTCGTTCTTTTAATCCATCCCTTATCACTAACTGCAATGTATGCACAACACAGCGCATGTGTTGAATATGAGATAGCATAGTGGCTTCTTCAGCAATATCATCTAGAACTTCTTCATCTTGTTCTGTCACTATCATTTCATTTGCAGAATCAATTTCAGAAATGTCATCTTCATTTTCCATTATTTCCTTAGTAACTGTCCCTCTATTTAGTTTTTCAATAGTGCTTAGCATATTCGAAGCATTGTCAGTGACAATACATAGAACTTGTTCTTTTTTTATTTTAAAATCTTGTAAGACAGTTTCGACTAACTTAGAAAGATATTCACTGGTGTGATGTGCATGTGTATTCCTTACTGCCAGTGTCTGAGTCACCTTTTTATTGTTGTCATCTATATATCTCACATTAATGGCAAAATAATTAACTCTATGGCGAGGGCATCCATCCATTTTGAGGAACACAAAGCGCTCCTTAAGAGTTCTTTGAAGTTCCTCCTTTTTGTGTGTGGCATCTTCAATCACAATCTTTCTAATGCTATTTCTATCCAAAGAAACTTGGAGTTTACTGGCCATTTCTCCATTAAGACCTAAAAAAGCTGGTGTTGAGAAAAAAGATAAAGGTATACTATTTTTTACCACCATTTCTATGATGTACTTCTTGAATTTATCTGAGGTCATATTTACAGTAACTTTATTACTAGGAAAGAAACTTGTTAATGGTGACATTTGCAATTGTCCCCCAGGACAAATTTTACTTTTAGTTGAGGTGGATGCTTGACTTGCTTCACTGTCTTTCTTATTAACAATTTCTAAAATTTTTGGATGAAATTGTTGTAGATGTCTTTTTAAATTTGATGTCTTGCCAGTCTGGGTTGGTACTTTTGTATCATAGCTTGTACAAGAACTAATTTTAGTTTCACATAATTGTTCATCATCATTTTCTTTCTTACAGTGACAAATGAAATATTTTCCATCTGTAGAAACTGTGAAGTATTCAAATAATGCAGACTTTGTTTGACTTTGAGATCTAGTTGTCATTATCAAAGGGCTCAAAAAAAGAAGAATGAAACTTAATATTTTCAATTTTTAAAAATTAAGCTTACTAGTTTGTTTCTAAAAATTAACACATTTCCTGAAAAAAATTAAGTCCAATTAGAAATCATTCAAAATAAAAAAAAAAATAGCATAAAAAAGTTTGTATCTAAATATGAACTCTCTGTATTGGGCTGGAGCCGGAGCTGACACATTTTTTATCAGTTCCAGCTCCAGCTTCAGCTTCCTAAAAATAACTGGCTCCAACTCCAGCTCCACTCACCAAAATTGCTTCAAGCTCCAGCTCCTGGCTCCGGCTCCAGCTCCAGCTCCACAGCCATGGTTTTAACCACACCATCTTAGCATGCTAAACAGAAATATTCCCTAAAAAAAAGTACACACAGGTAGGGCCACTGTTGAACTATCAATGTCATTACAAAAAGAAAGATCACGTCATAGAAAATAATTTTTATATATATTTTTGGTGTTTGTGAAAAATGGATACACTGGTATCATTTGCAAGCAAGTTCAATCATTGTAATCTAGACCAGTGTTTGGCAACCTCTGACCTGTGGGTTAATCGTAATATATAGTATACTTGGCCATGAGTATCATGTGAACGAGTCTGCCATATGAACCATCCGAAAGAGTGAAGAAAAGATACGTGCTATTTTCATTTAATATATTTTGATTTATCATGTGTAAATATCAGTTTGATTTTGTTCTTATTTCATATACAGGGTGTACATAAAGTCAGGATCTATTTTTGTGAAGCACTTGGAAATTATATGGAATTCAATCATAAAATGATAAAGTGGTAACATTTATTAAATAATTAAGAGTAGGATTCGACGTGACGCCCATCAGTATCCCTGCACAGCTCAAATCGTTCCGCAGCATTTCTAAACACATTCTGGAGCATTTGCGGGGTTATGTTATGTTATCTGCAGCAGTTCGTATGTAAGTTTTCAACTCGTAATCTTCATCTGATAGACGTGCGATTTGATAAAGCCCCATGCAAAGAAATCTAAAGGGGTTAAATCTGGTGATCTCGCTGGCCAAGGTCTGTTGCTTCCGCATCCGATCCAGCGATTTGGAAAATGTCCATTTAGATAATCCTGAACAATTTTGGCATAGTGACAAGGAGCACCATCATGTTGATAGACGATGGGGATAGGATTGTTAGGCCTGATTAGGTCAACTGTTATGCCCTTGACAATTCATTATGTTAAGTTGTGATATTTTTGTTAAAACTAATGAAAATATCACAACTTAACCTAACCAATTGGTTGACCTAACTGGGCATTCAATTAACCCACAGAATGAATTTTGTTTTATTTGTCCTTTAAATCTTTTGTTTTAATGTAATTGAATGCCCACTACATAACACTTGCTCTGCCAATTTTTTAAAGTTTCTATCACTTCTCTGTACCTAGGTACCTTCATCTTCTATGGGAGGGGTGCTTTTGTGGCCATTTGCCCTTGACCTCTCCATCCTGTGTAAAAAAAAAAAAAAAGTTCAACTACTGAATTTCTGTTCAACTTAAATTTACCATCTTTATCCTTCTTTGTAAAATCATTTATATCTACATGAACTATAATTTTACCTTGGTTTTCAGGCAACTTATTCACTACCTCATTGACTTCAGAAATATTACCTCTGGGAATACATATTCTTCTACATGTTTTCCTTCCCATATTGAAAAATTCAATATCCTCATTCTGAATGATAGTCTCCAACCATGGTAAATTCACACTGTACTGATTCATCTAAATTACCAAGTACAGTAAAACCTGCGCTATCTGGCAATCAACTATCTGGAGAACTTTAGAAACTGTCAAATTTCATATTAGGCCAATACAATTCACCAATCTAGAACCCGAAGCTTTCTGATGCCATCTGGAAAAATCTAGAACTTAACATTTTTAATAAAATAGACTAAATTTTACTTGTTTCAATTGTCCCATACATACTTAGTATAGTGGTTGTTGATTACAATATAGTTTACATTGGTGTACAGTGCAGTATAGCTAAAATTTGAGTTTTACTATTATTATCCATTAGTTTTTCCTAGGTTAATGGTACACTCAGATAACTGGAAAATTTAGATAACCAGAATGGCCTAATCCCCAAGCTTGCCAGATAAAGGTTTTACTGTATCTGAAACCTATTATTAGTTGCTGCTATGATTACTATTCTCTCTAATCCTATTCCTTGACTGACCTTTGACTTTGTGCCATTCATCAGGCCTAACTTGGACCTGCATCTTTATCACTAACACAAGGCTTAGGCTCAACCTCACTACAACTTCCATTAATATTTCCTGTATTTGACTCAGTTACTGGCCTAACTGTTGCATTAATTTCATTATCTACACTATCAATCATAGGGATTAGCTACACTTGGATAAAATGCAATGTAAAAAGAGCAATCTGAGAAAAATCAAAAGCATTTCATAAATTCAAAAGAACTAAAAATGGCACAGACTCCGAAATATATAAAAGTAAAAGAAGCATTTGCAAGAAAGCAATCAGAGAGAGCAAATGAGAGCTGGAAAAAAGCCTAGCCAAGAATTCAAAAAACAATCCTAAGAAGTTTTTCAGTCACTTCAATTTGAAAAGTAGAGTGAAAAAGAAAATTGGCCCCCTCCATATAGATGATAAAACTATAGATGATGATCTTGAAATAACTGAAGAACTAAACAAATACTTCTCATCAGTATTCACAAATGAAAATTTAAATAATATTCCTGATCTTATACTACCAGGACAAGATAGAAAAATAAATGAATTAAGGGTAACAAAACTAGATATCCTAAAAGCAATAGATAAATTAAAAATTGAAAAATCTCCCAGGGCCAGGTGAAATGCATCCAATAGTCATAAAAGCTGCCAAAAAGAATATAGCACAGGCACTAGAAATTATTTTTAATAAATCATTGATATGTACTGAAATTTCAGAGGATTGGAAGAAAGCAAATGTGGCTCCAGTCTTTAAAAAAGGAAATAGAAACTTGGCAAAAAACTACAGACCCATCAGCCTCGCCGCCATTATTTGCAAATTACTCGAAAATATCATTAGAGGTAAAGTTACTGAGTTCATTGAAGAGTGCAACCTTATAAATGATAACCAGCATGGCTTTCGAAATGGAAAGTCCTGTCTAACCAACTTGATTGAATTTTATGATGGAGTCCTTTGCATTTGGACAATAAAAAGCCAGTAGATATAGTATACTTAGATTTTGCAAAGGCATTTCATACTGTTCCTCATGCAAGATTGTTGGTAAAAGTTAGAGCCCATGGTATAAGAGGTCATATAGCTAACTGGATAGATTGGCTGAGAAACAGAAAACAGAGTTCATCTAAATGGAAATAAGTCTACTTGGAGACCCGTATTGACCGGAGTCCCACAGGGGTCTGTGCTGGGACCTCTTCTTTTTGTTGTCTATATAAATGATCTAGAGAAGGGCCTATCATGTAAAACCTCAAAATTTGCTGATGATACAAAATTAGGCCATAATGTTAAGTTGGTAGCAGGAGCAATGACAATACAAAAAGAATTAGACAGAGTAACAGCCTGGGCAGATAAGTGGGAGATGAAATTTAATGTTGATAATTGCAAGGTTATGCATATTGGGCCAAAAAATCCAGAATTTGAATACAATATGAATGGAATTTGGATTAAAAATGATGATAAAGAGAAAGACTTGGGTGTCTGTGACTAATGAACTTAAACCCTCAAATCACTGTATGGCAATCAGAAATAAAGCAAATGCTAGACTCAATCTCATGCAGACACACATTGAATACAAATCACCAAATATTATAAAGCAACTATACATTTCATATGTGAGACCCCTCCTTGAATACTGTATTCAATTTAATAGTCCCTATTTGATACAAGATATTGAAAAACTGGAAAAAGTACAGAAACGAGCAACAAGAATGATACCATCTCTAAGACAATTAACATATAAGGAAAGACTGGTGTATCTAAACATGTTCTCATTAAAAAGGGGTTGGTTAAGGGGTGATATGATAGAGGTGTATAAAATGATAAAAGGGTTGGATAAGATAGATTTTGATTCTCTTTTCATTAAAGATCACAATAACCAGACTAGAGGTCATAGTATGAAATTATTTAAGCCAAGATGTAGAACAAATTTAAGAAAACATAGTTTTACAAACAGAGTAATTAAGTTTTGGAACAGTCTGACAGAAGAAGTGGTGACTTCAGATGCACTCGATTCTTTCAAAAGAAGGTTGGATAGTTTGATGTCTGCAAGGGACATCTGGTGATAGTGTTTAAGCCCATTTTTATTGCGTTTAAGCCCATTTTTATTGCATGAATGGTACTAGTTTATTTCATATATATTATGTGTATTTAGGTGATAGATCCCACAGCTCAACACAAGTGTTGTGGGATATAGGGAGGCAGCATCTTGGGTTAGGGGATACTCTGTCCTTACACACCCCATTTAAAGAGATTCCTCTGCCGAGTGGTGCCCCCCATAGTACTGAGAGGTATTGAAAAACTCATGATTTTCAATTGCCCCACAAACACCTTTAAATGGGAGACCCAAAATGGGTGCACACACATTTCTACATTACTGTACAGTCTTTACAGCCACACCTACACTTTTCCTCCTAAGTATATATATTGTAATGTATATGGTTGTAAATTGTGACTTGGTCCGCAATTGGTATGGACCGTGACTTATTTTTGGTTGGCAAGGTACTGGTATTGATGGGTACCATAATGAAAATGACTAGATTCTTTGGATCTGATATATTTGCATGTCAGTTATAAATAGATATAGAGTGTAACATATTTGTGGATAGTAGCCTATTATGACTTTGATCCTCTGGATCCAGAGATTCTATCTTTAGTTTTAAATTGATAATTAATTAGTTTTGTAAAAATTGGTTGTTGCCAATGTACAGGCAGTTTTTACATAGTGGAGCCACCTCAATTGGCTGAAGTGGCCCCTAGTGTGCCCACTATAAAAATTTCTTATGTTCTTCTTACACTATCAGTCATAGGGCCATCTAACTTTGGCCCACTAGACTCTGAGCTAGCAGCTTTCTTAAACCTTGCTTTAAGCATTCTGTAACCTCATCTAAACACTCACTGCAAAACCACAAAATATTTGGCAACTTCATGCCTCTGTACACTTGTTCTGTAATTTTGATGCAGGCTGAGTGATACCAAGCATCACAACTCTCTCATGCTACAGCCTTATCCCCTTCCCTAACTTCCTTTTTACAAACCTCACAGTCTAAAGTCATCTTAAATACTATTCTTTAACTCAGTTAAAGTTTTATGGTCTAAGTTAGCTATCCCCTGGATGGAATATGACCATATTGTGAAAAATGTTATAATAAAGAATAATCCTACTAATAATTCAGGCATTATCTATAAAATTTATCGTAAACAGTGTGGTTTCTTTTACATTGGACTGATGGGAAAAGACTTTAATATGCATGTAAAACCTCATCAATATTTCGTTAGAATGCGACAGTCATCCAATGCCCTTTTTGTCCATTTGTCAGAGTTCTCCCATTGTACTGATTGGAATAATTCTTCAATTTTGTTTAACTCGAGCAACATTCTTAATAGAAACATTCTTGAGTCTGCTATTATTCAACTTTCAAACAATTTCAACCTTAGCCAGGGTAGTTTTTGCTTGATCCTGTTATTTTGAATTCATTCAGAACAGATGTAGATAAGAAGGGCAAGGCACTGAAACTCTGGTAGCTGTTCTACTTAAATTGTACACTCCTCCTTAATATTTTCTGCACCAATCCTATCCTATTTTATTTTTTTTCTTTGTGGTCTATATATAGTTTCAATCTTGTGATTAATTTCAGTGTTCCTGAGGATGTCATTAAACAAAAGTGCAGAACACAAATTTTCTCTTGGGAGATAGTTTTTTGAGGTTTACACAAGGCAATTTTAGAGAAACAAAAATGGAAATTATCCAAGTAGTTTGGGAAACTGCCTCTACTGAGGACAGTTTGGTGACAGAAACTTAATGAATCATTTCCAAAAATGTGTCCCAAAGGAAATATTCCCAACCATTAACTGTTTCAGATATTAAAAAGGAAACTATGTAGCTTATGTTTGATAAAATGTATGGTAACTACTTTGGTAATTTTTCTTTCATTTGGGCATTGATTAATTATCAATGACTACAAACTTACAGAAATCCCCATGTTAATGACCTTCACTTGGATGGACTAAATTGCTCTCTGGTCGCTAACATTCAGTTTAATGTAATACAGATTGTTAAAGTGAAGATTTCTGCTAAAAAAGTCTGTTAGCATCACCAAACTTCACTTTAGTGGACTCTGAGTTGTTAAAGTGAAGGTGATGCCATTGGAATATTATTGGAACTAGCCCTCAGATGAGGTTGCGGTCAGTTGTTTCCTGTTGTATTGCGTGGGCAGTGGTGGTTAGTGTTGTGTATGTGCATGCTCTGTGTTGAATGTGGAGATTCAAGGGCTATACATACATTTGTAACTACTGAAGTATTTTGGTTATGGAAAACCCACTTTAACGTCCCGTAGTCTGGTAAAGTGGGGGTCATCCATACTTCACTTTAATGTTCCCCGGTACGTTAAAGTGGGAGTTTTCCCGTACTTCACTTTAGCGACCACACGCTCCCCCCAAAGTGTACATTAATGTGAGGGTCTACTGTGTTATATAGTTATACTATTCTTTTGTTTTGTTGTTTTAAGAGAGAAAGAAGCTATTAAGAAAGGATAGATCTAGGCCTAGGCCTTTGCTTGTAACAGTCTGGAAAGTTTGTCCAGCCAGAGCAGCCCAAAGTTGTGAAAAAAAAAGTTTTTCTGTGCAATCTGGTCACACATTATTATTATTATAGCCTAAACAACTAGTTATAATTAACTATCATAATAAGTATAGAAAATGTAAAAAATAAAATACAAAATATATTTAGACTAATCTGTAGGTAATACCCTTCCAAGAGTCAAGATTTTCATAGTAGGCCTATTCGTTAATTTAGTAAAATAACTTTACATTTAAATCTCTAAATTTTTGGTTAAATTTGTATGATGCCTTAAACCCATTACAATCATAATTTTCTTTGAATATTAATTTAATTAAGAATCATTTAGCCTACTTAGTTTAAAAATGAAGATGGAATTCTTAAATTCTATGTAGTGTTTTTAAATATATAAGAAAAAATTAGTAATACTGAAATTAAAGTGAAATGTCAGCTGCACCCTTCTTACAAAGGTTGCTTAAAAGTTTTTCAGTTCACTTTAAAATTGCGTTAGAGAATGTACACTGGGGAGGTTTCAAAAATGACTCTCTCATAGTCATATCAGAACTTGCACTGTCCAGATTCCCATTACCACTAGTATCGCTAAACACCCCAAAAAGATTGAACTCTTAATATGAAGGGGAAAGGATGGTTCATGGGAGGGGGCAGTATTCAAAGGCTAATTTAGTATATTTTGATATTATGTAAGTGTATTTCTTTTGATTGATTTATGGTGTTTACTGATGTTAGTGGTAGTGGAAATATGGAGAGTACAAGTTCTGATATGAGTCATTTTTGAAACCCCTAAGTACACTCACTGTTTCTGAAATGTAGTGTGGATCTAGATCATTTTGCAGAGGTGAAAGCAAGCAAGCAAGCAAGCAAGCAAGCAAGAAAGAATGAATTTTAAAGATAGGTTTACGTGAAATTTATGAATATAATATAAAAAAATTCTCAAACTCTTCTATGTTTAGTTTTGCTAATACTGATTTTGTATGTTTTGAAATATATAGCCTACTCCATTTAGATGAATTTTTCTCTTCACATTAAAAAATCTAACATGTTGCTTATTCATTATATTTGATTAATTAATTAGACAACCTTAATAAGCTTTACATATTTTGGTTCCAAACTAACCAACAACAGAAAGTTTTGAATTTCACTGATGGGCCTCCCCCGTATATACGTTTCATTTTGATATACTGTATATTAGGGCTAGGTGAGAATCGTAAGAATTTCAAAAGTCGATTGCCAGGTGTAAAAATGGCAATTATTGTCAAGTCATTTTAGGTATGGTATCGTGATAATCAGGCACACAGCAGTTTTCATTAGAAAAATGAGAAAATTGTAAAACACAAAAACTTTAGCATTATTTAAGGTTAGAGTAGTAAATCAACAAAGCAATTAAACAAAATTCTTTATGCTAACCTAACCTTGTAAAATAATCTCTGACATTTTCCTGACAAGATTAAAATCTAAATGCTCCTGATTTATGGTAATTTTATGTGGCTGCCTCCTCTCCCCTTATAGTCACACCTTTCCTCTACTTAAAATTACTAAATTTACTATGCACACCTTCTAAAGTAACAGAAAGACTAATCTTACAAATCACCAACCCACACATTCCACTATCGCCTACTCAACATGGATTCAGACCTCACCACTCAACCACGACATTACTCACTAACCTCACGCAGCACATCATGGATGGCATCAACTCCAGACAACCAGCTCAACGTACACTATTAGCAACAATAAACATTAGTAAAGCATTTGATGCTATCCCACGCTTCCCTCTCATAAACAAAATACTCACCACAAACCTGCACAATAACACCAAAAGGTGGCTGAGCAACTATCTTTCAGGAAGATACTCACATGTCACATTTAATGGCAAGTCATCCAAAAACAAGATTTTTCCGAATGGGGTCCCTCAAGGCCCTGTTCTCTCACCAACACACTTCAACTTATACATGCATGACATTCCAACACCCATAGATAACAAGCTTACATTATCATCATATGCAGATGACATCACTCTAACATCCACCCACAACAACATCGACACCGCTACAAATAACCTACAAACATACATAAACAGTATACAAGACTGGCTCATACACAATAGACTCAAAGTAGCGCCCACAAAATCAACCATCACCTTGCTTACAAGCAACACAAAAGAACACCAGGTAATTCCACAGCTTACACTAAACATCAACAACATTCCACACACTCACAGGACCAAAATACTTGGGGTCACACACAACACATCACTATCTTTTGCAAACCACATTCAGGATATTAAAAACAAATGTACGTCAAGACTTAACACGCTTAGGGTACTAACAGGCACAAACTTTGGACACCAGCAGGAAACAACAACACTTATATACAGGGTCTCGGAGTCGTGGAGTCGGAGTCGTGGAGTCGGAGTCGTGGAGTCGGAGTCGTGGAGTCGGAGTCGTGGAGTCGGAGTCGTGGAGTCGGAGTCGTGGAGTCGGAGTCGTGGAGTCGGAGTCGTGGAGTCGGAGTCGTGGAGTCGGAGTCGGTAAAAAACTTCAGACTCCGACTCCAATTTCTGTGTCCTGTGTCACCCTTAATTTCTAAATCCTAAATACTAACATTTAGGTTATTTAGTTTTTTTGGTCAATAAACCTTATTCATTGATAGCCCCTAGATTAAGTTTTTTTAATATTTTTTGTTTACATTTTCAGAATATACAATTAATATTTATTTAAATATAAAATATAAAATAAAAAATTTCACACTTAGTGTGGTGGTGATGAAATGTCTTATTATGATAATTATAGAGTGAAACACTAGAGGAGTCGGAGTCGTATATTTAAAATGTGAGGAGTCGGAGTCGGATTTTTAGATTTTTTGCAATGTGTGGAGTCGGAGTCGGAGTCGAATTTTTACAATGTGTGGAGTCGGAGTCGGAAAATTTTGGACCGACTCCACAACCCTGCTTATATACAAACAATATATTCGCTCAGTTATGGACTATGCTAGCCCATGCTGGGCACCCATTATCTCAAACACACACACGCAAACACCTTACAGACAATACAAAACAACGCACTTTGTATCATTACAGGATGCACTCAAACAACACCAATAGAACACCTGCACACACAAACAAAAATACTGAAAGTTAGGGAACATTTAGACATGAGGGGAACACAATTCATGGCAGTAGCGACAACTAACCCACAACACCCTTGCCACTACATGTACAATCACGCACCGACACCTCGCACCATTAAGGTAACACCAGAGAGACATTATAACCAAATACTCCATTCCATACCACGCCCCACAGACATCACACAGTACAGAAAACACACACACACACACACCTAACCTACAAAGCACTGACACGACTCGGTCCGAATGCGGTCTTAGGTGCGGAAGCCGCCACCCATTAACAGGTCAGAGATCAGCCTGAGCAGATCGGATCGAGTTAACTTAGCACGATTCCGATGTGGACATCACCCCAACTTACTAACATATAAACACAGACTAGACAACTCCATAGACGACACCTGCCACCTGTGCCACGACACACCACAAACAATTGAACACATTATGACAGACTGTACCGCTCTAGCACAACACAACACAACACAACACAACACAACACCACATCACTAGTGCGCTGAACCTCTGGTCCACTCCAAAGAGGGCGATCGGTTACCTGCGTGCCGCCGGCTTGCTCGATCAGGGTGGGCTGATCGGCTAAACAACAACAACAACAACAACAACAACAACAACAACTTAAAATTACTATTTGTTTAATTAAACAAAAATGTACATAAATTAAAATCATGAGAATGATACAGAATGTATTCTCAAAGCATAAAGCCATAATATAAAATAATCCAAACCAAATTTTACTTGAGCACTTATAGGCATAACCTTATTACATAGAGATTATTTATCATGATAGTCGCCACTCATTCACTGACAATTATTGTGGGCCATTAAAAGTGTTATTACCCAGCCCTAATATATACTGTATATACTAGTACAGTTCCCGTCACTTCGCTGACGATTAGACAGGCTAAACTACAAAAAAAGAACCCAGCCGTGAAAATTTTGAGCTTCACATTGTGTCAACATTTCTGAATCTGGTATCTCCCAAAACCTCATCACCCCCATTCATACAACTTGGGGGATAACGCCCTCCCCCATTACCCCCACCCCTCCCCATTACCAAACCCATCCCCCATTACCCCCACCCCCACCCCTCCCCATTACCAAACCCATCCCCCATTACCCCCACCCCCACCCTTCCACCCACCCCCACCCTTCCCCCCACTCCCACCCTCACCCTTCCCCCATTGCTAAACTACAGAAAAGAAGTCATGAAAATCTTGAGCTTCACATTGCCGCCCGTAATACAATTTCTGATTTTTTTCTCAATTTTTTTCTCACAATTTCTGAAAGTGTGACGGACGGACGGACAGACGGACGGACAGCTCTCTTATTATAGTATAATATATATATATGCTGCAAACCCACAAGGAAAAAGAAAAACGATTCCAAGCCCTTTCATGTATTCAAAGCTACACCTCGTCAGGGAGTATATATATATATATAATATATATATATATTATATATATATATACATACATACATATACATACAGGGTGTCCGAGAATTATCTGTACAATTTTTGGCTGTTATTAAAAGTCATCCATGAAGTGTAGAAATTCCAGTGTTGTCCCATTTTACAGAGAATCTCATTAATTTTTTCTGATACCACGTTTTGACAAGTTTTTTAGAAATTCCAGTGTGTCCGAACATTATCTGTACAATTTCATCTTTTAATAAAATTCTTGATAACACACGTAAAATTCTTAAACAAGATTATTTAGAATCTGTATTTTCAAAAGTTTCTTTTATTAAAGTAACGTTGTTACAAACATTCGATATGTGCACCATTAGTGATTCGCAAAACATCCAATCGATACTCCAAATGTTGCCATGTACGCTGCAGCATATCCACATCAATTCGCTCAATAGCAGCTGTGATTCTTGCTTTTAAATCATCAATGTCTGTCACCCGCGTACATTTCTAAAAAACTTGTCAAAACGTGGTATCAGAAAAAACTTAGATTCTCTGTAAAATGGGACAACACTGGAATTTCTACACTTCATGGTTGACTTTTAATAACAGCCAAAAATTGTACAGATAATTCTCGGACACCTTGTATATATATATATATATATAGTGGCGGATATATATATATAGTGGTGGATATATATATATATATACACATTATAACTGCAAACATGCAGTATAATTAACGTAAAGAACGACGCTTTGTATAGGAGACTTATCCGCGAAAGAACGAAACAATTGAAAAAATGAGGTACCCACCCGGGAATCGAACCCGGGATCTTCCGATTGCCGGTCAGACATGATAACCACTACACCATAGGCCAGTGATGTAGGTCTCGAGATCGGTCTCGGTCTCGAGACCGATCTCGAGACCCAATTTGCAGATCTCGATCTCGGTCTCCGCTATTTAGATCTCGGTCTCGACAGACGCGGTCTCGGTTTTTCTCCCCGAGACCTTTCGAGACCTCTCGAGACCATAATGAAAAATACATGTTATTGGCATACTCATGATGGTGGCTTGGTTGAACAGACACAATTCAGAATGTTTATGAAAGTTTGTAAAAGTAAGGGACTCTAGGTATTCACTAATCAGTCACCCTGTTTTGAGTTGCCACGTTTGTCTTGCGGGGGTGTGTGGGTCTGGATTTTTTTAGGTTAGCGCTACAAAAAAATTTGCCTCCCCCGCCCCCGTCAGATTAATTTTATTGAAAATGGAAACACTAAATAGAGAATTATATATATTATATATAAGTATTATTATAAGGCCACTTAGTATTGCCAAACGGCATGTCAACCTCTGTGGCGTGATAAACACGATTATCCTCCCATCCAATATGTATTTGAAAAAATAAAATGCTTCACAAAACTAATGCAAGAAATACAGCATAAGAAAACAGTACCGATAAATTCAATAAAGCATAGAATAACTCGACAACCCTTCACATCACTTATATTTACAATGTACCGATTCGTAGAACAAATCGCAATTGCCAATTGTAAATGTTAAAAAATGACGTCATCAATGATGTCACGGCGGAACTTTTATCACGCCACACCTCCCCTTAAGCGCTCATTCTCACAGCAGCGATGACGAAATAAAACAAGAGTCAAACCAAAGTTCCGAGACTAATGGCAAAATATCAAAGCTATCGGTCCAAGCAGAAGAACGTTGAAACTGGGAAGATTTTGAACTGCAGGGAACAGTTGCAGCCGTACCTCTTAGAGATCGATGAATCTCATATTTTAGACAACTGCTCTCCAATAAAGTTTTGGCACCAGAAAAGGGATAAATTCCCATCACTGGCCAATATTGCCATGCATGGCCGTAACTACCTATGAGGTCACCGAGGTCCGGACCTCGGTAATTATTTCCTAAAAAAAAAAAAAAGAGACTGAACCGTGAAATATTGCTGCAGCTTTAATAAAAGTATTTTTGCTAACAGGTCCCTTTGTACAGTATTTAATTATAGACAAGGGTTTTGTGTTTAGTGTATAGCTTGGGTTGTGTTTGTAGATGTCATTTTGGTCTGAATTTTGCTCATCCCGCCGCGCTCGAAAAAATCTGGACCTCACTAATTTCTAAACCCTAGTTACGGCCCTGTTGCCATGACTGTTTTAACAGTGCCTGCCTCTAGTGCTCCAATTGAGCGTGTATTTAGCCATGGAGGCATAATAATGAGGCCCCACAGAAGTCGACCTTCAGCAGATCTTCTGAGCATGCTGATGTTCCTTAAGTGTAATGAGCACCTATCATGCTTTAAATAAATGCACAAGTCAAACTGGGTAGTGGGTACGTTCATTAAACCTTCTGTAACAGATATAAAGAAGTAAATAAATAAAGTATATATCTATATATATATATATATATATATATAATTATGCGGGTTGCTTCTACAGAGCTTCAATTTAATATTTAGGAGAAATCCAATGACAAGGAGAAATGTAAATGCCATGAAAAGTCTTCTTTATTGCGCAACGTTTCGAGCAATACGCTCATCTTCAGGCTGTTTAATAACAATGTGAAATTAAAATCAATATTGAATGAAAAACAAACAGAAATTTCTATAACCTATTCGTAAAGACAAATTTTAAAAGACTGAGAAAAGAGGGTTAAGTTCTAAGTTATACAGATTTACATATAAAAATTAAGAAGTTATTTTTAAATACATGTAGTAAATGTGAAATTAATACACTGGAAAAATTACCAATAGTACACTGGAACAATGGAGCTATCTACCTTACACAGCAGTGTAAGGTAGATAGCTCCATTGTTCCAGTGTACTATTGGTAATTTTTCCAGTGTATTAATTTCACATTTACTACATGTATTTAAAAATAACTTCTTAATTTTTATATGTAAATCTGTATAACTTAGAACTTAACCCTCTTTTCTCAGTCTTTTAAAATTTGTCTTTACGAATAGGTTATAGAAATTTCTGTTTGTTTTTCATTCAATATTGATTTTAATTTCACATTGTTATTAAACAGCCTGAAGATGAGCGTATTGCTCGAAACGTTGCGCAATAAAGAAGACTTTTCATGGCATTTACATTTCTCCTTGTCATTGGATTTCTCCTAAATATTATATATATATATATATGCACTAGAATCACAAAATAACACGTGACCTTATTAATAAGCAAACAACCACAAGGAAAAGGAAACACAAAGTCCGAGCGCTTTCGTGATATATTCACATTGATAATGTGAATATATCACGAAAGCGCTCGGACTTTGTGTTTCCTTTTCCTTGTGGTTGTTTGCTTATATATATATATATATATATATTCATTTGTTAATTTATAGGCTACACCTGAAGAAAGTTCGCATAAGTAAAGTACCTACCTGATTAGAGTGTAAATAACGAAAGAAAGATTAGGAAAGAAATCTTTTATACTGTAACTTGAAGAGCCTAATCACTTTCATTAATCAGTAAAGTAACATAAATATCATCAACTGTTGCCGCAAAATAGAAGTCAACATCTTCCTTCCTTGACTAATCAATTTTAAAATTAGAAAGAGCCGTTTTGAGCAGAAAACTGAGATTTGTTTATAAAAAACCTCTGAACAGGTAGCTAGAACAACCTGAAAAAAGTGTTAGCAGCTGACGAGGAAGCTTCTAACAGTGGCTGCATCCTCCAGCGCGGGACACGTCAACGCGAAGAAGAGGCGACGTCAAACCAAAACATCAGCGCGCTGGTGGCCAAACTTCCTCAAATCTCCGTGCAGCGGGCTGTCTACGGTTGGTCAGACTGGCAGTCGACGGCCTGTTGCGTGGCACGGTCAGAGTGCCGATCGGCTCCCGGGGCCGGACCTATTCTCAGCGTGCTATTTTTTCAATTACAGGGAGCAATTGCGTGCTCCCCGAACTACTCTACTCTCTGGCGACATTAAGACTAATCCAGGCCCCACTACAACTTACACATGTCACCATACACAAAGACATAGACACAATAGCACCATGAGACACGTACAGAAGTATAATATTAACATATTACAGTACAACGTAGATGGCCTCACAAACAAAATCATGGAGCTTAGGGAATTCGTACACAAACAAAACATTCACATAGCACTTATACAAGAAACAAAACTAAAACGCACACACAAACACCCACCATCCCTGACTTCACGGCGATCCGTCAAGATCGTACTGGGGGTAACGGGGGTGGACTCATCACTTACATACGTAAAAGCATTAGCTACACTGATGCTACCCAAAACATTACAAACACAATCCAAGCAGATAACACGATAGAAATACAGGCAGTTAACATTAAAACACGCGCAAAACACAACACCACACTAATCAACATTTACATCCCACCAGATAGTTCACCTCAGGTGCCAGCCAATTACAATCCACAGTTACACAATCTTGCCTCTCTCACTAATGTCATCTTAGGAGGAGACTTCAACGCCAAAGACACTAGTTGGTACCTGCACAACCAAAACAACACCAGAGGCGCCAACATAGCCACACAACTAAACAGCCTCTTCATTCTTAACAATACAGAAGAACATACACACATACCACATCAAGCAGGATACTCAAACTCCTCCCCAGACATAACGTTCTGTTCCCCCTCACTAGCAACACATACACAATGGAGAACAGAAAAACAACTGTCATCAGACCACCTGCCCATCATCATTACAACACATTCTACACTCTGCCCCAACAGCCTTAGGCACACTTACAGAAATTACAAGAAAGCTGATTGGGAACAGTTCAAAATACAGACTGAGGAACAATTCACCACATTAAACAGCACACCCATCATAAACATCGATACAACACTCAAGACATTTAATCAGATTATCAATAATGCAAACAAATACATACCCAAGGGCAACATTAGGAAATACAACCCAAATTACACTAGAGAAATAGCCCACCTCATAAGGCAACGTAACAACCTCAAACATAACACACAACACCACACACACAAGCCATAAAGCAGCAGATACAACAGCTCAACACAGAAATAAACAACAAACTCAAAGAAAAACAAACAGAAACATTCAGGGAATTCATAACAACACTAAACCACTCCACAGATACATACAGGCTATACAAGACTATAAACAGCATTACCCACTCTAACAGCGGCATTCACACCTCACACGCGGCTATCTGTCGCAGCCAAAATAATATCCCAACATACACACAACAAGCTAACATTCTAGTTAATCACTACGCAAAGATAAGTCACTTAAACAGAGACAACAACCAGAAACACGCAGACAAACAAACAGCCAGACACAAGAAAACCTACAGACTCGACACGACCATTACACCCTTCAATACAGACCAGACCACCAAGATCATCAAAAACATTAAAAATTCGAAGGCTACTGGACCAGACAACATATCTAACATACACCTTAAACACTTGGGCCCACAAGGAATACTAGCTCTCACAAATATCAGCACATATTCATACCAACACTGTATTATTCCTGACATATGGAAACAAGGTAAAATTATTACACTACTCAAACCAAACAAAAATCCAACAGAACCAGCTTCCTATAGACCCATTACTTTACTATGCACACCTTCCAAAGTAACAGAAAGACTAATCTTACAAATCACCAACCCACACATACCACTATCGCCTACTCAACATGATTCAGACCTCACCACTCAACCACGACATTACTCACTAACCTGACGCAGCACATCATGGATGGCATCAACTCTAGAAGACCAGCTCAACGTACACTATTAGCAACAATAGACATTAGTAAAGCATTTGATGCTATCCCACGCTTCCCTCTCATAAACAAAATACTCAACACAAACATGCACAATAACACCAAAAGGTGGCTGAGCAACTATCTCTCAGGAAGATACTCACATGTCACATTTAATGGCAAGTCATCCAAAAACAAGCTTTTTCCGAACGGGGTCCCTCAAGGCTCTGTTCTCTCACCAACACTCTTCAACTTATACATGCATGACATTCCAACACCCATAGATAACAAGCTTACCTTATCATCATATGCAGATGATATCACTCTAACATCCACCCACAACAACATCGACACCGCTACAAATAACTACAAACATACATAAACAGTATACAAGACTGGCTCACACACAATAGACTCAAAGTAGCGCCCACAAAATCAACCATCACCTTGCTTACAAGCAACACAAAAGAACACCAGGTAATTCCACAACTTACACTAAACAACATCAACATTCCACACACTCACAGAACCAAAATACTAGGTGTCACATACAACACATCATTATCTTTTGCAAACCACATTCAGGACATTAAAAACAAATGTACGTCAAGACTTAACACGCTTAGGGTACTAACAGGCACAAACTTTGGACACCAGCAGGAAACAACATCACTCATCTACAAACAATATATTCGCTCAGTTATGGACTATGCTAGCCCATGCTGGGCACCCATTATCTCAAACACACACATAAACACCTTACAAACAATACAAAACAACGCACTTCGTATCATTACAGGATGCACTCAAACAACACCAATAGAACACCTGCACACAGAAACAAAAATACTAAAAGTTAGGGAACATTTAGACATGAGGGGAACACAATTCATGGCAGCAGCGACAACTAACCCACAACACCCTTGCCACTACATGTACAATCATGCACCAACACCTCGCACCATTAAGGTAACACCAGAGAGATATTATAACGAAATACTCCATTCCATACCACGCCCCACAGACATCACACAGTACAGAAAACACATACACACACACCTAACCCACAAAGCACTGACACGACTCGGTCCGAATGCGGTCCTAGGTGCGAAGCCGCCGCCCATTAACAGGTCAGAGATCAGCCTGAGCAGATCGGATCGAGTTAACTTAGCACGATTCCGATGTGGACATCACCCCAACTTACTAACATATAAACACAGACTAGACAACTCCATAGACGACACCTGCCACCTGTGCCAAGACACACCACAAACAATTGAACACATTATGACGGACTGTACCGCTCTAGCACAACAACGAACACAACACAACATCACGAGTGCGCTGAACCTCTGGTCCACTCCGGAGAGGGCGATCGGTTACCTGCGTGCCGCCGGCTTGCTCGATCAGGGTGGGCTGATCGGCTAAACAACAACAACAACAACAACAACACTACATCTGAGAAAGTAGTTATTAGTTTATTAATATACTTAACATAGTCTAATTTCCATAGTAGTGTAAAACAAATTGAAAAGGCATGAGCTTGATCTCGATCTCGGTCTCGAATTTTAAGGGTCTCGATCTCGGAAGGTAGATCTCGATCTCGAACCTTTGATCTCGGTCTCGGACTTGGTGGTCTCGACTACATCACTGCCATAGGCCTCACCCAAACAAATGCTCGTAATTCCTCTACATAAGCGTAGAAACCAATGCCCCAAAGGGGCACCTCCCGCATGCTGTAACATTTATACATTATAACTGCAAACACGCAGTATAATTAACGTAAAGAACGACGCTTTGTATAGGAGACTTATCCGCGCAAGATGAGAGCGAAAGAACGAAACAATTGAAAAAATGAGGTACCCACCCGGGAATCGAACCCGGGATCTTCCGATTGCCGGTCAGACATGATAACCACTACACCATAGGCCTCACCCAAACAAATGCTCGTAATTCCTCTACATAAGCGCAGAAACCAATGCCCCAAAGGGGCACCTCCCGCATGCCGTAACATTTATACATTATAACTGCAAACACGCAGTATAATTAACGTAAAGAACGACGCTTTGTATAGGAGACTTATCCGCGCAAGATGAGAGCGAAAGAACGAAACAATTGAAAAAATGAGGTACCCACCCTGGAATCGAACCCGGGATCTTCCGATTGCCGGTCAGACATGATAACCACTACACCATAGGCCTCACCCAAACAAATGCTCGTAATTCCTCTACATAAGCGCAGAAGATCCCGGGTTCGATTCCCGGGTGGGTACCTCATTTTTCAATTGTTTCGTTCTTTCGCTCTCATCTTGCGCGGAGAAGTCTCCTATACAAAGCGTCGTTCTTTACGATATATATATACTATATATATATAGATATATATATAATATATATATATATATATATATATATATATATATAGTGGCGGATATATATATATATATATATATAGTGGCGGATATATTATATATATATAGTGGCGGATATATATATATATATATATATATATATATATATATATATATATATATAACAAGGATAAATAACTTAGTTTATGCCGATGATATGGTGTTAATAAGTCCCTCTGTTAAAGGTCTGGATCGGCTACTAAAAGTCTGCGAAGTGTATTCGCAGAAACATGATATCTTTTTTAATGTTACAAAAACTAAGGTTATGCAATTTCATCCTAAAAGCTGTAATCAGCCAGCTGATATAAGGTTTAAAATGAATGGTGAAGTAATTGAGGAAGTACAAGAGTTTAAGTATTTTGGGTCAAACTATTACCAGCTCCTTGAGTGATGACTCAGATATAAGAAAACAATCTCGAAGCCTGTGTGCTAAAGCGAATATGACCATAAGGAACTTTCGTTTCTGTACAAGTGAAGCTAAAGACACACTCTTTCGTACTTTCTGCAGTAATATATACGGTCAGCAACTCTGGGTGAATTATAAAAAAGGTTCTGGCAGAACCCTAAATTTGCTGTACAACAGGTCGTTTAGGCTCTTACATAAATTACCCCCGAGATGCTCAGCTTCGCAAATGTTTGCCACCCCCAATGTTCCGAGCTTCCCGGAGGTAACAAGACGTGCTCAACACAGTCTAATGCAAAGAATTAAAAAATCAACCAACCCGATCATCCAAGCTATCCATGAGTCATGTTATAATGTTTCAGACCAACAAAGACCCTAGGATCCACTCATGGCTGGTCCACCTAACTGTGTTCGTAATCGTGTATTGTGTATGTCCTCCGTGGTGGCGGAGGGGACCAACAATTTTACGTGGGTTCCGAACCACAAGAACATAAGAAACTTATTTAAAAACCGCCGGTAAATTGGCAACGACCAATTTTTACGAAACTAAATAATTATCAATTTAAAAATAATTAATTATCGGTTTAAAACTAAAGATAGAATCTCTCGGTCCAGAGGAGCAAGTCATAATAGACTACTATCCACAAATATGTTACATTCTATATCTATTTATAAAAGACATGCAAATATATCAGATCCAAAGAATCCAGTCAATTTCATTACGGTATCCATCAAGTCACGGTCCATATCGATTGCGGACCAGGTCAAAATTTACAACCATATAAATTATCAATTTAAAAATAATTAATTATCGATTTAAAACTAAAGATAGAATCTCTCGATCAGAGGATCAAGTCATAATAGACTACTATCCACAAATATGTTACACTCTATATCTATTACATAACGGATATGCAAATATATCAGATCCAAAGAATCCAGTCAATTTCATTACGGTATCCATCAAGTCACGGTTCATATCGATTGCGGACCAGTCAAATTTACAACCATATACATTACAATATATACATACGAGGAAAAGTGTAGGTGTGGCTGTAAAGACTGTACAGTAATGTAGAAATGTGTGTGCACCCATTATGGGTGTCCCATTTAAAGTGTTTGTGGGGCAAGTGAAGATCATGAGTTTTTCAATACCTCACAGTACTATGGGGGGCACCGCTCGGCAGAGGAATCTCTCTAAATGGGGTGTGTAAGGACAGAGAGTATCCCCTAACCCAAGACGCTGCCTCCCTATATCCCACAACACTTGTGTTGAGCTGTGGGATCTATCCCCACAAGCCTTAATTTTACTACCTTAATAAACTATACCCTTTCTATCAACATGCGCGTCCAATCGATTCTTAAACATGTTTATAGACGTGCTACTAATTACTTCTACCGGCAAACTATTCCAGCTATTTACTATTCTATGCGTAAAAAAGTTTTTGGCAACTGCTGTCTCGAACCTTCTACTTGTCAACTTACACCCGTTATTTCTAGTCCTATTATATTGAGATATTTCGAAAAAGCTATCTCTATCTACGTTATCAAACCCATTCATAATTTTGAAAACCTGGATTAGATCACCCGTTAACCTCCTAGTCTCGAGTGTAGTCAATTTTAACTCTTTAAGCCTATCCTCGTACGACTTTGACCTAAGAGACGGAATCATCTTAGTTGCTCGTCTTTGAACTCTTTCGATTTTGTCTATATCTTTGCGCATATGCGGATTCCAAAATTGGACCGCGTACTCCAAATGGGGTCTAACTAATGATTTATAAAGAGGAACTATAATATCGCGCGATTTGTACTCAAAATTTCGAGCTATAAAACCTAACACTTTGTTCGCCTTATTGACCGCCGCTGTACTTTGTTTCGCTACTTTTAAATCACCAGTGACTATAACTCCTAAATCTTTTTCCTGCTCTACGCTTGTTAAATCTTTCCCTGACATACTATACGCAAAATTACCGTTACGCGAACCTATATGCATAATTTTGCACTTATCCACGTTAAATCTCATTTGCCATGTGACTGACCAATCAACGATTTTATTCAGATCTTCCTGAATTTTACCTCTATCTTCGTCATTAATCGCCCTACCACCCAGCTTCGTGTCATCCGCAAACTTTGAAACTGTACTGACTAGGCCGACATCTAAATCGTTAATATATATAAGAAAAAGCAAGGGGCCCAATACAGAACCCTGAGGAACGCCACTCGCTACATTAGCCCAACACGACTCCGCTCCATCAACGACCACCCTCTGTTTCCTGCCTCGCAACCATTCTTCTAGCCAATTTATTACTACACCCCTGATTCCATGAGCCTTAGTTTTTTCAATCAGTCTTTTGTGCGGCACGGTGTCAAACGCTTTTTGAAAATCTAAATACACTACATCAACCGCCCGATGTCTATCGTAAACGTTAACCACGCTTTGGAAAAATTCTAAAAGATTAGTTAAGCAAGATTTGTTTCGCCTAAAACCGTGCTGCGTATTTCTAACCAGATTATGCACTTCTAAGTGTTCGACTATACGATCCCTAATTATTGATTCCAGTAGCTTACCTACAACAGACGTTAAACTGATTGGCCTATAATTTCCCGCCGCACCTTTATCGCCTTTCTTAAAGATAGGTGTTACGTTTGCTAACTTGAAATTATCTGGTACGCACCCCTCAGAAATAGACGCATTAAAAATCTTTGTTAGCGGCACAACAATGCTATCTTTTAATTCTTTTAGTTGTATGGGATATATGGAATCCGGACCCGGTGATTTACGCGTTTTCATTTTATCAATATAGCGCATTACTTCCCCTTCACTAACGACAATATTATCCAAAATATTACCATTATCAAAAGGTATTATGTCTATGACCGTAGGGATATTCGTTACATCTTCTATAGTAAAAACTGACGTAAAAAATTCGTTTAGCAAGGTAGCCATTTCCTTGTTTTCAGAGACTAGATCTCCATTTCCATTTTTTAATGGACCTAAGACACTTTTTACTGGATTTCTATTATTGACGTATTGAAAGAATCGCTTGGGGTTTTCTTTACCGTCACGAGCTATGGAGATTTCAAATTCGCGTTTTGACTTTTTTATTACACTTTTAGCTTCACGCCTTAGAGATATGTAGTTGTTTCGTAACAACAGATTATCTTTATCGCACTTGTATAGCCTATAAGCCCTCTCTCTACTCTTTATAATGTCTCCTACTCTAGAAGTAAACCACAAGGGCTTGTTGTTTACTTTCGCACGCTTAATTTTGTACGGTACACATTCCTCATTTATAGTCCTAAATACCGTTACGAACGATTCCCACATTAGTTTTGCGTTGGAGTTCCCCATTACGTTTTCCCAATTGACGTGTGAAAATTTATTTCGAAATTTACTAAAGTCTGCGTGCTGGAAGCTAGGAATTTTAGTCGAGTTAGTTGGTTTCGAGTGACTTACTGAGAGGACAAACTCTACCATATTGTGATCGCTATTGCTCAACGGTTCTATTACTTGAAGATCAGTAATTAGCCTATCATCCGTAGTTATTACTAAATCTAAAATACTGTCCAACCTCGTAGGTTCCCCAACCTTTTGAATAAGAAAGCTATCCTCGAGAAAATTAACTAAACGATTACCTTCCGCGTCTCCCTGCATTGTATCGTAATTCACGTTGGCGCAATTAAAGTCACCCATAACTAAAGCCTGCTCACTACCGATTATTCTCTTTAGTTCACGATATAACGCTTCGTCCGTAGCAGCTGTTTGATTTGGGGGCCTATATATAACCGCAACAAGAAGTTTGAAATCGTTCAATTTAAGTTCTGCTATAGTCGAATCTATCGGTTCTGGAATTGAGTGCTTTACTTCTATAACGTTCGCAATATTATCTTTGATATACAACATAACACCGCCTCCTCGCCTACCTATTCTGTTTTTAACAAAAAGTCTATAACCTTTAATTTGATACTCCCCTACAAAGTCACGTGTTTCAGTGCTAAGCCACGATTCATTTATCGCAATTAAATCATAGTCTTTACAAGCAATTAAAGAAAAAAATTCGTTTATTTTATTTCGTAGGCTACGAGCATTTAAGGATAGAACCTTCAAATTGTTTGTAATTGCGACACCTTCGCGAGCGCGGGGGAAATTTGTGGAATTTACGCTGGGACCGTTCGGCTTACGGCAGCCTGAAAAGAAGAGACAGTATTATGAAATAGTCTTCCTAAACGCGCAGCTCCAACTTCATTAAGATGAAGTCCATCTTCGAGGAACAAGTCCCTCCTGCCGTAGAAACTGTTCCAAAAATTAGCAAAATGCACTCCTTCCTGTTGGCAAAGAGACTTTAGGTTATTGTTAATATAGGTCGCCTTGCTGTAGAAATCGCTTCGTTGGATAATTCGAGGAAGTATACCTGTTAAAACAATCTTATTAGTTTTCTCCTTTAATCGCTCTAATAAGTCCCTGTACCTAGCCAGCAGTTCTTCCGATCTAGAATTTAAAACGTTATTAGTACCGACATGAATAACATACGTTGTGTCCTCGTCGGTACTGTCTGTAAAATGGTCAACATTATTAGTTATATCCTCCACCCTTGCACCAGGGTAGCAGTAACGGCGCCTACG